>JAYKAV010001898.1:661565-709030 GCA_035582835.1 Phoebastria nigripes | reverse complement strand
GGCAGGAGCTGTCGCTGGGGCAGGCAGGAGGACGCGGGGCAGGAGCTGCTGCCCGTGCAGGCGGTCAGCAGTGCCCGCGTCTTCTCTTGGCTGACTTTCAAAAGCGGGCGAAAAGTAGCTAGGGTGCTAATTGTAGCTGGGTCCTGAAGTGAAAATGTTTTGTGACAGTTGAAAGAATTTAAAGAGGAAGGAAGATCGGTTTAGTGTCAGCTGCAATTAGATAATCAAAGCTTAAAAATCCCACTCTGTTGCTACCTTCACCTAGAGCTAAGGAGCGGAGCGAGGGGAAGGGGGAGGAGGGCTGTGCGTGGAAAGGGCATTTCCATAGCCAGTGCAGCCGAGGCCCGAGCGAGCTTGCAGGTTGTCTGGGCGCACGCTTGCACAGAGAGATTTTCTTGGCAGCTCTACAGGATGAGGCTCACACTGTACACAGCCGACATATTGAAGCCGAGAGCCCTGGAGAACGTAGATGCAGGAGTAGAAACAGCTCTGCACACAATGTAGCGTCTCCTAGGATGGTTGGGCGGCTCCTTTCTTCAGGTATTTTATTACCCATCAGCCCTTTTTAGAGCCAAAAAAAAAAAGAAAGTAACCCTAACCCTGAGAAAATAGCATCTGCTTCTGTTAAATCAATTTATTACATAACATTTCAGAGAGAGAGCAGCAGCACAGCGTCCTAAGCTTTTGGCTGCATTTCAGGTTTGATAAAATGGCGTCTTCGCAGTGAGCTGCTTGCTAAAGATATGTTGCACTGAGCAGAAAAATGCAATTATTTGGTGTTTTCTACTGCTGCTTTTGTTTTGGAGAGGTAGCATTTACTGGAATCTCTACTAATAATGAAAAATGTTGTTTATATTTGCTTGTTTTCTTAATGCATTTAAAAGCTTTCAGCATCAGAGGAAAGGAACTACATTTTAATGTCGTAGTGCAGAAAATTAAAACGGGATAACAGGCTTTCCCACTTGTGTACTTAACGATGGTTTAGTTTTAAAATAAATAAAGCTGCTTTATTCAATGCTTCCATCTCCTTTCTGTCTTTCCACATTATGTACGCTATTCAAGATTTCAGCTTCCTAGCGTCTATGAGACTTGGTGTAAGTTAGCTTCGTAAGTGGCTTCAAAAAGATGACAGTTTTCAATTTTGTCCTCAGCCTCAGACAGCAAATGCATAGAGCTGGATGTAGCAGGCAACCTGAAATATTAGCACTACAGTTCCTGGATTTTCTACTTTATTATATTTTGTTCTTCAGAATAGATGTTTGTGTCATCTTTTCTTTTTCTTCTATAAAAATTAGCCTACGTTTGATGTAGCACTTAAAATGTTTCTGGCAATTCCTATTTAATTCAGATTTAGAAAAATTCATGTATAGTCTTTTAAAGAACTGCTCATGTTGAATTGAAAACTGTTTCTTTGGGGGAAGAAAGTAATTTGCCCTTTTTTCTTGACTTCCTACTCAGAATCACTAATCTTTGTGTGACAAGTAAAATCCACAGTAGGACTGTCAACTGGCCTTTGGGATTTTTCTCTCTTCTGCATGTCAAAGCAAAGAACAACGTCATCTGTAATCTGTCCTTTGGGCAGGACGGGACGAGCCAATGAATCTGGTTGTTGTTATGCTGACTAACATGAACTGAAAAATAAAACTAGTAATAAGAGAGGGAGCCACTATTAGATCTGATTTAAAATTGGATGAGCAGAACTTACTAATAATGTGGTTCTCATTAAAAGTTTATCCCAGGCTTTGCCATTTCGCACCTTCTCCATACTGCGGTTCCTAAAGCAGCTGAATGTTATATTATAGTTCAGGATGCCTAATTTTACTGCGCAGCATTCGAACTAATTACTGCAATGGAAGTTATGAAGTTACTTTTAACTCGGCTGAACAAAAATGAAAAGAAATATTATTGTAAATGACATTTTCAGAGGAGGACTGAAGTTCTGGGTAAACTGCTTGTGCAGGCAAAGTATTTTGCTTTTCTAAGAAATGCATGCAACAGCTTCTCCCATTTCACTCTATTCATACTTTACATTTGTAATCTATGTAAACATTAAACTGATTTTGCAACTGATTATTCATATTCATTATCAAACACAGCCAAAAATGTTTTCTATTTTTAATAAAAACTAAATTGAAGTTGGTAAAGTATGTTGGGTACAGTATGTAAGTAATAACACCAGCAATCTCCTCCCTTCCCATTAAGTATATTATTTAAAAACAAAACAAAACCCTCATGCTTATTGGTAACACTGATCAAAGCTGTGCATTTTTCAGGTAGCATGTATGATTGCAATTTGACAGAAGTTATGTTTATTTAAAACAAATTTGAGCTGTTATTCTTGGTATTAGATTAATTTTTCCTTCCTGATTGCTGAAGAAATGTTGTTAATCAAGGGAATCATATTTTATAAAAGATGCATAATTAAAATTTTCAAACACAAAGTATTAACGTCAAAGTCAATTTCACTTTGCAGTGTGTCAGCACTAGCATTTGCTAACATAAAATACCTGTGGTTCCTGTTCCTGATGCTTTGTTTAAAATCTTTGCTCAGTTCACAGAGGAAGGATAGAAATGCTTCTGGTGGACTGCAGTGCTTTTATTTCTGCTCTTTGCATAAATAAAGAGGAACTGATTCTTAAGAATTTTTTAAATGGGCTTCCCATTTCAGTCTTAACAGCTTTGAAAATAAAAGAAAATATTTGGCATTTCTATGAAGAGTTGGTTTCCTAGAAAGTTGGAGGAAATCTATGTGTTCAAAAAAAACCTCAAACAAACAAAAAATTCTCTGGATTTAGTCATATGAAATATTTTGCTTTCATTATTTTTCCCAAATGTTTAAAGTCCTTATGGATTAAGTAGGACTGTGTTACTATTTATTTAATTTATAGGAATGAACTCCTTTTAGTCTAGAGAAAATGGAAAAATGTCTTTAGGTTGTTTGCTTCTAGAGGCAAGAATACAAAAAGTCCTCTCTTCAGGATCAGTTCTGTACTCAAACTCTGTTATGTTTGTCCAGCAGCAAAGTCACAGTTTTTGCAGCTTTCTGTTTATATTGTGAAATTTTTTTTCATTCTCTTTATTTTATCTGTCTTGTTTCTTACAAGTTTTATAGCAGCAGCCTTTGGTGTTAGAACCAATTGTTCCAGTAAATATTTGGACACTATGAAGTTATTGCTTTTTTTTTTTTTTTTTTTTTTTTTTTTTTTTTTTTTTTTTTTTTTTTTTTTTTTTTTTTTTTTTTTTTTTTTTAAAAAAAATCTATGACTTGTGAAAGGTGCCAGCGTGGTCCCGCTGACTCCAGAGCGGGGAAGGCGAAGGCACAGCGCAGGTACTCTGCTGCTCAAGAGAGGGCTTGCTTATTTTATGTCACCTAAGAAAATTATTGTAATCCCTATCAAAGTAACCACTTTCTGATTAGTCAGTGGTTATTGTTGAGGTTGTAATCTGAATCTCGGCAAAAGGAAGTATGCTGATGGTACACGAAAGGGAGTAATTATGGAGTTGCAAACCCTTGAAAAGGAGAGGGGTTTGAGCTGCATGTGTGCTGCTTCCAAGCCACACATACTTGGTGTGATACTGTCTGGAGTAGGTGTGCTTACCCAAGCTGAGGCACTTGGCCATTTTCTACTTTTAAAGTGGCCATCCCTTCGTCTTTATAGTTCTTCCCCCTCATAATTTTTTTTTTCTTCTTGTTTCTCTGACTGCTCTTCAAAATCCTGGTATCTTATTTAACGAACCATTTTGTTCCCTATTCTCAGGAATCTTTCTAAGCTGTTTTGTCATCTTCCTCTTTCGTTCCCATGCCTTCCCTTCATTTTCTGTCTCCTAAGTGCTCTCAAACTTGAGCATTGCTTTAACCACCATCTTTGGGGGAGAGGAGAAAGCTCCCTTTCATCTCATCTTGTTGGTCTTTGTGCCATTTTTGTGAGTATTGGGACGCCCTGCACTGTGCTCTCGATCTTTCTTCACAAACCTGCCCTGCACAGATGCTCTCGCTTGCCTTGGGCAGCACCATCGTTCTCCCAGGCGCTTGCACGTGTAGCTCAGGTGTCGGCTTTCACAAGACCTTTTTACTGGAACAATTACTTCAAGCTACTTTAAAATCTTTCTGTCATGTCTGAAATGTAGTGCCGAATCTCACCACCCACAGTGTTGGAAAAAATCTCACATAACTCCTCTTACCTGATTCCTTGGTTGCATCAACTTCTTATCTTCTGGCCTGGACTGCTGCTGCTTTTTTCCTTTGTTCGTTCCTACTCTGCTAAGAATGCTGCTTAGCTCATTTTTCTGACCCTGTTGACCCTTTTTAAAGTCATTTCACAGGTTTCCTTTCCCTTCCATGCCTTATCTGGGATTCTGGTCTCTATTTAACACCTGTGTAGCAAACCTAGATTATCAGGTAAATTTTCAGCCTTCTTCTTTAGCTCTGTAGTGTAACCAGTTGGCTTTATCCAGGAATAACACGTGGCTCCTTTCATATTCTCTTTTGGATTTGTCATACACATGTCAATTATTTAGCTCTTTCTGTGAAACGCTAGGCTTTTCCTAGCATCATGAGAAGACAGGTGATGAGCTAAGACTGTTTTCCCCTCCTTTCTTCCTTTCTCTTAACATTCGTACTTTTGCTTCAATTGATTTAAATTTAAAAAAAAAAAAACCAAAACAAAACCACAAAAAAACCCCAAACAAACAAAAAAACCCAAAAAACCCCACAAAAACAAAAAAACCCCAACGCAATCTGTCCTGGCTTAGTGGGTTCTTTCTTCATCTTGATAAATCTTCATGAGGCAACCAAGTAATCACCCCCCTTTCTTGAAAAGCTGTAGGTGAAATGTGTGAATAAGAAGACTTTGTCAAAGAGAGGTTTTTTTATTCTTGGAACAATTTTTTTGCAGTATTAGAATACCTCTAATTGGAGGCAGTTAGAGGAGCTAATCACACCAAAATATTTGTGATTTAAATTAATGCATATTAGGCATCCACTGTTAACAGCTTATTTGGGACATTTGTTGCATTTATCTTCCCCACAGAATATTCTTCTTATTCAAATCATAAAAAATAAAAGTCGTGTATACAGCAAGTAAAAATAATTGACATCCAAAATTTTTAACTTACGTATATGCAGTTTTCTCCCTTATTTAGACAACCAGTTCAGAGGAGCTGTTCTGCAGATTGTCTCTAGTACATATCCCTAGGATCAGACTGAATTACTTGCTATAAAATTCCCATCAAAAGAAACTAACAGAAGTATTCTGTACTAAAAATCTTGTAGGGAGCAATTGGGATGGAAAGTAAATGCAAAAACTTGAACTAAGCTTGAGTTCGTAGCATGAGAAGTGTTGTGTCTTCCAGTTTAACTTTGTACCCTAGCAAGCAGTTAGATGCTCAAGAGCTTTTGTTTGATTTTTTGGATTAGCGTCTATGTTTGAGGATGTGGGAGGTGCTCTGAAAAGACTGTCTTCGAGTATCTGTACAACGTAGCACTGTTTTTCATTGGTTTGGGGGAGGAATTGGATTGTATGTGCAAGTGCAAAAGAATGTTTAAACCACATGTAAATCCTTTAAGAGCTAAGCTTCTTGAGAAAACTGCCTGTTATTTAGAAACACCTGAGTTCTCTGCTAAAATGTAAGTTACAGTAGTGGGGTTTAAATGTATAATTGACACTGAATAGTAAAGGTGGCTGTCCGTATTTGTTCCTTTATTTACAGGAAGGGTTGAAAACCTAAATGCAGTATGAATTTAGTGTGTTGAGTGTGATGTGGGTGGGTGTGTAATATCTAATGGCAGGCAGACATTTTACATTTTTTTATTGGATGCTCTTTCTTTGGGTTTCTCTGAAGAATGAGAATTGAGTCAAAATAAATGGTAAGAGTCTGCTAGATATTCTTCTGTGTTTTTTCCAAATTTGCTTTTTAGATTTTTCACATAGATTAGTGATTTGCTATCCTTATTTATTGCCTGCTTATTATTTTTACTAGTATACTAAGGGATACAAACCACTTTTGTTGCTCCGTTCTAAAACTGAATTGTTCCATTATTTTAATTGAGAGTTTTGCCAGATTAAAAAAAAAACTAAATATGAGCATCGCACTTTATCGTAGTGAGGAAAATTACTGTACTATGTTAGAGAATGTACTCTAAATTTTAGCAGAATGCAGTGTTGTAACTAGCAGTGTAAAATAGTACGTAATGGAGGGCTTTTGCAGTGCTTGAACAGTGGACTCATTTTCAACCTTATTGGATCCTTTCAGATCTCAGCCACAGTGGATTGGGAGACCATTATGAGAATTCCCACTGGGGACAGCAGCCCGCTTTCAGGAGTGAAGGCAACTGCAGCTGGGATAAAGTGATAATAGACAGGACTGACAAGGAAGCGTGGCCTTCCATTACCGGAGCTGAGACTGAGTCTGCCTCAGAATGTACTACAGACACTGACTCTGCCTCCAACTGTGGCTCAGAGAACAGTAGCATGGCTACAGGGAGTGCCCAAGGCAACTTCACTGGACATACAAAGAAAACTAACGGCAATAATGGCGCCAACGGAGCACTCGTCCAAAGCACTTCTAACCAGAGTGCCCTTGGAGCTGGTGGAGCAAACGGTAACGGCAGCTCGGCCAGGGTGTGGGGTGTGGCTGCGGGCTCCAGCTCTGGCCTAGCTCACTGCTCTGCCAGTGGTGGGGATGGAAAGATGGACAACATGATGGGAGATGGTAGAAGTCAGAACTGCTGGGGTGCTTCCAACTCGAATGCTGGCATTAATCTTAACCTTAACCCTAATGCCAATCCAGCTGCCTGGCCTGTACTTGGACATGAAGGAACTGTGGGAGCAGGCAACCCTTCCAGTATTTGCAGTCCAGTCAGTGCCATAGGTCAGAACATGGGCAACCAGAATGGGAACCCGACAGGCACCTTAGGTGCTTGGGGAAACTTGCTGCCTCAAGAGAGCACAGAACCACAAACGTCCACTTCTCAGAATGTGTCTTTCAGCGTACAACCTCAGAACCTTAACACTGATGGACCAAATAACACTAACCCCATGAACTCTTCACCAAACCCTATCAATGCAATGCAGACAAATGGACTGCCGAACTGGGGAATGGCTGTTGGTATGGGGGCCATCATCCCGCCCCACCTGCAAGGCCTTCCTGGTGCTAACGGAACATCAGTTTCTCAAGTCAGCGGGGGCAGTGGTGAAGGAATGGGCAGTTCAGTGTGGGGGATGTCCCCAGGTAATCCTGCCACAGGAAACAGCAATTCTGGGTTCAGTCAGGGGAATGGAGACACTGTGAACTCAGCATTAAGTGCTAAACAAAATGGATCCAGCAGTGCTGTGCAAAAGGAAGGAAATGGAGCGAGCGCGTGGGATTCGGGGCCTCCTTCTGGTCCTGGGGTACTAGCGTGGGGCAGGGGCGGTGGCAACAGTGGTGTTGGTAGTATGCATTCTGGAGCTTGGGGCCACCCCAACCGTAACGCCAGTAACGGTGTGAATGGTGAATGGGGCAAGCCCCAAAACCAGCATTCCAATAGCGACATCAATGGGAAAGGATCAACAGGGTGGGATAGCTCTAGTGTTACCAGTCCGAATCCTGCCATGCAGCAGGGCAATGAACAAATAAACTCTTGGGCCAAAGCTGCAGCATCTGGCACCACAGCTAGCGAAGGAAGTAACGACAGCGGTGGCAGTCAAAACGAGGGCAGTACTGGGAGGGAGGGGGCTGGAGAGGGCAGGAGGAGAGACAAAGGGATGATAGACCAAGGGCAAGTTCAGTTGCCAAGAAATGACCTTGACCCCAGGGTCCTGTCCAATACAGGGTGGGGACAGACCCCTGTAAAGCAAAACACTGCCTGGGAATTTGAAGAGTCCCCAAGGTCTGAACGAAAGAATGACAATGGAACAGAGGCCTGGGGTTGTGCAGCTACTCAATCTTCAAACTCAGGGGGGAAGAACGATGGGTCCATCATGAACAGTACAAATACCTCTTCAGTATCTGGGTGGGTCAACTCTCCACCGGCAGCTGTTCCAACAAATACAGGTTGGGGAGACAATAACAACAAAGCACCAAATGGCCCAGGGGGATGGGGAGAGTCAGCAAGCTCTACTACTGTTAATAATGCTGCTGCTGCCAAAAGCGGCCACGCTTGGAGTGGGACCGCAAATCAGGAGGACAAATCACCTACCTGGGGTGAACCTCAGAAACCCAAATCTCAAAACTGGGGAGATGGACAGAAATCAAATCCAAGCTGGACTTCAGGAGGTGGAGATTGGACAGATTCATCGTCTGTTCCTGGACACTTGGGTGATGGGAAGAAGAATGGATCTGGATGGGATTCTGACAATAGATCAGGGTCTGGTTGGAATGATTCCACAAGGTCTGGGACCAGTGGTTGGGGAAATGGCACAAACAGCAAGGCTAATACAGGTACAAGTTGGGGGGAATCTTTAAAGCCAGGCCCCCAACAAAATTGGGCTAATAAACCCCAGGACAACAATGTGGGTAACTGGGGAGGAGCTGCTTCTGTAAAACAGACGGGGTCAGGGTGGGTTGGTGGGCCAGTGCCAGCCAAACAAAAAGAGAACTGTGAGGCAACTGGCTGGGAAGAGCCTTCTCCACCGTCCATTCGCCGCAAGATGGAAATCGATGATGGTACCTCAGCTTGGGGCGACCCAAATTACAACAACAACAAGACTGTAAACATGTGGGATAGAAATAATCCTATAATTCAGAGCAGTACCACAACCAATACCACCACCACTAGCACCATTATCAACACAAATATGGTTGAACCTCAGCCATCGCACCAGTCAAGTGCCCAGCCGAACCGGTCCCCGCTGCTTGGTCCAGGTAGGAAAATAGTTTTGTAAGATACTTTATACCAGTACCGATGACTGAATGCTGTCTGGCCTGATCAGTGCGTAGTTACACAGTAAAGATAGAAATCCTCTATTTATGTCATAGAATAAGTTTATTCATTTACTCTGAAGCAGTGTTAACTTCTTGTCTTGAGGACAGAACCCACGGAACCTGACACACAAGCATCCATTGCCCAAGTGAACGTAAGAAAGGCTTGAACCAATATCTGGTCAATAACGTGCTAGGTCCTTAGATTGTTGATCCGTATTTATTTTGTCAGCTCTTCCACAGTTACATAGCACCTTCTTTTAATTCAACCATTTGAGAGTTTGGGGTCCTTTTGCTAACCTTTTTTCTCTTACTTGTCTTCTGTTATCATTGCTCAGTCTTTGTTCTTGTTTAGACAGTATGCATCTGTTTCTTTTCTGCAAACCATATCTCTTGGCAACAGATGTTTTTTAACGGTTGCATGAATCCAGGCTGTTGCTGTTTCTCTGTCTTCTGTTTGTTGTCTTTTATGAAGAAACAGTTCTTTTCCATACTTCAGGTCTCAAGCACGGGTAGTATCCTGGACTTTTATGTGATTCTCGTAAAGCTGGATTGGTTAAAGATGTTAATATTCAGGGTGGCTGGGAAAAGTTATTTTAACGTCAGCTGTGTTCCAAAGACAAGTTTTTAGACATCTAGGAATTTTTCTAATCAAAGACAAGGTACTGTTGTAGACAACCAGCAAGGAATAAAAATGGGGAAAAAATGAGAAAAATGCTTAGGGGGGGAGGTATTTAAATAAAAGTTACTAGCAGCCCTGCTCTATATCATGACCACAGACTTCTCAAAATAAATCTAATCTTGCAATGCTCTTTGAAATTCTTCATCTGATTTTTGTCTCCACGTTTTTGTTTCGTCTTGGTCATGGCTAAATATTGACTTTTTAACCATGTTTTTCTCCAAGTGGGATTTGTTCTACTTCTCTTATTTCCATCATTTTTCTCTTTGATGTTTTGAAATAATTCAAACTTACTGTAATGTCTGTGTAAAAATAGTCTCATGTTCCCTACTCTGGTCAAATATTTTAACAGTTGTGAGTATCTATTTTAATAAAATAACACATGCTCCAGAAGGAGAAATCTTTAAATAGGTTTGTACTTGGTCAGTCCAACATACGTGATCTATAACTTGTTTACCTTAAACTTATTTCATCCATATTTAAAACTTTACCCATGAAACTGACAATTCAAATTTCTGAATTGTAGTGGAGATATCATGAAAGTGGGTTTTTGGTTGGTTTTGGGGTGGGGTTTTGGGTGTTTGGGTTTTTTTTCCCCGTTAGGCTGATTTTTGGATGATTACATCGGTGCTTGTAAAACTGTTCATATACAGCAATGTATTGTTAATGCTATTCAAATAATCTGACACCTTACAGAGGAAAACTTACTGTTCCAAGTCCTTCAGATTTTGAAAATGGAATTAAAGACTGGTGTTAATCTACGATGATTGCTGTGGAGAATAGATGGTAGCAAAGGAAGGGTTTCTTTGAAGTAATATGTTTATGCAGTCAGAGGACTGCTTATTAATTTGTAACCATCCACCCAAGCTACCACATGACTAGGTTAAAATGAGAGTATTGTGCATCTTGCAAAAATGTTCATTAGAAAGATTCTAAGATACTAAAGCAAAACCAACTCTCAGAATATACTTAAGACAGCATGCAAGAAAGAGGATAAACTGAGTAATAGTGAAGACAAATTAAAATACGCTTCTGATACTAAAATTTACATCAAGTTATTGAGGGCATAAGTTAAACCTTTTGTTGTGTATTTTTGCTTACGCACACTTACAGTTGTGTACATAGGTACAGATACAAAGGCCATACGTGGAAATATTTTGAAGGATTATTGTCTAATCTGCAGATGGAAGCTAGGAGCAGTCCCCTGTGCCTCT
Organism: Phoebastria nigripes; assembly: GCA_035582835.1. NCBI lineage: Eukaryota > Metazoa > Chordata > Aves > Procellariiformes > Diomedeidae > Phoebastria > Phoebastria nigripes. The sequence goes on along the minus strand of JAYKAV010001898.1, from coordinate 698,236 downwards.
ATGTGTTATGCCCGTCTTTACTTTTGACTGAGCCTGAGAGGGGCTAGTCCTGTGCTTATCGTACACAGAGAGAGCAAAAAATGTAATTTAAAATGACCCTATTAGCTTCCCCATTCAAAGGGCAGGAGACTTATTTTAAACATTGCATATAGCACATAGCAGCTGTAGAGCAATATCCTGTTGGTCTTTGTGGAAATTTACACAAACTTAAAACATCTACAAATCATGTCCCATCTGGGAGAGCTAAAAGATGAGAAGCAAGTAACGAGCGGCTTTCCTACGACACAGGCATGGGCTTGCAGTTTGTTGTCGTGCTGTTTAACCTTATTTTTTCCTACTCCAATTCCCTGTCCTGTTGGCTATGCATTTCCAACCTCTACAGTAAGGGAGACAAGAATCCTGTAGCCAGGAGACTTCAGTAGTCCACAACCAAATTTCATCCAGCAACAGTTCTTTTCCATGTACAATATTTCCATGCAAAGCGTGACTGTCTTATTAAAGGCTGCCATAGGGCACAGGTTAAGTGCTCATCTGAAATCTTACAACACTTGAACTAAATAGTTACCATTGGCATTTTGTCTTCTGCATGGGTCATGACGTGCTTTGCCAATCATTTTTATGATTCCCTGTTATTCAGAGAATATCACGAATAAGGAATCATGGATTCTGTTCCTGTATAAGTAGGGAAGTGTGGCATAGCTGTAAGATGGCAGTCACGCATCCTGAAAGCAGAGAAGTGGGTTTTAATTTTGCTGTATGGCACTAGTTAGCTGTTCACAAAGAAGTAGCAGTCCCTTTTGGGTTTTAAGTTTATACTATACTAGTTTAGAAATGGAGGCCAAGTTACAGTCTTGTTACTCAAGTTGTCACCCATCCCCAGAAGTTCTCAAAATTCTTTGAATACAGAACTTAAAAGCTGTTGATGGGAAGCAGATGTTGGTACACACTTGACGAAAATGCATAATGCTCTAAGGAGTTTCTTTTTCTATTGGAAAAAAAAAAGGGGGGGGATAGATAATGTGATAAACGTAGTCCTTTCTGGTTATAGGAGCTTGCTCCCAAACCACTGGGGAGTTATTTAGAAAGACGAACAGAAAGCTAGTGGTTTTGATTTAGATTCAATTTTTATCTAAATTACTTGTGCATAATTCTTACTAGCACTTTTAACTCTTGCAACTTTGATACAAGGGGAATAAGAAGTGAGAAAAGGTTTTGCAAACAGGGATGATTAAAAGAGATATTTGGATCCCAAACAGCATCAGATCCTTCCTCCAAATGCTGAGGAGGCCTTGATGCTTTCCTGTTCCCATTAGGTAGGTAGAGCCTGGCAGGGTTCCAACTGCGCGTCCTCCAGCTGAGAAGAGAAACAACAAAAGACAATGTAGGCTTCCCTATGGAGATTTTAGGTTGAAAGTTAAGGTCTTTGTGGAGAGCAAGGAGCTTAAGTTTTACAAAACTGAACCAGGTCTAAATTCTGAAAGCTCTGAACATCTCTCTGTTCCTTTTATAGTCCTGTGCCATTGTCTCAGTGGCAACTTATTTGTCATTCATGGCGTGTAATTTATGTGAAACAGAGAACGCAAGTGATGTGTTTTCCTTACTTTGAACTTTCATCAGAATGGATTTGAAACCAGATCAACTTTGAGCTCCTTTAGTATGCTCATGTAAAAACCTGGAATCCTGTTGTGGGTGCTCAGCCCTCTTAACAGCCAAGTTCTGGGGGACAGCCAGGTGATACTGAGAAACCTGCCCTCTATTTTCACACAAGGTTGATCTTATTGCTGAAAGCCAAATAAGAGCTTCCCTAATGCTGAGCGATATAAGAAGTCATGGAGCTCCACTGCATGAACCGGAATACCTTTCAGAAAATGAAGACTTGAAAGGTTAAGGGTTACAGGTGACTCTTAAAAATATTTAAAAAAAAAAAAAATTTTTTTGAAAAACCCTCCCTTTTATATATACACTCCCCCACCATAGCTTATTCCTTTTCTATTATTAGCAGACTAAGTAGTGACTATTTAGTAAACAATCTCTTTTCTACCTAATTTCTTCCTTTTTCATCTACAGAAGGTTCTAATATTTTGGTTTGCCTGTACTGTAGTCATATGCTCTGGTATTTATCACGGACCAAACAACTTCAAGGAAAACCATTTCTGCCATCCAAATGGCTATAGGGTTACTTTGAGGGAAAACAACTGCATCCTGCCACAGCTTAGTTAACATTTCACTTTCCCTTGAGGATTTCCTGTTGGCTGTGGCCCAATGTTAATTACGTTTTTATTTCTATAAAACAAAGCTCTGCCAATGTGTCCATGTTTATTACTCACTGTGATCTTTTTGTTTCTTGCAATTCTAACAGTGTTTAAAAACTTCAGAATTAAACCCTCACTTTCTTGCCAAAGAACCCTTTAACGGAGCTCATTCTGTTGCAAAACAACATTCATGCAGATCTGGGTGTTTTTTGAAGCATGGAGCTTTTTCTCAGGAAAGCCTAAATGCATATTATTTTCATAAAGAAAATAGTTTTCTCCGAGCAGAATTTTTGAAAACGTTAGACAGGTTCAGATTTTGAGACCACTGTGAAGGTGTTTTCCTTCCAAACAGCTGTGTAAAGGGACTTAAAAGTAGCTTCTTGCGTTCTTGCAACCCACTGTAACGCCGTTTGTGAGCTGCCTGTATTGCGAGGTACATGGTAGTACTGGAAAGCATCACGCTGCCACAGGCAAGCTGTTGGGACTACAAAGTCTTTGAACTAATATTCCACCTGTGTCTGTTTCAAATATGAAGCACACTGGGTTATTTTAAAAATGGAGGAAAAACCTTGTTTAAAACCAAGGAGAATACAAAGTAAATTTCTTCTTTCACCTCTAGAATTTTGCATCATTCATTCAAAAATGTAACTTTACTGACCGTTTTAAGTTTCTAAAATAGAGTCATATGGAGTCATAAAAAGGTAGCACGGAGATAGTAACGTTAAGACAGCAGGTACTTAACACAGAGGGGAAAACAGGTTCATAATTGAGAATTACTCTGGAACTTACATACAGGTTAATTTTTGCAGTGCACAAGTTATTCCTCCAGCAGCCCTCAGGTTTTATTGACTAATTTCCTGCACTTAATTTTGATCTGTTAAGATAGTTTTGAAAACTTTTAGTCGATGCATTTTGTTTGCTTTTATGTACTTGCAAGTATCCTCTTCTAGTAAGGGCTGGCTCCCTCGTTATTTGTAATCCCGTATTATTTACTGCTCAGCGCATTTAAAGCACTTAACTCAAAATAACTTGGACATTGCACATCTGTAGTCTTTCATCGATGTTGTTGAATTTATAGTAAAGAGCAACAGAAGGACCAGTTCTTTTGACTTTTTATTCTACAACCTAGCACACTTTGCCTTTTCAATGTATGAATTGTGTTTTAATGTTGATTTTGTAAATTGAATTAGTTTCCATAGTTCCGTGAACTCAGGGAGGTATTAATATTCTGCAGTCTGTATTTGTATTCTAGTTGGTGCTTTAGAGGTGTTTTGTTTTCTGTTTCATTTGCCTGCAGTTAACCTTTTTCAGGTGCCAGTATGATTAAATACATGCAGTTGTCTGACAAGGTTGCTTCCTGAGCAGTGAGGCAGAAATTCAAATAAAGTGCTCCTTAAAGTTGGCTTAAAGATACAAGCAGAAAGCTTGAATAAGTATTTTAGGTGCAACACCAAGGAAGTTGTCGTGTTAAGTAGAGGTTCATTTCTATATACACGTGTCTGTCTGCGAGTTTGTCTTCTGTACACACTTAAAAATAACCAGAAATTTAAGATACGTTGATAGAGCTTAGAACAACGTATTTTTGTTTCAAATGGAAATCAATTTAATGAAACGGAAATCTGGGGTTGGTTCAGGCGTATGTTTTAAAACACAATGAATCTTGCTGGTAGCGAAGGAGCTTTATTAAGCTACGTGTCCTGAACATGTAGGCTTAGTTTGGATATGTGTTATGTCATATACACTTTTATCAGTATCTGAGGGAACTGCAGTTGCTTTAAGAAGTAGAGCCTAAAATAAATATGTAATACGGTAACACTGGAGTGGTGGACAGATATGAGCCCATCTATTTGAAAGGATTTTTTTTCACTGCTAGCCGGTGTTTGAGTTACTATTGGTGGTGTATGTTGCCTGCAGTTTCTAGTAACAGAAATTCTGTTGAAATCCCTAAGTTCTGCAAAGACATCTAACAAGAAGCCTGCTAGACTTGTTGCTCAGTGTAACACTATTGCCTAGTTAGTTTAATGTATTTCATGGTACTCTTAAATAAAGCTCTTTTGTGGCAACTTCCTTGCCATTTTCTACCTACTCTAGGTGCCAGTTTGTGCAGAAAATGTTACGTTTCTGCTCTTTGAAACCTTTCCAGAGTGTTTTTACAGATAACACTGGGGAGCAAAAAAGGAACAGTGCTGCAGCAAAGTAGGCATCTAGTCCTTAAATTATGAAAATCTGTTAAAAACAGTAATGATACACTTTTTTGGGTAGTAGCAAAACCAAGTTTCTTTCTTACCAGATCTGTTTGCATGTTGTGAGCTGCTAGAAGTTACAGATTTGGCAGGGCAGTAGTTGATCAGAATAAAATGCCGGTACTTAATAATATTAATCTCCAATGAAAAGAGGGCAGGTTCCTTGAATTAGCAGCCTAATTAACAATGGAAGTTTTAAGCACACTGAATTCTGCAATACTTTTTGAGATCTTGGTTGTCATGTAATGTAATGCTTTTTGTGATAATTGTAGAAAAACAGGTTAATATCAGGTATATGTAAAAACTCTGTTTTCTTGCCTCTTATGTGTCTGGGTCTTTTGTATGCCTTTAAAAAGTACCTTGAACTGCATCTATGATCCAAATGCGTCTCTTCAGAAAAAAACTTTTTTTAAGAGGTAGCGGTCATTTAAATTCAATCAACGCTTTTGCTGGGTTGGTCAGCGTTGCTCTTAGGACTTGGAAGCTATATGGCTGTTCCTAGCGCATTTGACTTCAGTGCTAAAATCGGTGTCATATGGATTTAAGCGCATTACATTCAAGCCAAGCCAGACTAAGACAGTTTCTTTATAGTAGCTTACGTTTTTCAGTGAGTTAAAATAATACTCTGTAGGAGTCACTCTGTAGTGACTTCTATCTGCCATTCCTCATGTTTTGACTATAGAGTCTAATTGCAGTCTTGTCTCGTTCTCTTTAAAAAACATATTTATTATAATGTAGAGACTTGGTGATGAAGGGGTACATAGGGAACGCGGTCAACCATGAGCTGTAATAAAAGCTTTAAGGAATGCATACAACATATATAATCTACGTTGAAAGTGGTAACAAACAAATATCATCTTACTCGTAGGGCATGAGAAAAGAGATTTGATAATTTGTAAATAGTTAAAAGGAATTAAAATAGCTTAAAATCTTTCAGTGAAACAAGGCCCAGCTCAGATTTGGGTCCTGGTCTCCTGAATGCTCGCACTGCTGCGTGTGCTCCCCGAGCCCTGTTCGGTCTGCTCTGCGACGTCACGTTGGAAGCAACTGGTCCCTTGGGACCAGGTCTGGTGCTCACGTGGCAGCCTGACTGCTCCTGGCTAGGTTGAAAAATACTCTTTCTGTCTTGGCAACTTGGCATTAGTATTCAATTAAGAAAAAGACTTCTGAGACCGAATCAAAGGGATTTTTTTAATATGCTTAGTTAGAGTCACTGTGTCTACTTACTGGTTCATGCATGCCCTTTCCAGACAAAGACTTTAATACAACGTCCATCTTTGAAATTACTGACAAAAGAAACCTTTCCTCTCATCACTGTTCTTCTCTCCTTCCCCTTGCTTCAGCAGGCTGGGGAGAAATGCCTACTGTCCACGCAAAGACCGAAGCTTCTTGGGGAGAGCCGTCATCCCCTTCTGCTGCAGTTGATAATGGCACTTCAGCATGGGGGAAACCCCCCAGCAGTGGTACAGGGTGGGGAGATAATCCTGCCGAGTCGGCAGGGACATACGGAAGAACAAATGCTCCAGCTGCTGCCCCAGCACTGTGCAAACCAGGTATGTGCGTGGATGTCACTGCCGTAAGAGGTTGGGGGAAGAAGGCAGTGTGTCTGCTTCTGCCAGTATTTTTAAACAGCACTTCTGGTTTTCTGTCCATTTAAATCTTAATTTCATTCTTAAAACTCCATTAGCTGTCTCAAAATGTTGATATTCCAGATATGAAATTCATACAAAAATACGAATATAGTGCATCAATCCAGTAAATTTAAAGGTATTCCTTAGAGCGTTTTTGTGTACTTCGACAGCAGTACAGTATAAATTTTAGAGATGCAGGAAACTATAAAACTGCAGAAGAATGTGAAACAGTACTTATCCCTCGCTGCCTAAAAGAAACCTGTATTGGGATGAGAAGCAACTGAGCTCAGTCAAGATAGATTGATTTTGGTAGGAAAAGAAACACTTGAGAATGACTAGTCATAACTTCTCTGTTCTGTTAAACTGAGGGAGTGGATATCTTCTTCAGCTATTAAAACTGCTCACAGGTTCAGGAACATCCTGAACCATTTACCACTTCACGATTCCTAACTAATGTCATTTGATAAAAATCCTCCATCTCTAAATGCCCTGATGGCTACAGTGCTTGTTTTAGACTTCTGTTTTGGCTGTGGTAGTCTTTAAGCTTCACTCTTGCAAAATACTATACTGAGAGATAGATAGAAGGCCTGGAAAACCTAAACAGAGGAGTGAGAGATCTTAAAATGACTAATCTCAGCTTTAAACAGAGTAAACAGAATAAAACAGAACGAGGTGACACAACCTCATCACTTAATGTAAAGTGTTCCCTGCAGCCCATGTGCTCCTTTCAGATCCCATTCTTCTGAGATGGGAATGAGTTTCTGACCGTTAGTGACCTCGAAATTTGGTTTTGTTCATCGGAAGAATGTGGCAGCTAAAATGGTGAGATTCATTGAAAGCAAAATAGCACTTAACAAGTGTGTGGTCATACTTTTGGTTCCTTGTTCCTAGGAGACTGGAACGACTATGACCGCAGATCTTACTTGTTCAGGAAAAAGCAAGACGTGCTGTTGCTGGACTTTTTCTTCTATAAAGTGTTTAGAGAACTTTTCTTTTTTGCTAGCTTCAAAGAAGGAGTCCTTATCATTTAATGCCAATTAAGCTACTTGATGATCCTTTATATCTCTTGAAAATACTCAAATGTTAGCATACCGGATATGGCATAAAAGGAAATTGAATCTGTTTTTCCTTCTCCCTCTTTCCTTTCCCTCCAGCTTCAAAATCTATGCAAGAAGGCTGGGGCAGTGGTGGGGATGAAGTGAATCTCAGTACTAGTCAGTGGGAAGATGAAGAAGGAGATATGTGGAATAATACTGCTTCACAAGAGAGCAGCTCCTCCTGTAATTCCTGGGGGAATGCCCCAAAGAAAGGACTTCAAAAGGTAAGACAAAAATAAAGATACTTTCTAGAAAAGAGTGGATTTAGTGTAACATTTCTAGAATAAGTTGTCACAAATTTTCTGTTGCATTACACCTGAACTCTTAAATTAGACCTCTGTCACCTGAACACAAACACAGCTTGCCACTACAGTGGTTCAAGTACAGCCTACCTGCTTACAGGGGAAAGTGGGAGATCTTTGACGTTAAGCAGGTCAGGTGCTTCGGGAGGTTGTTTTGTTGTTGCTTTTGTTTTCTCTGAGTTTTATAAGCTTCCATGTATTCTGAGGAAATGATAATGTATTAACAGAAACAGAAAAAGTGTTAAGGGGGCTTTCATACACTTTCCGTCATGGTAGAAAAGCGAACAGTAGTTAGTGATGAAGCGGTTCAGCAAAAAATACCTATTTCCTATTTGTGAGGAACAAATAGATGATTTTAAGCTCTGTACTGGTATGAGAACAAAGCAAATTTGTATTAATGCCGCACTCAACCAAGAACATAGACAATTACGTTAGGAAGTTTTCCATTGCACAGTCTTTATTCCAGGACAAGGCCAGGCTGTAACTTAAAGGAATTGGGAATGCATTTAGCCAGTTTGTTTGTTATTCCATTAGCCAACAGTTAGGCCAGTGATTTGATCAAGTATGGTTGTTTCTTGTACTGTCCGCAGCCCAAAACAAATCCACGCTTGTCCCTTGGTACTTTCTGGAGAACTGAAAGGAAGAGACTTCTTAAGGATTTTGTGATAGAAAAGCTGCACAGAGATCTTTTAAAGGTGTTTATCTAGATGCTCTTGTTTGTTTTTAAGAAAATACACTGAGTAACATTCTTAACTTCAAGGTTGCAAACTCGTTTTTGGGAATGTTTTTCAGGAAGTGTTGTACTATTTCAGAATCTTTGATTTCATTATGTTTTTCTGCCAAGGATTAAAATGAAATACTTAAATTCAAAGGTGGCTTTAATTCAGTGGTCGGCAAATCAAATACTGTATAGTACACTGAACACCTATTCAGCTGAGATAAAATTTGTACACTTTGTGGGGGAAGAGAATCGTAGTTACATTGTTCGGAGGGTTCTTCAATACTTTCTAAATTAATGTACTAATATATCTTTCAGTAGCATGTATTATTAATAAGAAAAACTTACCATGTATTTATGTACATCTCACTAGTATGAATATGGGAACCAGACCATTAATGGAATCTCCCATTTATTTACTAAGGGCATGAAGACATCTAGCAAGCAAGATGAGGCCTGGATCATGAACCGTCTGATAAAACAGCTCACAGACATGGGCTTCCCTGTGAGTAGTGTTTATAGCTAGCACACCTGTGGCTTAGCTTTTGTAGCTTGTAGTTCTGACTTTCGATGTTTCAGACTGTAGCTACAAAAAGATCTTCAGTCTCTTCTTCAGGCTGGGAATTAGTTCTGTTACCTGCATTTAGACATTTACTCTAATGTCAGAAATCTACCATAAGCTAGTAGAGTGCTCTCTGAGATTACTTGATGATATACTTTGTGTGATGACATTTATAGATCTTTTGAAGTTCAGAGTTTTATAACAATAGGTGTTACTTTGAACTTCAGTAATAATTCCACTCCTGTTCCCCTTTTCTTATTAAACGGGTGAAATCAGAGTATAGCTGGTTTTTTTAGAGAAAGGCATGTCATAGTGATATTTAAGTTGTCCATAGAAAACAGGAAGAAATTTAAATAGAACAGTATGATTTGACCTTGTAGAACTGGTACTTACTTGACAAACTGAAACTAAGTGAATTGTTGTGGGAATTGGTAAAAGCAGGAACAAGTGTGTGCAGACATTATTTGTGCTGCTGAGTAAATATTAAATCCAGTATTTGAGACGTATCTGTTTTCTCAGTTTGCTTTGAAATCATTTAAGCATGATTACTTTTTCTCTTAACATAATCTGTATTTTTGACAGAGAGAGCCAGCAGAAGAGGCCTTGAAGAGCAACAATATGAATCTCGATCAGGCCATGAGTAAGTATCTGTGTAACTAAATGTTGGTTTGTTTGTTTGTTTGTTTTCTTTAAAGCGACACAGGGACCATTTATGATTCTGAGAGTTTGATCTTACCCAGATATATTTGATAATATTTATTTTCTTGCTTTTGCTTTTGTAAGCAAGACCTACTTCTCTGAACTACTGTTGGCAAATTCACTGTCTTTGCATCACCTTTTTCAATACATTTCCCCTTTCTGTGAAGGTGCTCTGCTGGAAAAGAAGGTGGAAATGGACAAGCGTGGAATGGGAGTGACCGACTATAATGGAATGGTCACCAAACCCCTTGGCTGCCGCCCACCACCAATCTCCAAAGAGTCTTCCATGGACCGCCCCACCTTCCTTGACAAGGTAAGTTCAGAAATATGAATGTGATTTACAAGTCAAAACTGTACACAGTATAGAAATATTGATGTTTTCTACTGTTTAGAAAGCTGTAGAGTGAAATGTGATAGATAATTATATATTGCTTTATTCTGCTCTCTTTTAATCTTGTGGGGAATTTAGTCCTTGTGGAAAGGACAAGTGATTTGATTCCCACATAGAAATAAACAATGGTCATCCCCAGTGTTACACTTGAAATGAAAACCTACTCAGGAATCAGTAAGGCAGTGGAACTAGAAATGGGAAAAACAAAGAAACGGAGCGCAGAGAGCTCTTCACTCTGTAAGAGTCCAGAGAGTCAGTGACCCTTGCCCAAAGTAACGGATCAGGCAGGACCAAGGCCAAAATTTTGAAGAATTAGGCTCCTAATTCCTATTTTAGTTTTGAGCTCTTTATAGATTTCCATGAAAGTTCAGTACTTAAATAGGAATGAGGAGCTGAGGTATTTTTGTTAAGTCAAAGAGCAGACATGCACAGTCATAAATAGTTTCTCCGATGAGCTTCCTTTTCTGTGATCATGTATGACAAATTTTCCAGCACCATTTAATGACTGAGGAGAAGGCTCCAGATGTTCCTGGTGTCCAGGATTCAAAGTGCCTGAAGAAAAAGATGTAGGGAAAAGTGCAGCAGGAAATGAGATTTACAACCTGACACAAAGTCCTACAGAGAGACTCACCAAATCACCTCAGAATCTCCCCGAAAATTATTAATAAGGAAAGAACAGTCTCTGGTGCCATTCTTTATTTCACAAGTTATTTGAAATGTTCATATAGATGGGAGGTGGTGGTTTCTGAATGCAGAAATCAATAGTTTTCACAAACTGTGCTGAAAGCAATTCATTTTACATAAGCTGTTTACAGGATGTGAGACAGTAATGATATCTAATCTTGTTAACAGACTGTATTAAAAACTTCACTGACCCTGAATAACAGTTATCTTTCCTGTCTTTCACCCTATGTTTTCTTATAGTCTTAACTATAGTGTTATCCTTAAAGTTATGGTTTGTGTTGTGACGGTTCCCAGGTGTTGCGCTAAGAAGACTAGCATGGCGCTATGCTAGGACATCTGATAAATACTGACCTTTAAATGACGACTATTACTATTTCTGCTGTCATCACAGTCTAAACAGTTTGCTGAGTTTTAGTGCTGGTATGATGCAAACTGTAAACAACTTAATTTGATTAAACACAGATGCTTCTTACATAATTATGGGTTATTTGTATCAATAAGGAAAAATTAGCATCTATATAAAATTTGCTTTAGAGGGTCCTTACATACCGAAAGTTTTTGTGATAGTTCAAATGCTGCCACAGTGCTGCGTGATCTAGTGTCGTGGCAGTTTCCTCCAGGGATTATATACTAGAAAACTGCTTTTCTGCTTTTGGGGGAATAATAACATTTGTTCTTTCCGGGCTCCCTACTTATATCGGAATGATGTGGTGTCCATTATGTTGTTGTTCCCTAAACCAGACTAAACTGATTGAGTATTTCCTACAATGTAAGGCTCAACTTGGCTCTTCTTTTTCTCTTCCTGCCATGTAAAGTTCATTCTTAGCTACGGCAAATCTATTTGTTTATGGCAAACTTTAATGAATATGCTAATTGAAAGATCTCTCTCCTGATGAAGGCCACAAAATTAATGCATGCATGCCAGTTAACCTTTTCTTTTCTAGGATAACAATATCTGGAGCAGTAAAATTATTGCCAGAGAGGTGCATTATTTGCAGCATAATGCATAATTATGGAAACATATGTTAAACACAACTATTGAGAAGGGAGTACTAAAATCGTTAATATTCATACAGCAAGTAAAATCTGTCAGTCTAGGCATAATCTGCCACAGTGACTTTACTATAACAAAGGAAATAGCTAACAAACATAGTTTGGGACTATCAGAGTGTTGAGCAACTTGCTAAGTGAATTAAACAAATATAGTTTCTACTCTAAGAATAGATACCCTTTTCCAAAGAAATTCTTTCCAGATTTACAGCTCACGCTACTAGAGCAACTCCTTTTCTCCAAAACTTTTTTGCCCTTTGAGGTACTATTTCAGAGCGTAGCCTGGAGCTGTCTCACTTCCTGCTCAGGTCATCCTTGGTCAGTGAACAAGCTCTCTGCACAGCTGCACAAAGCGCTCCAGACAGTGTTCCTGATTTTACTTACTGTCTTACCAAGTCGTGATCCTTTTGCTTGGCTTTGCTGAGTCTTCAATAAGTTATGTGCGATTCCTGTTCATGAAATTGTAAGCTGGGTTAGTGTGCTCATTGCTACCACTCTTTCTCAGCTGATTCTCTCAGCCTCTCCGCTCACCTGAGTTGAGTCTCCATGATTTTTTTCATGCATTTTCTCTGACAGGTAAAGCCAGCATTTACTTCTTTTTTTTAACCTTATGCATTTGAGGAGAGAGAATATCCAGCCCTGACGTTTGTTTCTGGACCCGTTGAACTCCCTGTTCTCTCTGGATTAGTAATGGTCTGTGCAACTAAACATCACCTTTGAATGTTTGCTTTCACTTGTTCCTCAACGCTTGCTGCAGATACTCTTTATTCTGTGTCACACTGAGTCGATCTTTGGCACTCAGTGCTTTGTTAATTGTATTATTTTTCAGGATGTTATCTTGCCCTGTAGCACCATAAAAGGAGAAGGGAGAAAATCCAATGGCTTCGAGGAAATAAAGATCCAACCTAGCAGAACCCTGATACATGATCTCAATCACTTTATCTTATACTTCATGGCGAGCGTGCTGTACTTAGGTATCAGGTTTGCTTGAAGATGTTACCTGATGTCTTCTGGAGCCATCAAATTTGTAAGAAAAGCATGTAAGATTTTTCTGGAAGCATCCTAAAAAATATCAGAAATAAGCCCAGAGTGCTTCACAGGATCTTGTATTAAAGTGTAGGGATTTGGCTTGGGTAGCACTCCTGAGTACTGGGACTCAAGTTTGGTGTGTCTTCTCACTGCACCTATTGAGTGTTCTTCTAAGCTCAGAAGAAAAATGTGGTGGTTTGCTGATCTGCGCTGACCACCCTGTAACTGAAAATCTTGAACCATACAGAGATGTCACTTAATTTTTTAGCACAATCAGATGCAAGTGTTGAACTCTGGACCATTGTATTAGATGTATGTGATGAAAAGTCAGGTCAGCTCTCTGAAGAGAAGTAACATCAGCCTGCTTTGGCATTAGCTCAATCTGGCCTTCTGCGACGCTTCTGTTAGTTCCATGGCAGACTTGTTTTCCCTCCTGCTCTCCTCTATTTTTGTTGTGTTTTTTTTTGTTTGTTTGTTTGTTTTTTTGTTTTTTGTTTTTTTTTATGCTTTCTCCCATACTGCCAGCAGAGAGTCCTATCTTCCTTTGCCCTGATGCCGCTTCCAAACTTTCTCCCAAATTCTTGAGCACGTAGGAAACTGTGAAATTCTCTCCTTACAAATTAAGTCTCCTTTTCACTACTGTCTTACACATTGATCAGCTCTTCTTCTCTGCTATTGAGAAATCCAGGTCTACAAGTCTTGATGCCTGTGTGCTGCAATCATGTTCTTCCAAAAATATTCTGACTAGACTTTTTCCTTGTTTCTAATTCCAACATAGTGTTTGTTGGGTTTTTTTCAACCTCATCTTCCACATTCTGATCCCAGTTCTCTCTGGTGAGTGTGATTGCTTTTTGTCTTTGAGATAATGAATAATTTTATCATTATGCGGAAACACTTGTGTAGGTCTTGCAATTAGAAGATGATCACTAGAATTTTAAGGTTGACTTTTAAATTCTTCTTTCCCCCATCTCTGCTTCCTGTGATCCAGTGATTGTTTCTTTTTGAACTTCCAAATTTTGAAACCTCTTTCATATTCCCATGTTTTCCAAATTAAAAATACCAGTGGCGAGTACTTCTTTAAGTATTGCATTTCCTGCAAGTTTCTTTTGCCTGTTCCTAACTCCTGTCAGATTTGAAGACAACTTATTTTGAGGTGAGATTTTATTACTTTAACTTCCTCTTTTGGAAAAGTTTTTCTTCTGTTTCAAGAAGTTATTAATGTGTATTTTCTACTAACTACTTCTGTAACTGACTTTGTATAAAGATCTCTGGCAAATTCATCAGTCTCGCATCTGTCAGTTGGGACATTTTGATTCATGAAGTGGCAGTTGTTGGCAGGTGACTGCCAAAGTGTCCAGGAATCCTCTGCTAAATTGTCCATATCTCACAGGGCTAAAAAATCTTTGAGTAACGCCGCTTGCATTCTGTCACATTTGGTACATGAGACTATTGTGAGAGAATTTCCAAAGTCCTGAAAGTAATGTATTATTGAGCACCAGTGTGGTGGTTTGTGTTGGATAACTGTAGAAGGAAATACTGCTACCGGTAGGATTTTACAGTTGTGTCAAGTCCTTCAAAAAAGTTAAATGCAGTGCTGGATTGAGCGTGATTTTGACGATCCAGACGTAGGGGATTTGTTTAATTGAGGGAGAAATGTAACATAAACATGTAAGAAAATCACTGAAGGGGAAAGGTTAGGTAGAAAAGATTATTCTTCAGGAAACAATTATTACATAAAAAGCCTGAAAAAAAATGGGTCACAAACCGTTGTCAGCACTAAAGGTATCATCTAGTCCAGGTTGAGAATGACTGCGGAGTACTTTATGTTGACCGACTCAAATACTTTATGTGAAATGAATTGATTTCAGCTCCACTTATAGAGCACGGATTTGTCCAGCACAGTTGGCACCTTACAATAAGTTCAAATTAAAAAAAAAATAGAACAAAGTGAATGTGAACAATGGGTTACAAACTTGCTACAAAAGACGTTTGCTGCAGTTCAGTCAAGGAACACACTTGTGAAGGTGGCCTTGCAGCAAGAGTCCGCCTGTTCTGGAAATTAGATGCCTGAGTCTCCAGTGTGGCTTGTCCTCCGCCGTCCCTGGCACTGCCCATTTCCAAAATGAGAAAAAATAATGTCAATGAGACAAGACTTGAATAAATTTTGGAGGCAGGGAGGGATTGCATTGGTTTTCATGGTCAATAGGTCTGTTCACATAGGAAACAATGGCATCTGAAGGAGAGAGCACGCATGAAGCTTGAAATTATTTTCACTTTAAAGGGGGAAGGGCAGAATTGTAAACATATGTCTGTGATCTAAGGAGAAATCCTTGAACCTGTTACTGTCATGCAAGTTGCAGTTGTTTGTGGAGTGTGACTGATGTCCGGTAGAATGTAAAATATCTTGAGCTGAAAGGCCTCGGGGATATCATTAGAAAATGTCAGTGTCCCCCCCAGGATAGTCAGATAGCATGTCAAGTGTCACTTTGCCTGATAGTAAAGAAACTTTTTCTTTGCATCAAAGGAGAGCTGTTGAAAATGCATTTTTCAGGATTAACTTAGAACATAAAATTTACTGAGCATGCTTGCTGCATTAGGTCATATGTTTGGGTATCTGGTTAGCATACTGGGCTGCTTTTTTAACAAAGGAGGTTTATCAGTATCTCACAATCTTCTGGGGCATTGAATTTATTGGTTGAAATAACCTAGCTCTTCACCTACTTAAAAGCCTTTCTTTGCAAGGACTATATTGCCTGAAAAACACCAGTCCAGCGCATTGCAAATTAAAGATTTTTCACTCTGCCTGTTTTTGGAGCTCTACTTTGTACACAGTGTTATTTGATCATGCTTGCCGCAGGCTTCCCAGACATCAAAGCACAGTTTGAGATAGAACTCGGTACCCCACTGTAATACTAGCTAGATATCTACCTGTTTCATTGGGGATTATATGATTTATTTTATTTGCTCACTTGCTGTTTGCCCCCCGCGGAGGCTGCCTTCTGTGCATCATATCCATGTTCCACCATGGTTCCTTACAGCCCGGTTGTCAGAGGGAGCTCCTTATGTCTTGCTAAAATCTGCCTCCTCCTGGGGGACGTTCAGGCAGCGTCTTAATCGCCTTCCTAGGAAGGCTACACAGACAACATTATCATTATTGTTTTTAAGTATTTTTGTGTTTGTTGGGTGCGTAAGAGTGTAATGTTTCATAGTGGATAATAATAACTCAGGGCTATGTGAATATTAAAAGAGGCTCATGTGTCTCAGTTAGGAAAGGGGATTAATGCAAAAATGCTTTTTTAAGAGCAGAGCTATGATGTGGAACCAAATACAGACTGGTGTCAGATAAGCTCATCTGGGCTTTCCCAAGTTCTGGGTCAGCAAAAGCTGCGTGTCGTATGTCTGTGCTCTGCTGCTGAGAGTTTACCAGACGAACAAAAGACTTCCCTGAAATGTGCTGGGTCTCTTCCCTTTCCACCTTTCAATCTGGTGGAGAAGAGAGGAGAAAATCTGAGGGAGGAGGAGATGGCCGCATGATAGCTCTGCGATCGGTTGCTAGAATCCCTCCTTTCCTTCTGGAGAGGTGGGTGAGGGTGACTGTGCGTTTGTGGATTAAGTGCAACAAAGTAAAGAAAAACAGTACCTTAATCCTATTTCTCTCTTTCTTCTCCCTTCACTCCATACTTTTCATTCCCTGTTATTCATACCTGTTTTTTTTTTTTTTAAATATTTTTATTCATCCATGCCCTTTTATATTCCCATGGGACACTGTTTTGTGTGCTGTCTGCTCCTGGGCACCGCACACAGCTCACCCTTTCTTTCTCCAATCAGGATGGCGGCCTAGTGGAAGAGCCCACTACTTCACCATTTTTGCCTTCACCAAGCCTGAAGCTCCCCCTTTCAAACAGTGCACTCCCTAATCAGACCCTGGGCGGGATTGCCTCAGGGCTGGGCATGCAAAACTTGAATTCTTCTAGACAGGTAAGGCTGTTGGGGGAGATCCCAAGCTGAATTTCAGCTCTCTTGGACTCGCTGCTAGTGCCCGTCACTTCCCCGGGGGAAACAGTGCTTTAAAAAACTGAAAGTGCGTGCAACATCTTTGTTCACGTGAAATACCAGTGGAGAAACTACCTGCTGTGTAAACGTTTCACGTTATAGGACATAAAACAACTGCTTAGTTGTAATTAGCCTGCTAATTACACGCATCCATTGAGAAGAGACTGTAGTATTATGGATTTATACCACTGAACCCTGGTATAGCTCTGCCTTGATTGATGTGAGGTTTCTCTTTTTTGAGGCGTTGCTAATTGTCACAGACTCTAAGGCAGAGACATTGCTCTCATTTGTCTTTCCTGGCTGGCATAATTATTCAGTGATGAGATGGATGAGAAGTGATGGGGGCTTTTTTATTCTTGCTGTAAGTGTCAAGACAGCTCATAGCTTTGACAGGTGGTAAGAAAGAAACTGTGCTTCTAGCACCTCTGGTCACAGAGAGCATTGTGGCAAGAGGGATGTTTTGGCCCCTGGGTAGAACATGCTGAAAGGGAAAGAAAAGGAAAGGAGATGGCGGGGAAGATTGATAAACACCACGAGACTGAGAGGTCATAAACTACTGTTGATTATGAAAAGGTTATTTTTGCCATATAAATTGAAGTTCCAGCAGAGATAAGAAATAACAACGCAGAAAAACTCTGTGTCATTCTATGGTGGCTTTTATTACATACATTCTTTTAAAGTTAGTTTTCTAAAGGCAATACTTGTCCAGCACTTACAGCCCATTAAGCGTATCTTTCAGAAGTGGAGACTGCACTAACAGCATGTCCATTATCAGTAGCTTTGTAAAATGACTAAGTATAAAAACTGCCTAGATAATTCAAGGATTGGGATGCTGTGAGTTTAATGACTCCATTCTCCTGTCCCTTGCTACACAAATACAAACATCTTTGGCAAGTACTTTTCATTGTTCATCTTGTGACCCTCTGGGGTTATGCATCCTTATAAAAGCGATCTTCAACTTCAGCTACCTTTTGTTCAGGCATCTGTACAAAGTTTTCGAGGTTTGGGATGTTGCTGGGTACGTGGCAATCCTTGCCATGCCCGATTCTAAACCTGATTGTCAATACAGTCTGTATGTACTGGGTTCTTTATCCATGCCTGTCATAATCACCACACAGATAAGTAACTTTCAGGTTATATGTTGAGTGATGTCTTTAAACGCCAATGTCTTTCTTGTCCTGCTGTAGATACCGAGTGGCAATCTGGGTATGTTTGGCAATAGCGGAGCAGCACAAGCCAGGACCATGCAACAGCCGCAGCAACCGCCAGTGCAACCTCTTAATTCATCCCAGCCTAGTCTTCGTGCTCAAGTGCCTCAGTTTCTATCCCCTCAGGTTAGACAGCACTTCCACTCTTGAGTTTTCCCTTTCCCTGGAACTCTTCCATATGCACTCTCCTTTCCACATGCATTCTGTCATGCTTCTGAGGCTTTGCAGCTACTGTTGTCTGGCTGTGTCTTGTGTTGATTTATTTACTAGCCAGTAGGCATGTTACACGGGTAAGATGTTCTCGGGTGTATACTCTGTACGTTACCTGTGTGGGCACATTCTCTTGTTCCTTTTTGTAAAAAGTAGTGTTTCTAGAGAGCTGAGGAGTTTGTTCTCAGCTCTTTTTCTATAAATGGATGTTTGAGTATGGTTGTTAAGATTTGTGTTGGAGTCTCTTGTTAATTTTTTGATAGTTCATGGTACTACTTCTGGTAATAGTAATATTTTCCAGCTGATGTCTCGTGACTCTTATTAATGGCTTACAGAGTTTCCAGTGTTAAAAGTAAATGTACAATGTTTAATACACTTCTCTCTCTTAGGTTCAAGCACAGCTTTTGCAGTTTGCAGCAAAAAACATTGGTCTCAGCCCTGCACAGTTAACCTCGCCAATTAATAATCCTCAGCATATGACGATGTTGAACCAGCTCTATCAGCTGCAGCTGGTAAGTTAAAAGACATGGCAAATATGCCTTCAATTCTGATTTAGAGCTTGAAGATAAAATAAGAGAATGGCCAACTAAAATTTTAAATGGACGTGACAGATCTTTAAAACAGTCAGATGCTGATTTCTTTGGTAGAGTTTCTTTTTAAAGAAACAAAACCATGGTTTTTGCCTCAGGCTTTATAAATAGTCATTTGTGGAATAATTATCCTTTACAGCTGACCAGTGGAACTAAAAAGTCAGTTGTTTTCATACTGGTATGAGTAACATAGTGTATTCTCAAAGACCGCTAATCTGTGTATTGCATGCCAACGTATACAACTGACTGACCAACTGGGAGATTGGTGTCACAGTACAACAAGAGAGAAATCTCGGCAGTGCTGGTCACCTGAGTCACCTGGAGAACTTCGTTCAGTTGCCTCACTGAATAATAAAGAGTAGGGTAAATTTCCTGTAATTAATGGAGTGTATATTAAACACATCATGTGGTAAGAACTACTTGTTTTTGAAAAGTTGTGTACTTTTGCTATATTTGCAAATTTTACATATATATATGTGTGTGTGTATGAAAATATTTAATTGGATTTTATGAAGATTTTAAAAAGAGATACTGCTAACAGTAAGTCAGTATTTGCTACAGTTAAACATAAAATTGAGGATGACAAACTAGCTTAGTTGCTGATCTCAATGTGCTAGTCAAACTCTTTTATTAGTAACAGTGTTTGATACTATTATTCATTTCTGGTTATGTTGCCTAGTTTTGAGGAGCCCAGCATTGATCTCATGCCATGGTAATAACTGAACAGTACCCAGCTACTTGAAAAATACCTGTACAGAACTCCTTTGGATTTTAAATTCATGTGTTTCAGAGAAACACCTTGAAAAAAAATTTACTGCCCAGTTAACCACATTAAAATTGTGGAATTTTTCTGGAATATAGCAGCACAACTGATTAAATACAAAGTGTTGTCAGAACTCAAAATGGCCAAAACAAAAATAACTATTGGTATTTATCCTATTTGTAGAATATGATAAGCTTATATTTTAATTTTTGCTTTGTGTTACAATTTTTTCAGAAAAGGAAATAGGTTCCAATCTTTAATGACCACTAGTTGCTTACAAACTTACTCATCAGTTTTTTTATTGATGTGTTTGGTTTCAAAAAAAAACAACGAACAGTGGACTTAAACAAATGTATTCTAAAATACATTTGTAAAAGGGTTGTTACTTTTGCTTCATTGACTGTTTTCAGAAAACTCCAATGTTTCTGTCTTTTCTATTTTACAAGGTACCAGAGCAGTTCAAGCAAGCTTGTTCAGCTGACTGTATATGTTAGGATCTCTGACCTCTCATTTCTGTCTCGCAGGCGTACCAACGTTTACAAATCCAGCAGCAGATGTTACAGGCTCAGCGTAATGTTTCCGGACCCATGAGACAACAGGAGCAGCAAGTAGGTTTGCCTGCCAGTTCAACATCTCCATTAGAGTTTGGTTTCAATAGCTTAAAGAGATTGTACTACATTATACCAAAGCAGCTAAAGCATCCTTAGAAACAATAATATAGTGCATGGCTTGAGTATTGAAAAACAAAGAGTGCTAGAGTAGTAAAGCTATTTCACAGCATTCGGTTATTGGAGGAAGGCTCTTCAACCCTTAATACAGTCGATTTTTATTTGTAAACAGATCTGTTGTATTATTTCACTGTAGAGAAAGGCACAAGAAATCTAGTGTCTTTTTGTTCAATTGAGCATTTATTGATTCTTTTTCTTGCCAGGTTGCACGTACAATCAATAACATGCAGCAGCAGATCCAGCAGCACCAGCGCCAGCTGGCCCAGGCCCTGCTTATGAAGCAGCAGCCTCCCCCTCCACATCTATCTTTGCACCCCTCTGCAGGCAAATCAGCCATGGATAGCTTTTCACCCCATCCCCAGGCTCCCGGCCTACCTGACCTGCAGACCAAAGAGCAACAGTCTTCACCGAACACCTTTGCTCCTTACCCTCTCGGTAAGCATCCTTCATTAAAGCAGTTTCCATGAAAAAGACAGAGGGAGTATATTTCATTATTTCAGCACCTAAATATTTTGCTCTACAATATAATAAATACAGACATACAAAAGATGTGTTTATTAAATAATGTTGAAATGCCTAAACAAAATCATGGTGCTACATGCCTATCTGGTAGCTGTTCAAGTGGGCTGTATTTGCTCACCTGTGCTCTGCCTACAAATAATGGAACAGAAGATTGGCTTAATTAACTATCTATGTACGTTGCTATTTACGAACTAAATATATGTTAACAGCATCATGTTGTAAAATACACAAATGTCATATTGATAAACAGGAATATCATCTGGAAGTCATGCAAAGTCATCTTTCCACTCTAATCAGCACTGGTAAGGCATCAATTTTGGTCAGTGTATTTCAAGAAAGATACAGATCAGTTTGAAGGAATGCAGAAAGAGTGTTGTGCAGATGATTAGGTGTTTCAAAAACATGACTGCTAAGGAAAAAATGAATTCCTTTGCTCATGTTAGTCTAAAGAGAAGGCAAGAGACATGCAGGAATCTTCAAAAATGTAAAAGACAGCTTTGAAGAAGTTTTCTTGCATGTGGCTAATGCAAAGGTAATAAACTTTTGTTGCATAAAAGGAGATCTAGTTAAACATTAAGGATCACTTATTTGCTTTAAGCAAAGTAGAGTACTGGAATAAAATATCTGGGAAGTTTCTGAAATCATCTTCACCGGTCATTTTGTGGTAGGTTAGACACAGATCTGTCAAATATGATTGATGCCAAAATAATCAATTTGGCCCTGAGACAGGGTGAACAGAACCACCTTTTAGACCTGTTTTCTGTGATTGTTTGATGTATGCTACAGACTTCATTTATGGCATAAAGGAATTAATTTAATCTCTTTGTGACTCTCTTTATGCTGTGTACAATAGAATTGCCAAGCTTTATCTACCATGCAGCAGTTAAAAAGGTAATTTTGACTGCTATGGTGAGCTGTTATAGCAGGGAGCATCAGAAGGCAAAAGAATTTATGAATTAAAGGCCTACGTCTAAGAGGTTCTTATCATATCTCAGCTTCCTGTGATCTGCTAACATTCAGGATTATATATCAAAAAGGACCCAGATTTGTGTCACAGAAGCATGTCAAAATTATTCCTTAAATATAGTCTGAGTGATTTTGTTCTGTGTATACAAAATATATGCCCAAATAGTGCAATACCTGCTCTGATGAATAGCAGCTGTTTGTATGACCTTTTAATTAGTTGCTTTGTGTGGGATTTTTAAAATGTTGTTAGCAAAATAAAACAGCAGACATCATGGGGGTGTGCTGGTGAGACATTAGGAATATTTTGGCTTAGCAATGGAATGCTGCAAATTCTTCACTGGTTTAAACGTAGGATTCCAGTGCATTCTTCCAGAATGCCTTTTCTGAGACAAGTGAAGAGACTGCAAGTAGAAATACTGACAGCTTTAAAATATTATCCCTACATCTTTTTTCTTTTCTCCTTTCAGCAAAGTTTGAACGTTTTCTGAATTCTTGGGAGTTATATTGATGTTCCCATAAAAGCAGAAGTTCTTGACAGCAGGTTGAAAATGTGCATAGTAAATTACTACACATACATACAGATGTCTGAAAATCAGTGTTTAATAATGTCTTTAGCGGATTTTTAAACACATCTTTTAATCCCCCAGTATATTATGGATATCTAATGACCTATTTCCCCTTAGCTGGACTGAACCCGAACATGAATGTAAATAACATGGACATTACTGGTGGTTTGTCAGTGAAGGACACTTCTCAGTCCCAGTCTCGCCTTCCTCAGTGGACACACCCCAACTCAATGGATAATCTGTCTAGTGCTGCTTCTTCGCTTGACCAGAACTCCAGCAAGCACGGTATGTCGCATTTAATCTCTGTGTCAGTCTGGCTTTTTGAGACTTGAGTCATATTGCAACTGTAATTTTTTTCTCACGTTACTATTTTCGGTAAGTGCTCATAAATGGTTGGTACAGAGTGCCCTTTGAGACTGCGATATTTTTAAGATGATTTCTGCGGTCACATTCAGCAATGCATTGAAGTTCTTGCAGCTGTCACTTCCTACATGCAATGTAGGAATGTTTTTTTTTTCACTTGCTGAATTTTGTTGCTCAGAACATGGAGTTCAAGTAAAACAAGCCATTAGTGTTGGCAAAACAAGTCCCACGAGCTTCCCCTTACTCCAGATCTGCGTACCTTCAATCCAAAAAAACTTTACATTGGCTTTCTCCCACAATTTTTCCAATATCATCAACCTTTCACAGCCAGTCCTGTACAAAGGCATGATGGATTACATAATTACCCACCCTGGCAGTTAGGAGCACAAACTTCATATTTTTCCAGAAGTGATTGCTAATCTGTTTGAACACCTTTATCCCCAACGCCTCCAGTATCCTGAGTCGTTTATTCCTTTATTTCCTGTACCAAGTTTATTCTGTTAGAACATGAACATGGTGCTCTGTTAACCTTATTGTATCCTGGATTTTATTATGAGCAGCATGAATTACTTCTTTTACAATAGTTTTTTATTCTGCAAGTAACTGTACTGCTTATGCCAAATTGTTGTTTGATAGTTTGTAGGAACATGAGAACGGCCATTTCAAATCATTCATCCCGTCAGCAATGAATACCTAGAGAAGGAGGAGAAGAGGGCTTGCCTACAGTGATATTCCTTAGTATGCTGTCTCAGCAAATTCCTGTTTACCATCAGTGTAATGATTTGAATTACTTAGTCTCTTTTTGGCAGTAACGTAATGCGAATTTCTTTAACTTGAGTGTCTAGATTGTACCAGCGGTGTATCTCACAGCTGTAATTCCTAGTAAGGCTTCAGAGGCTGCTAAGCCTTGCTTACTATGTTTATATTTTAATTTTCTTTTTTATCTTTGTAATACAGAAAGAAAAAAAGAAAATAATAACAAAATATAGGGACTGATGAAATTCCATACCCAAAATTAGTCCCACTCCTAAACAAAGCCTTTCCATTTCATTCATTACAGGTGCTATACCTGGAGGTTTAAGTATTGGTCCTCCGGGAAAGTCCTCCATTGATGACACTTATGGCCGGTATGATCTGATTCAAAACAGTGAATCGCCCACCAGTCCACCCGTAGCTGTTCCTCACAGCTGGTCACGTGCCAAAACCGATAGTGATAAAATTTCCAATGGCTCCAGCATAAACTGGCCACCAGGTAACAAAATGCAAAGCATTCGTGTTAAACTGACGTCCTTAAAACGTGTTGTTGGTTTCATTTATTGATTCCTCATGCCTTCTGATACACAGGAACTTTGGAGAATTATGACTTTATATACTCTTCTTTTTATTATATTTGAAACAGAGTTTCATCCAGGAGTGCCATGGAAAGGACTGCAGAATATTGATCCTGAAAATGACCCCGATGTTACTCCTGGAAGTGTTCCAACTGGGCCTACCATAAACACCACGATACAGGATGTTAATCGCTATCTTCTCAAGAGTGGAGGTAAACACACAGATTACTTTCACATCTGTGTATGCTTTCTTCTTCTTTCCAAAAAAGTTGACTTCGTATATTATGGATGTAGTATGTTTTTGTATGTAATCCTAACCTAATAATGCTTCTGCTCTGAATGTTCACTGAAAATCCAGAAATACTTGATTTAAATATGGGACTACAAAGTTTCTGGTTTTCCATGGGAATGTAAATACTTTTACATTGGAAAAGGCTGTGAGATGTAATAGAAACTTCTGTGGTCACTGGAAGTTTTTGTAACCTGTAACGCTTCGTTTTGAACAAGATTTCGCTCTCCATACTGACCAACCACTCGCATAGACTTTGTGAAATACTCAGAAGACACAATACAAAAGTTCCACATTTGTTGCTGAGGCAGCAGGCTTCTGTCACACTAATTAGTTGTAGCTTTGTTAGAAGATCAATCGGCAAAATAAATTAGAGCTGTTTTATCCCCAAAACCATCAAAGAAAAGAAAAAATAGGGAATTGACTAGTAAACTGGTATTTCCCAGTGCCATTTCCATTCCTTTTGTCTTGGCAGTGCTTACTCCAGAATTAAAAGGGTACTCTCTAAAACAATAAACCATTGGGACTGTGCTCCTTGTTAACGAGATGTACTGAAAGTGGATCAAGGGAAAGGTGGCTTGGTTTAATTGTGATCAGCGTGCCGAAATAGGCCAGTTATCTGCACTCTGTTAGAGCACTCTAATATGCACAGGAATAGTATAATCAGGTTGTCAGGAAGGACCTGTCAGGATTAAAAATGTGGATTTTGTTCTAGTAGTTACATCTGCATAGATTGTAAATCAGAACTATCCTTGAAAGGGGTTTCCAGCTCTGGGCTTGTTAACTCAGGCGAAGGGATGTGAAACATGAGGGAAAGGAGGCAGGGGTTTTCATTGCCTTGAATGATTTTAGTTGTCTCTTACCAGAAAGCAATCTTTATTTAAGCTGAAACATGAAGTATTTGTGTGCATGAGTAATGTTGAATTAACTTTTAATGACCCAAATGTACTTCAAGGGGCAGGCAACCTGGATGGTTTGAAGTTATAAAAAGAAAAGTACAAAGACATAATTCAGTCACAGTTCAGATATGATGCACCCCAGAAATACTCCTTTAGGCCAAAAGGCTAGCCCTACAGAGCTATACCTGTAAGTTAGATGATGCCTACTACAGGTCTTCCTTCTTTATAGAAGGAAAGTGTACATTAGCTCTGTTGGTGTATAATCTGTCTGCGGAATGAAGAAATAATGATGCTACTTAGAGAGGGTCAGGATAGATGATCTCTGAAGTAAACAGGCCCTCAAGAGCCAAAACCTTCTGAAAAGCAGTGACTGTTGGGGTCCATGTATGCTTCCTTTCCTCATTAGCTTTTTAAGTGGTTAATAATACAATTTAATAAAAAATGTAGTTGCTGAATCTGTTTCTTTATGCTCATATAACCTAGGTGTTTGTTCCTAGGTAAAATTATCTGTTATCGTCAGTACCCCTCCATATGAGATTGGGGCTTTCATGACATGCTGCCAGGAAGAGACTGTCTTTGAATACTGCAGCTTGAAGTACACGGATTGTAAAACAGAGCTGATCTCCATTTGGAGGGCTAGACTGTGGCGTATACCGTCGTTGGACTGTACGCTTAGAAACAGACAAAACTTAAGCTTTTGGGTTGATTTTTGTCTTACCCTGTTTGCTAATGAAGCTTTGCAGGGTCAGCAACTATGAGCTGAAAGTCTTAGCTGCGTGGAAGCAGGAACGGTTTCAGCTCTGTGGGCATATGGGCCTTTGAATCTGATATAATTCCCTCACTCCTGCCTAGGGAATAGATTATTTCCAGAGAAGGCCTTGATCTAGAGCTGTTTTGCTTGAGACTGATGTCTGTATTGGTGTCCTTTGGAGCGCAGTGAGTCTGGATAAGGTAAAGTTTGATTGGTTGCTGTTCCAGTTGAAAATACAGCCTGTGTTTTTTATTGAGCTGTGAGGGTGAGATCGTCCTTTTACTTCCTCCCTTCTACCTCAGTACAGTGCTCTTTTCCAAAGAACTCACCTATTTTTATTAGTCAGTTAGAGATGTTTCAGTATCACAGTCTATGTATGTCAGGAATGATAAGTCACCTGGGATACACACTTAATTTTGTTGGTGGCTAGAGAGAATACTTCCAGCTCTTCTGGTCTTTATAATGAAGGTATTCTATTTTATGTTCAGTTTCTTTCATTTGCTGCCAGTAAGGAAATTGTATGTATGCTTAGATAGCTCCTCAGATTGTAAATGATTTACCAAGATGGTTTCAGGCTATTTCATTTAATGTTATCTGTTTGAGAAGAGATTGCTAAAATATATCCTTACTTTACTGAAAGTCTGCAAAAATCCAAAGATGTTTGTGGGCATTAGGATGTAGGAGAAGTGCTTACCTCAAGTAATTTAGGACAAACCACCCATGGTAAGAGGTTAGTTTCTCATATACATCTATGCTCATCTACAGTTGCCATTGCTTAAGTCAGCTGGCAGAGCACCTTTATAAATGAAGCCTGTTCCTTGAGACTAAACAGTTTAATGCTGATTTTTTGAGAGACTCACGTATCTTAAAGGAAATGCAGAATTTATCTTCTGCACAGGCGCTAGTACATTTGCTACTGTGCCAGCTTTCTTTTCTTTTCTGCTAAAGACTTCTGCTTCACTTTATCATGCTTTCTATAACATTTCATTCCTAGACTTCAGAGACCAGGCTGATTAAGGAAAATGCCTTGCATGGTTTGTATTTGCACATGATAGATTTGCTTATGTCACACCAAACATCATTATGCCCATCTTTCTTAGTTGCTTCTTTGCTGGTTCTGCAGGGTCATCCCCAACATCATCTCAGAATGCCACGCTGCCTTCATCGAGTGCCTGGCCGCTTAGTGCCTCCGGCTACAGTAGCTCTTTCAGCAGCATTGCATCCGCACCTAGCATTGCAGGTACGAAAAATGGCCTTTCTACTTTCGCATCCTTCTGCATTCTGAGAAAAGGCCCTAGAAAGTGCTTTCCCAGTTATTACAGTAGTGCTACTATAGACAGAAGCATATTTTTTAGTACTGTGCTAGGTAGGCAGCTCTCCTGGCAGCTCTTGAGTGGTGAGCGTTGGATGGTATGCCTGGAATTGTGCAAAGGAAAAATGTATTTGTTCCACTTGGTGCCACGTGCTGTCACTCTGTATTGGCATCAAGATCTCTTAATTACTATTTCCATTGAACTTTGAGGAGGAATATTGTCTAGGACCTCAGTAGGAACACACCTACTAGACCCTTCCAGTAAGAGCTGATAGGAAATTTTTGTTAATAAACTTACTGTTAAAAGTGAACCATCTTCAGCTCAGGAAAAAGTTTAGTAGTACCTCAAGGAGGTACTCTGCATGGCTCTGGAGGGGTTGGGTTTGGGGCTCTTAAGTGTCTTCTAATAGTCAATCCAAAGCCTGATGTTCCCCTATATGGCTGAGCTTGTAGATGGTCTAAATAATTACCCCATTCTTTTTAATGAGCTATAAATTCTGGAGCATCTCTCTTGCAAATCATGGAAACTTTGCTTGCGAACTGGCTACCTAAATATCCAGTTTGTCGCATTATAAAAACGTGCTGGGGCTGTTGTATGGATTGTATTAGCATTGTCATATCTAATCAATGAAAACCCTCTCCTTCTTCGAATAAAGGAAGGTGCAACCTCCAGGTCATACTGCAGAATGCAAAACAAGAAGGGTTTGTTTGAAATGTTTTACTCCAATTAAAGGAAAAGAAAGGAATGGCTTGCTTTTCTTTTATTTGCCATGCATTTCTGCTTTATTTGCTTTTTATTTTTTTTGCAGTGTCATCTAATCTTTGTGTTAACCCCATGAGAAGTAGTGACATAGCAACATCTAATCTGTAGTAGTGTGCATGTATCATGTGCTACCTTGCAGACTGAGCTGCTCTGAGTTCTAAAACTCAGGCTTTCTCCCTTTCCTCCCACCATTCTACCCTTGTCAATGTCTTCATCATCATTGTCAAATTATTTTCGTTGCTACAGTTTGCAAGAAGATGGGAGAGTGGTTGCCCTTTCACTTAAACTGTTACGATTCAGCGTAAAATCATTGAGTTAAATGATATATATAAATAGAGGCAATTTGGGGAGTGTGTGTCTGTATATAACTGAGGCTGTGATTTGGTGACTGGTAAATTTGGCTTTAGGATTAATAAAAAAACCTCAATGGCTGCCTGATGCAAAGCACTGATTCAGTATAAGCTTAATCTGCCAGTTCAAACCTGGTTTTAAAAAAATACACAAGATTTTTGCATCTTGGACTTTGTCAGACCGAGTATTTTCTTACTGTCTGCAATCAACATTAAAGCATTAAGGCAGCATAATCACAATATCATTTGCTCTGGCAGAAGATGCAGTGATGTGACCATTTCACTCCATTCCAGTCAAACATGTGGTGCACTGTTAGTAAACGGTGGGACTGTGCTATGACAAGGAAATTGGACTCTAATTTCACAACATATGTTGGTACAAGGAAGAAAGGCAGGGGTGTAAGTCTAAAGGTGAATAAAGGGGGTTTTTTTGGTATCTGTAATTTGAATCAATTTTGTCTGCCACTCTGAATACTAAACTGTATTTGATATTCTTGTTTTTTGTATTATTTTATAAAACTCTGGTTTGGCAGGAACAGCAGTAAGATAGTTTAAAAACGGATTAGGGAAATAACATACTGAACAGTAAAAAGTTACAAAGAGTGATATGGTCTAATCTTCTGAAGACTTCATTTTTCTCAAAGACACTTGGAAAAAAGAGTATCTGTTACTTTGAATATTCAGAAATACAGTTTTTGTTGGTCTTTGATCTTTGGAATTTTAAAAATATACCAGAAGAACATATGGATATACTGGTTACTTTGTATTAGATAAAATGAGTTGTGTAAGAAAAAGTGGTTAAGTTCTATTAAACCTTTGAGAGAGACAATCTTGAAGTGTTTCATTATAATTTTGATGAAATTAGATTTCAAATAAGTCCATTTTCTCGTCTTCTTTTCATGTATCGTCTTTTACGAGAAAGCGAAATAGTAGGAGATTTTAAAAAGGGAATTGTATATGCAGCAGGTGTTGTGAGATTCATGAAATACAAAATTCTTTGAAAATGTAAATACTAGTGTAAGTAGGTTCAAAGGATATGGGATTTATATCACTGGATGGTACAGAATGCTATTCTTTTCTCTTCTGAAAAGTTGGAAGAATATAGTCAATGCAGAAGCTTGATGATTACCCATCCTACTTGGTTTAACAGTTGTTGCTAACTAAAAATACACAAATGTATTTTTTTCTATTGCAGGTAAATTGTCAGACATTAAGTCTACGTGGTCCTCTGGCCCAATCTCTCACACACAAGCCTCTCTATCCCATGAACTATGGAAGGTACCCAGAAACACTACTGCTCCTACGAGACCACCTCCAGGCTTAACAAACACCAAGCCATCATCTACGTGGGGTGCCAGTCCCCTGGGTTGGACCAGCTCTTACTCCTCTGGTACTCTTGACTTCCGTGTTTTATAACAACACAGTGCCTTTTTTTTATAATTGTTTGCTTTTATTCTGTGTTACAATAGTGAGGCACCCCATAGCTGTGTATTAGGCTCCAGAAACTTGAGGTTTACTACAAGCAGAGTGTGTCTGCTTTCAGGAGGAAGCTCATGTCTGTTTATTTTAGTTAGGATAAGTTGTAAATGAAGCTGTCATCTTTCAGGTGGTCATATTAGAAATTTTACGTAGGAATTGCCAAATTATTCAACTCCAACTAGGATTTTTTTTCCATTTCCTTAATTTCTAAAAATATCTTTTAAACGTGTTTCTTGTTTTGTGGTATGATCTATGACTGCCTACGAGGCTTCACGATGAGTGAATCAGCCCATGGAATTTAATATGGAACATATTTTTGGAGTATGGATATGAAGCATTTAGGACCTGATGGCATTGCAGGGCCCTCAGGGAATGTCTTAATTTTTTCATGCAGACTCTTTTTTTAAATGTCATTGTTTTGTTTAAATACAAATAAAAGAAACCATGGATGTGGCTGTATAACTATATGTATTTATATATCACGTTTGTTTGTGAAGTATTGTCAGCTTCAAAAGTATTACACCTATTTTATAAAACTGACTATTTTATTAACCTGCTTTCACTAAGTTGGGAATTAAATGTTCTTCCCTCTTCTTGCCATTCATTTTGTATCAGTTTTCTTCACCAAAACTCCACCTGGTGGGCAGATATTGCTGGTGCCAGGACACTCTCTGGAGCCTGAGTGTGGTCACGCATGTGACTAAGAAGTACTGCGGTTTCTCAAACGCCACTCATAAATATCAAGCTTGTACAGTTTCTCATTGTAAAACACCAGGCTGAAGTTGGAAGAGCAGGTTTTGTTGGTTATGTCCCTGTATCTTTAATCAGAACCTTGTCAGTGCAGAAATACCTGTTTTGAATAAGTCATATACATTAATCTATCATTGGCAAGACAGCAGAATGCTGCAGTGCTATAAAAATCTTTAATAGCAAGCAGCAATCTGAGCTTGGACATCTGAATTGCTTTTAAAATGTGTCTTCCAGATTAATTCTAATGTAACCTGAAGATACAGTTTGTTGCAGTGTCACACCTGCATCCGCTAGTTTTCTAAGTTATTGTGGGAACGTGAAAAACGCCACAGATCTTTTAAATGTAACAAAAGCAGGTTTTCATTCAGCAACCTTTCATTCCAAAGACAACAATAAATCAAGATGTGAGGAAACTGCTGTAGGATTTGTTTTCAGTAGCAATAACGCTTGCTAGTATGTTGTGATTACAGATAAGTTTTCATCTTGTAATAGCTCTCCACATCATGATAAAATGTTTTGTTGTGGAATTTGTATTGTAGGTTCTGCGTGGAGTACTGACAGCTCAGGGAGAACAAGCAGCTGGCTGGTTCTTCGAAACCTCACACCCCAGGTAAATAGAATTGTACATAACTAGTTATGAAAGGAGATTTGTCACATTTAAGAGACGATAAGAACATTTATCAACGTTGGTCATTTGATTCAAGGGAAAATAATTATTCTGCATTTATTACAAGTGTCTATCTTCTACAGGGAATTTGTTAAGTTTTCAAAGTGCTGTCAAATCAAGGATAAACTTTTAAGACTGTAATTAGTCATTCAGTGTGCACCATTTCTGTATGTGTAAGTTAGGAGGTGAATGATGTTTTAAAGCGGATATAGAGATGCAAAATCTGCTTTTCCTATGGGGTTTTTTTCTTTGGTTCTTCTCCTAAGTCTGTCAAATCCTCTCGTCCTCCACATAGTGTCATTCACAAGGAAGAACATAAGTCACAAAGCCTTGAATATAGACATCCACATTAATCTTGGGGGAAATTTAGTTATATTTATGAACAATGTGTTTTTCTTTTGACTTACTCCTGGACTTCTGTGGACTTGTAATGATAAATATAATTTGTATCACCTAAATTGGGAAATTTTGTGCACCGGACTGTGGGGAGGTCTTAAAAAGACAGGATGTTTCACTCAATGAAGACAGTGTAAGTCTATAATTAAATTCTTCTTATGGAAGAAAAGCCTTTTTTTTTTTTTTTTTTCTTTCACCTGTACTTATTCTTTAGTTTTTAAAACTTGCTTAGTTAACAATCATTTAAAGTAAAATCACAAAAACACAGATAACCTTTCCCCCCTTCCCTCTCTACCAGATTGATGGTTCCACACTGCGGACACTGTGTTTGCAACATGGCCCTCTAATAACATTCCACTTGAACCTGACACAAGGGAATGCTGTGGTCCGATACAGTTCCAAGGAGGAAGCAGCCAAGGCCCAAAAGTCTCTGCATATGTACGTTTCTGCTCTCTCTTTCCTTTGTTAAGAAGCCTGTTTTATCTCAGAAGCTATTTTCTTATGCATTTATTTGCTAGGACTCGGAACTGATCACTAGTTAGTTTAATCCGATTTTGGAAATTACCTAATGAGAGAGAGAAAAAATAATTGGGGGCTAGATACTCATATACTACTGAATAAGAGGTCATTACAGAACTTGATAATAGATATTCACCATTAATAATATGCTCAGTAAGGATTTTGTCACCTATAAGACTGCAAAGAATTTGTAAGATGTGCTAAGAATTCCAAAGGAAGCTCAGAGAGAAGGGAGCATGAAACGGGGTTTTAGCTTAGAGAGCAACAGAAAGGACAAAACGATGATAAAGAATGTGTTCGTGGCGGTCACCTTTTTTTAAAGGAGTTATGAAGGAAATTGAAAGAAATGTATGACAACAAAATGTGCTTTTTAGGTGTTTTAAAATCCATGGGACTAGTTGGCATACTATGCAAGAGCTGGAGAATTTGAGTGATAAAATCAGTGACATTACAGAGGATTAAGAATATGAAGACTGATGTTTCAAAAGAATACTTAGGTGCTTAGAGTGGGAAAGCAATTTTCTTTATCAACAGGTTATAGCATGAGGATAATGAAAAATACCGATCATAGCGGAAACGACGTTTGGAACTAGCGGTGCTACTGGCCTGATTACCTTCCCTGTACT
This sequence comes from Phoebastria nigripes, assembly GCA_035582835.1. NCBI lineage: Eukaryota > Metazoa > Chordata > Aves > Procellariiformes > Diomedeidae > Phoebastria > Phoebastria nigripes. The sequence goes on along the minus strand of JAYKAV010001898.1, from coordinate 665,477 downwards.
TAGAGATTTAGGAGCAATGGTTACTCCATATGTCAAGTTGCAACTACTTTCCCATTATGAACCTGATTAACAGAAATTGTAGTAATAATAATTATACTTACGACCATGTTGCTTTTTTAACTGTTGACCATTCCTTAATTAAATATTACGAAGCAGCATTCAGAACAATTGGGGAAGAAAAATTGACCCATCTTCATTACATCTCTTTAGATGTGGACATCAGGTAAAAGAAATAATGCCAAAGGCAAAATTAATCTGCGAGTTTAAAGATAAGTGCTTATTTTAAATATGTACGTAGCAATGTCCTTACATTAACAGTGATCTGGAAGGCCTCTGTTTAAATTGGTTTTTTTAATAGGTTGCGGCATAACTATAGTTACACTGCTGGCAAGGACAGGAGAGACCTTTCTGAATGAAAAGGGTTGAGCTATATATGTGTTTGGTTTGCTGGCAGGGTGACAGCTGTAAAATACAATGGGATTTGTGGAAGCCAACAGGACAGTATTAGAGTTCCAAGAGATATCAGCCGCTATCTGTTTCACAGATAAATGTTTACATGGAGTTGATCACTGGAAAATACATTGCAGAGCCAACAGTCTCAGATCCCATCTGATTTGATATGAGAATAGCTTGCTCACACTCTCCATCTCTGGTTGTGTGGGGTTTTTTTGCTGTATAAATTAGGAGCAGCAGTGATTTAATACTTTTTGAAAATTAATTTTAAGATTTTATGAAGAATGCATAGTTTTCAGAGACTGCGTTTCCATCTCTTCACTTACATATTTAGGAAAGGTAGAAATTCTTACGATGTGATTTTCAGCAAGGAGCATTTGCACAAACCCTGCTTGTTGATGGCTTTCAAACCAGAGGCTGTGGTCAGGCGGTGAGGGGGAATAGCCATTACAAACGCGTTTGTATTCCAACGAAAGCATAGTTGTTAATGTATATGTTCGGAGTTACCATTGCCATGCAACGGTGAGACTGAACTAATACAGAGAACCTGGAGGTTTAGGCAGACAGTGCCAGGTAGATTCATCTTCCATTCTTCTTTAAAAGACCTTAGGTTGCAAAATAAATTCTAGAAGAAAATAAAAGCTAGGTTCTCGGAAGAATTCTGCATCCGTTGCATTAGTCATGCAGTTATTCTTGTCAAACATATACAAAGGAAATTAATTTTAAACATACTACTAAAGAAAAGTGAGGTTTCAGGAAACGGGGGAGGGGGGGGGGAGAGACAAAACCTTCAACTTTGCAGGTTGAGCGGTGAGTTGCATTGAAGTACAAATCAATTTTCAGAGTACAGACATTGGAAATGTGTTCCCAACACAGCCAGTGGGTTTCAAGTGTATTGTTGTGGTTTAACCCCAGCCAGCAACTAAGCACCACCCAGCCACTCGCTCACTCCCCCCCACTGGGATGGGGCAGAGAATCGGAAGGGCAAAAGTGAGAAAACTCGTGGGTTGAGATAAAGACAGTTTAATAGGGAAAGCAAAAGCCGTGCACGCAAGCAGAGCAAAACAAGGAAACTCCTTCACTCCTTCCCATCGGCAGGCAGGTGTTCAGCCATCTCCAGGAAAGCAGGGCTCCATCACGCGTAACGGTGACTTGGGAAGACAAACGCCATCACTCCAAAGGTCCCCCCCTTCCTCCTTCTTCCCCTAGCTTTATATACTGAGCATGACGTCCTATGGTATGGAATACCCCGTTGGCCAGTTGGGTCAGCTGTCCCGGCTGTGCTCCCTCCCAGCTTCTTGTGCACCTGGCAGAGCACGGGAAGCTGAAAAGTCCTTGACTAGTGTAAACACTACTTAGCAACAACTAAAACATCAGTGTGCCATCAACATTATTCTCATGCTAAATCCAAAACATAGCACTATACTAACTACTAGGAAAAAAATTAACTCTATCCCAGCTGAAACCAGGACATGTATCTTTAAATAAAAGCAGGAATAAGCATTCGACACAGAAGAGTTGAACTGTACATCAAAGAGTTAATGTTAAACATTGTGATGGGATAAGACCTTTGTTCGTTACATGTGAAAAAAGAAGGATTCTCTAATCTTTCTGAGTCTCTAAGTCTTCTGAGAATATTTAAAAAAGGAAGAGGAATTACATACCGCATGGTCCAGAGCTTGCTTTGCTACATTATATGATGCATTGTCGGATCTATATTTTGTGTCTTACCTTTGTAGTAAAGCAAAGTGCCGTAATTACCACAGGTCCCGCTGCCCAGTGCTCAGAAATAATAACAGCTACAACATTTATGCAAAAGTAAAAGTGGTGAAAGGAGGCAGTGTTACCAGGTGCTTGAGCACAGACTTAGAAACGGCATTTCAGCCTTTGCTGGAACTAAAAAGTTGCCATCGAGTGTGATGGCTGTAGACATCCTGAGGTGCAAGGTGTCTGAAATTTAAAAAAAAAAGAGAGACTTCTTTTCTTTTCCTGGTTAGTTGATTTTAAAATATGCAGCAAATGATTGAATGTGTGGCAGGATTTAAATACTAGAATATATTCTTTGATGACAAATCAATGTGAATAGTTTTTGAAAATGTATTATAATAAATGTGTCGCTATTGGCGTCATTTGTTACTGATAATGCTGGTATGCTTGTATCTTTATGCCTAAATAGAGTACAGCCTCCCATGGTGCACATTAGTTAAACGAGGTGGTCTCCACACATACGGCTTTGTGCGTTTGCCTATGGATGTAGAAAGGCAAACAGAAAATAGGACAGAGAAGTCTCTGTTCGAGAGACTGGGATTGCTAAAAGTGAGCAGATGTGGCATAAATCTTCATCTCAAATTCAACCTGGGGGAAAAGGGATTTATATCCATCTCGGATATTTCCGAAAGCGCCCTTTGCACCCCTTGGTTCACGTCACTGCACCTTCTGTTTTCGTCCTCAGGTGTGTCCTGGGAAACACTACCATCCTGGCCGAGTTTGCTGGTGAAGAAGAAGTCAACCGTTTCCTAGCACAAGGCCAGCCGCTGCCGCCCACCTCCAGCTGGCAGTCCAACACTGGAACCAACCAGACTCGCCTGGGCTCCTCGAGCAGCTCTCACGGCTTGGTGCGCAACGACGCCGGCCACTGGAACGCTCCCTGCCTGGGGGGCAAGGGGAGCAGCGACCTGCTGTGGGGTGGGGTGCCTCAGTACTCCAGCAGCCTTTGGGGACCCCCGAGCACCGACGACGGCAGAGTTATCGGAAGCCCGACACCTTTGAATACTCTTCTTCCGGGTGATCTTCTCAGTGGGGAGTCCATCTAGGAAACAAGAGAAACAAAATGGAAATAACAATCATCAGCACTAAGGAAAAATAAAAATTGTAACCCTTTCCAGTCCCGGGCTTGATGAAGAATCCAGCTTTAACAGATCAGACTGGCAGCCCTTTTTAGTACCTCTGTCCAATATCGAATACGAAACTGCAGAAGTCCTTGTGAACTGTTCATGAAACAGTATGGGCTACTTTTGGTCAGTGTCACATGCTAATGACAGGTTTTATTTTTTTCATGGCTTTTTGTTTTATGTTGTCTTTTTATGTTTGTATGGTGATTTTAAAAACAAAGTATAAAAGCTGCTTAGAATAGGTCTGTCATGAAGGGCACTTTTCAGAATTTGGGCTGGAAAGGGTTATTTTATCAGCTGGGGGGAAGGGGGAAATGAAAGCCTATTTAAAATGAGCCTGTGACTATTATGCACATTACCAGAGGCGGACCCAATAATCAGAAAGGGTGAAGTGTGATATTTACCATTGGTACAGAAAAGTAATGAATCTGAATGGTAACTATTGACTGTACAGGTTGAGCGGGGGGGAGGGAGGGCAGGGTCGGGGTATCTCTGTGTCCACTACTCCCATGGATCTGCCTATGCACATTACCCTTGTTTCATTACTTTTTCATGTCATTTTTTTAAT
>JAYKAV010001898.1:649277-659598 GCA_035582835.1 Phoebastria nigripes | reverse complement strand
TTAAAAAAAAAAAAAAAACAATTGTGGCTTTTAATGTTTATTCTCCTCATAGAATGTGATTGTTAAAGAACATGCACCGAAAGTTGCTTTCAAGAGTACGAAGATTCTTTGAAACTTAATAAATTGCAGTTTTTTCTTGGCTGTTCAAATAATGTGTATTTTTCTTTTATGCAGGGGATACTAAAAAAAAAAATATTGTTAAATCTGTTAAGGTATTTCATGGAAGAAGGTTAACTCTTTCAATACTAATGAGAATTAAGTGTACAGCCAGGCAAATCACTCCTGTAAGTGCAGTCACACACTTTGAATCTGTGCTTGTTGGTGATGGCATTCTCAAAGCTCGTACCATGAACGCTTTGCATATCGCATCCAAAAGAGTGCTGCATAAAAAGCAGTGATCTTTTTTTTTTTTTTTGTTAGAATTGTGTTTTTCTCATTTATTCATGTCTTTAGTAATAGAGTAGATGAATTGCTAACACGTTGAATATTGCGAGGCTGGAGGCTGACGGCTCCTCTCTAGCTCTACCGTTCAGTCACCCCGTAGCCTCCCATTTTCTGGACCTGGACGTCTCTAGCTCTAAATTGCCAGTTCCGCTAAATTTTATGAGATGGGCAAATAGCCTGTAAATAAAATAGGGTAGAAACACCTAAATACTTCCATGTTTGGCCTTTCGGGTTTTGAAATCAAGGGAGACGTTTACAGTGGCTAACGTCAGGCACAGGAGGTGAATCTCAGAAGGTTTGTGGAGGGACCCAAACTTGCTCCGTCTCCCTTGTCTGAAGATGAGCTTACGTTCTCCTCCCACTTCCATAAAACCAGTTCTTTACTTCTTAGTGGCATTGAGGTGATTCGTACTGAAAGCGTGATTTACAGCAGGTCTGGCCCCAGGTCTCCAGCGGTTACGAGTTTGTACAGTAAAAGTCATTCCACTAAGTCATTTGAGAAGGAAAAAAACTCACGTGAAGAACTGGATTAATAAGAAAGCAGTTCACAGCCCTGAACAACTCTACCTGCGCTGCGACTGTAGCCCATCCTTTCTGTCACTAGGGTTATCGGCTACTCGGCCGTGAGCTCTGCACTTCGCAAGAAAGACCCGTGGGGCGGGGGGGACCCAGGCGGCTCTGGAGCGTTTGCAGTTTGCTGGCAGATAGGATACAGTTAAAAATTAACAAATCTAGATTTGGGGGTAACTTCKGTTACCTAATTAGCTAAAATACCCAGTCTGAAGCCTGTTCTGCTAATTTTGTTATCGATACCGCCCAAAGTTGCACAGCTCTTGCCACGGTTGTTTTTTACTGTGAACTGCTTCCCTTCCCAGCTCCTATTTTGTTTTCTCTTCCAGGTGTTTGTAATGAAACTCTTAGACTAAGACAGTTGCCTTCTCTTGTCTTTTCCTTCCTTGGTTTTTTGCTTGGTGTGTTACTTTGTTGGGTTTTTTTCCTTGGCAAGGAGGGCTTTCGGTTTCAGCGTCCCTGGGTTTTGTTTGCCTAGACATCAAAGTCCATTACGGAGTCGGATGTTCGGGCTAACGAGAGCTCTTGTCTTCCATAAGGTTGGCAGAGATGGCTTTTTGTAAATCAGATGCACTGTTAAAGTTTAGCATCCACCCTGGTATATTAAAATATAGCTTTTGGCCAAAATCGGTCTTCTAGTGTTGCGTAGCCCTTTTTATTTTCAATGTCATACTCTTTTCTGCTTTAATGCTATCCGGTATTTCTGAAATTGTAAAGAGAGCTCCTGATTATAAGGATTCTCCCTATGGCTCCAGAATCTTTTCAAGAAAACCTTTTTACAATTTGTGTTTTTCTGTATATTGCATTTACTGTATCCTCCGTAGCACTTTCACTGCATGGCTCCCCTGTCTTTAGGCCGAGAGGATTTCTCTTTCCTAAGTGGTCTGAGACTGTCAAACTTCTTAGTTCCTTGTCTAGTTTGTGGGTGGCACTGGCAGAGCAGATCATTTTGCTACTCTGCTCCAAAAATATATTATTGTTCTTGATAATTCAATATATGATTGTGTATGTGAAGGAGCATTTTAATTAAAAAATGTATATGGATATCTGTATATGTTAAGAATTAATGGAGTTGGAAGAGTCTGGAAATGGAATTGAAAAACCCTTTAGGATTTGGGTTATGGGCAGCTATAGTGTGGAGCATACCTGTGATACCAGATCAAAGATTGCCGTGGTGACCTGTAGGATCATCTCCTAACGTTGTATATGAACTGCTGCTAAATGTCTGTTAGAGTTCACGCGTTGTACAAATGACAGGTGTACTAATTGTATCGCTGTATTGATGCTGAATGTACAATCTCTGCTCAAGTCCTGCATAGCCAGTTTCAGGGAAGGGGAGTTCTGGAAAATCGGATATCGAGCTCAAACGAACTCTGTATGTAAACTGTACGGACGCCTGGCGTTCCCCGCAAAACCCCAAGGTAAACGACAGCTCCGTAAATGTCTGGAAGTGTCTGTGATTGACAATGTTATCTTTAGCGGGAATTCGAAGGAGACCATGGGCCCGTCCACGGACCGCACAGGACGGTTCTAGCTCCCTGCAGGTCTCTTGGACTGTTTCACCCAGGTCCTTGCGTTGCTTCGAAGGCGGTAACATACCCGTGAAACCTTAACGTCTACGGGAGCAGCCCAGCTTTTGTCCTCTCGCATTCCCCCTCGTTCCCAAGGGTCTCTTCCAGTAATACCCGTGCGCTCTTGGAATTTGGGAGAGGCGCCTCCGACACTCATCCACATTGTAGCTTTCCTGAGGGAGGACGGACTACTAACGTGCCCATGTTCTAGTGGGGTCTAGGTGTCTTCCTCCAGCGGATACACCCAATCTCTCAGGTTAACTATTGCTTCCTGCAAGTTGCCAGACTCCATCCGCTAACGGCCAATCCAGCCTGTGCAAAGACAGTCAAGGTGACCATTTTAAACCCCTCGCGCTCCCACCGTTTTCTTCTCTCTATTGAAAATGTGTCATTAGAAATGAATATGACACTTCGTCCTGTGTGTGCCCCCGGTGTTTGTTTTTTACTGTCGGATGCATTGGAAACGAGTTGCTTGTAAATTTTCTCTGATGAAAACGTGGTCCCAGTGCAGTCATGATTTCAGGGTTATTAAAATGTTATCAAACACAATAAGCTGGAAGATTGCTTTGCTTTCAATAAATACCATTATTAGTAAAGGTGGCTTGCCTTGAACTAGCTGTGAGGCTGCTGACTCTCGAGGAGAAATCTCCCCCCCATCTGCTAGCTGCCTATAGTCTGTCCTGAGTTAATGAAATAGTTTATTGTTTTATATGTTCAGGGGAGTGGACTTGATAATACTCAAAACTGTGGCAGATTCCTCTATAATTTCTCTGTAGTTTTATCTCCTGGATCCTTTGCCCACTTAATTTATCTTAACTGATTCTTAATTTATACTGAAAAAATGTATTCAAGCAGACTGAAGACCTGTTTACGGACGGTGTTGGAAAGGAGCAGATTCTCTTTCCATTTTTGCAGTAGATCTCCTTGTTTTGGCTGCGGCATTCACGGTTTACAATTATGTGTTACTGGCTGTACCCCACAGGAGCAGGAAAAAATCAGATTTTTCATTATTTTATCTGATTTCCAGTGGGACCCACTTTTTCTGCCTTTTCTTGGCACGTGTCTGTCTGCTCCCCAGCTCTTCTCTCCCTACCGATGACAGGAAACTTCTGACAAAGGCAGAGATGATTATTCTGCAGGTAACGAGTTGCAAGTTCTGCCAGCGTGAAGTGTATAGGTTGCCTACTTAGAAACGTAATCCCTGTGCTCAGTGGGAGATTCAGCACAAGCATAAAATATCTGAAATGCGTAAGAGGGGACAGACATTGGTCCCCACAGCTGAGCAGCCCCTGCCTCTCTCTTTCCTGGGATGCTCACGCCTTCAGAAGGAACAGCTTGTAGGAAGAGTGGTAACTGGCAAATAGCTCTGATTACCTTGGGATGCTTTTATTGCTGAATAGTTTCCAAAAACCTACCAGGATGGGGGGAGTTGCACTTTCCCAACACGTCTCGGTGTGCGGCATCGCAGGTAGGATGCGGCAGGTGAAAAGGCAAGCTGGCGAGGAGGGCGGAGAGTCCAGGGACAGGGCTAGAAGGCCGCGTACGAGGATCTAGTTGATTTGTAGGTGAGTTTCATTTCTGAAATAGCTAGAAATTGCTCAAATTAAAAAAAAAACCAAACCAACAAATTGGTTTTCCCTGATAGCTCTGGCTCAGTGATGGTTTTCTTTATAGCATCAATATGTAAACATGAGCACGTAGTAAGGTGGTTCTAAAGCTACGTCCAACTTACTGTATTAGTCTAATATCCTTTATTTCTTGCTCGTCAGCATGGTTACTACATGGTTTGGTGCTGCCTCCCCGCACGGCTTTTTAAGCCTTTGCTGCCTCTTAGTTTGTGAATTACGGGTCGCACAATAACCTGGATGGAATGTAGTTGGAAGCGGTTTCAAAATCATTGCCCCAGGGTGCTTCAGCATCTTTGAAAAATACCTTTTCCTGGGGCTTTTCTGAAACACAGCTGCAAGACGTGAAGTTGAGCACTCGGGACCAGCAAAGCGAACCAGTGGCTCCAGCCCAGCACGGGGCCTCGGGACACCCCTTGGGGTTGCTTTCAAGCACGGACCATTAGAGACTAAAACTGGGGTTCATGCAGAGTAAAGCTCAATGCTTTGTCACTGCAGAATGTTATTTTTTCATCATTTAGTGGTGATTAAGCACAAAGCACTAATCTCTCATAGTATGAAATTTAGGACACAGTGTAAGTAAGTAAGTTTTGGGGGGCAGGAGGAAGAGGGAAAGGAAGAGAACGTATCCAAAAACAATGGGATCCAGTACATAGGTGAGAGATCACTCCTTCTGGTATAGACACCTCCAAGTAAAGATAGTGGTCTTTGTCGCCTTAGAGTTCAAACACCGATGTTTTTCTGTTTTATAGAACCCAGGCATTCTAAGACACTGGAGATTTACCGCTGTGGGCACCATCTCTAGCTGAGAAGAAAGGGAAATGAAAAGCTCCACTGGGCAGAGCGGAGATTCCTGCTGCTCTGAGACGCTGCTGGCCCACCCGGCCTCTGCCCGGCTCCTTCGGCCCCAGCAGCCAGGCTGCCCTTCCCAGCTCGGCGGGGAGAGGCACTGCCTGTCGCCGCTGTGGCAGGGGAACAAACCCCACTTTCCCTCTCCTTGCCTGTCTGGACAAGCAGCCCTGTTTTATTAAGGTATGAGCATTCAGGAGCTTCCATCRTGGTCTTTCCTCAAGGCTGCCTGGGTACTCGGCCCTGGAAGGAAGCAGGGCACAAACTCGGGTGTTTATGAACTAGTTTAGGCTCCTAAATGGAGGCTTTTGATTTTGAAGAGCCTTTGTATCAAGCAAAGTTCTGCACGCTTGTCCCCTGTCAGTCGAGCTGTCAATTAAAAGGCAAAGTACTGTAAATCCTCTTTGCAAAGGCTTCAAATCCTGCAGCGTGCAGATCCCTGAGCTCTTGCAATCTGTTCTATCTGGGAAAGAAACCTGCGCCAGACCCGCGCGTTCTGCAGGCTGGGTCGGTGGTCGCCCGGGTGCGAGCGAGCGCTGGGCGCCCCAGATTGCGCATGGGAAGAGTAGCATTTATGCTGACCAACTGCGTGCTTCGCAAGTGTTGCAGACTAACGTTTTTCTCTCATATACACAGCTCCATATGCTGAAATTGCTTCTCAGAAAAAGCTGCACACTGCCTAAACCCCAGGCGAGTCCTCTTTTCAGAACCATTTGTGTGAGCAATTCTCAGTCACTCGGATAGCAACCGAAACGAGTATTCGCCCGTCTTGACCCCATTCCCGTGCCTTTGTTGTGCATCAGGTCAAAATAAAGAGCGTGATCCGGGCAGCCCCGAGGAGCAGAGGCCGCGCTCGTCCCCCCCGTCCCCTCCCGTCGGGTGGAAACGTGGGAGCCGCCTGAGACCGCTCCTCGGGCGCGGCGGCAGCCCGCTCCTGTCACAAAATGTCCTCGGCTGTAATTCCCGGGTTCCCCCAGCAGATGGTGGCAGGGAATTGCTCGGAGCACGCACCGGGCGGGGGGAGCGGCCCCGGCCCCGGCCCCGGCCCCGGCCCCGGCCCCAGGCGCCCGGCCCCGGCCCGGCCCGGCCCGGTGTGTGTCGCCGGGCAGGGCTGCGGGCAAGGGGCTTCGGCCGCGCCCGCCGCCGGCCTGCGGCGGCAGCTCGGTGTGGGCCGCAGGAACGGCACCGTGGGTCGCGCGTGGGAGGCTCTCCTCCCACAAGCGGCCTGAATTGCTCCCTACGTTGTAACAAGCTCCTTGCTTGGAAGCAACTTCAGATGAAATTTGTGTGACGTGCTGGCGAAAGAGGCTTTCTGCGTTGCCGGACGGCTGAGACAGCACAGAGGGTGCAAACCCAGGGAGCAAGCCGCGAAGGCGAGGGTCTGGCCTTCATCGCCGGCACAGAGCGAGCCGTGGGAGAGCGCGGAGAGCCGGCACCGCGTCCTGCGTGCGCGTTCATTGGACTGCACGGCGGCAGGGTGCTGCTCTCGCAGGGTGCGACAGTGAGGCGTTCTGCAGCCAGCGCCCAGCGCCCAGCGCCGGCCAGCTGAATCCCAGCCCCGCTGCCGGACCGGCTGGGAGAGCCCTAATGGGCTTCGTGGGTTCATGTGATGTGAGGGCAGCAGCTTTGCTCTTTCCAGAGCACTTAGCACGTCGGCTTGTTTTCCCCGGTGCTGAGCCTCGCTTAGCAAAAGGCCCTAAAGACAAATACAGCTAATTATATCCTCGACGAGTAAGTGCCACTTTTCGTTTTAAAATGTTTTGCTTTCTCATTCGGTGTCCTTGGTTTAAGTGTTTGTGCCGCAGCTTTACATCAATCAAGACCTGAGCAAACTGCAGCAGCCAGCGCCAATTAGGCACATGACGGTCTCGCAGCTGATGCCCCCGCCGCGGGCCAGCGCGGCTGTCGCTGGTGCGCAGCTCTCGCAGGCAGCATCTTGATTCCCCCTGATTGTTTGTGTACACAAATTAAGCGGGAGCATCTCGGGGCGGTTTGATGGGCTGTGCCACATGATGTGGAACAGGACAGGAGGGATCACACGGAGCTCTTCTCCGGGGGGTGACGCGGGCGAGCGTGGGGACAGGGCTGGTGCCTGCTCTGGAGGCGAGTGTGGAGTAAAATAGTCCAGCTGGGGGAAGGGGAGGAAGGGAAAGAAAAGAGTTGCGATGAAAGGTGTTCAGGATCTTTCTGGTGTTTCGGAGATGGAAAGAGCAGCCCGTGGTTCTGCACGTGGATGGGTCAAGTTCACTGCAATGTTTTTTGTAGAAAAGCAGCACCAGAGACCTCAGCACCAGCCAGGGCAGCACTGAGAAGTGGTGTGTGTCCTGGCACAGACCTTGCTGCGTCTGAGGGGCTGTGATTTACAGAGCAGCCCTGTGAAGGGAGAGTGGCTTGTCCATGTCACCCCACAGGGGCAGGGACACCCATGTCCTCGTCCCGCTGTCCCCATGCTGTAGCACCCAGCAGAACATCTCCCTTCCCCGGTACCAGGGCCCCTCTGCATGTGGACATAATGCCCCAGCTATGACAAAACAACTCAAATGACAGCTAATTAATTAAGAGGACCCGTGCGATGAAACCTCTCCAGTCCCAGAGATGGGATCGGGAGAGCGAGCGCTGCTGCTGCCTCGGATGCCATCCCGGGCACAGCAGTGTCATGCTGTCGTGCCTGTGCGTGGCTCACTGGGGAGCGAGGCTTTTCCCCAGATCCTGTGCCCCGGGGCGTTACAGCAGCCTCCGGCGCACAGCTAATGGAGACGGCAGCCCTTCGGCCCCCAGCAGGCCCTGATTGCCCCCGGGCCACGGTGACGGGCATCCTCTCCTCTGCATGCCGGATCTTCTGTGCACTGGAGGGCTTCAAGCAGCTGCTCTGGAGGCGAGAGCCCCTTCATCTGCTGCTCCCCTGACCCGCAGAGAAGTGCCCCAGGCTGCAAGTGCCCGGGGTTACAGGTAACTCCTCTGTCCCCACAGCTCTGCTGGGACAACCGAGCGCTTCAGGGCAGAGCTGAGCCGGGGGGACCTGGATGGATGTTTGGATGGATCCTGCTCTCCCCRGGCTTTCCCCTGAAGCCCTGGCACGAAGCATCTGCCCCCTCCTCCTGGGAGGGGAAGCAGAAGGAAGGGCAGATTTTGCTCCTGTCATTAGGTGTGTGCCTGCGGGATGTTTGCAGGGACAGCTCTAGCCAGCCTCTGTGTGCACGGCTCGGTCTGCGCTCGCCTGCTGTCCCCCAGACTCCGCTGCAGATATGCTGGGTTCAGTAGCTGTGAGCGGTGTCTGGGAAAGAAAAGCCGTTTCACTTGTTGCCGCTTGTTGAAAGAAAATGAGCTGCAGATGTTTAGTTCTCCACCACATCACATCATAGTACAGAGACACACGTAGGTACCAAGCCAGCTCTAGCCCCTGGGAGGGCTTTACCACCCCTGCGTGACCAAGCTACCCCGGGAGAGCCCTTAGCTGCATTTTTCTGCTAAAACAGAGGCTGAACACAGGTTGCACACCCACATCTCAGGCCATGAGATGCAGGACCTGCTTATTTTTAACATCACTCAGCACATTTCCAATCGGGTCACTTCTTGCCCTGCTCTGTCGCAGCAGAAGCACTGCTCGAGCCCCAGCACACCGACGCACACAGGTAGAAACCCGGGTAGGGCTCACGCTGCCTCAGAGGACCACACTCTGTCCGGCACAGATTGCTCCTCTGGGACAGGCACCAGGGGCTCTTACCACATTGCTTTATTTGCATTTTGATATTACAGCTATTCTACAGCCTTTCTGCAGTGAAACATGGTGCCTTGCAGGTTGGCACAGCATGAGGCTCCTGGCTGCTCTCCCTTGCCCTGCATCCTGCRCAGAGCCATGGGGAGAAGACATCTAGAAGCCTCTTGTCCTGCCGGAGTCCTTGCATGGCCAAAGCTTCCTAACCCCAGCGTCCAAGCGAGGCAGCTGTATGTAACCCTGGCTGAGCAGCCCCGTGCAACAGGATTTCATGTGAGTGTTGCAAAAAAAACCCCAAACCCGCAATGCCCCAGAGGCAGGGTTTGCAGGTGAGGGGCAGAAGGGCTGGGGAGCGCTGCCCTCCATCCCACCAGCATCCCTGCCCACCGCCCCTGAGCCCCTTTCCCCTGCGTGGCCGGGGGGAGCTGGGGGGGGGCTGTATAATGCAGCCAGGCATTGGGCGTGTGGCATTGCTGCTGGGCGAGCTCCTCCAATGGCTCCACTCATTGCTGGAGCCCAGGACTGTGGGGGCACGTAGAGGTGGGCCTGTCGAGGGGGTCCCTGCAGCTCCAGCATCTCAGATTCTGCATCGTCTACAGCTCCAGCATCTCAGTCTCTGCATCTGCTGCAGCATCTGGGTCAGCATCTCTGTGCCAGCGGCTGCTGTACCCCGCAGGTCTTGGGCCGGGGCTGGCTGGGAGCGGGGGTCCTGAAGCGCCTGGGGGTTATTGGTCTGCCCAGCGAGGCCGGCGGTGGGCACAGGGGAGCCTTTCCGCACAGCGGCTCTGGGGAGCCTGAGCCTGGGAAGGCTGTTGGGACACCCCAGACATAAGGAGCTGTTTCCAGTGCGTATCATGGATCAAAACACACAGGACGCGCTGCGCGGGTGGGAGCCTTGCTTGTCCCAGCTTCCTAATTTTACACTGCAAAGAGCTTTTCTTCTGCTTTTGGCATAATACTGTAAACCAAAAAGCTTAGTGCTTCTGATTCTAGCATCACCCTGCTCTAAAACAAAAAAAATCCTCTCTGCAAGTTGTGAAACTCCTGCAGGGCTGGCTCATTTGCGAGAGGTCGGGTCATCGAGGCAGGAATTACTGCAGCGGCCAGGAGGTGCCTCGCCGTGGCCAAGTCACCCTGCTCAGGGCCGAGCGTGGGCAGCGCTGGCAGGGACAGCCCCGTCCCCATCCGGCCTCGGCGGCTGGCTCAGGCGATGGGTACAGCCAAGGTGCAGCATTACCTGGGGCTGCATCCGTCATGCCCATCCCCGCCACGGGCAGGGTGCCACCACCTGGGGTCAGCTGCCCAAAGTGAACTTTCTTCGTAGTTCGTTCCCTCCAGGCGGGAGCCTGGTTTTCCCCAGGAAATGGCTCTGCCCGGAGCTGCTCCACGTGTCCCCGAGGCGCTGGGCGAGGAGCGGCCGCACGCCTTCGCAGAGCGTGGCGGTGGCAGCGCGAGGTACGTGGCTGCGAGCTGGAGAGCAGTGAGGGCACCCCGGCCCATGACAGCCCCGGCCGGCAGCAGCGGGTCCTGCTGGAGCCTGCCTGCGC
>JAYKAV010001898.1:581465-648584 GCA_035582835.1 Phoebastria nigripes | reverse complement strand
CTGCCTGCGCTCCCCGCTGCCTGCCCCCCGGCCTCATCCTGCAGCAGGCTCCGGGAGGATTTCGCCTGCCCGGAGGTCGCTGTCCTCGAGCCAGTGCCTGCGGGGACGTGGCAGTGGGGGGCTCTCCCTGCCGGCACCTTCTCCTCCTCTGTCCAGGTGGGGAAGGGGCTGGGGGCACCGGGGCACCGGGGCACCGATCCTGCGTCAGCCTGCCCGTTGGGGCTGGGCAGGGGCACACCATACTGAGGGGCTTCTGAGAGCTGGGGACCCCAAATTGCCCAGCTCCCTTGGGTCTGGACCGGGATGGATGACTCTTCAATCCACCAAGCTTTAATATCTTTATTTATTGTGTTGTGCGGCTGCTGAGCAGGTTAAATGCTCGTTACAGCACGGATGGGCTGTGTGAGGGGAGAGTAAACCAGTGCATGCTAAAGCACAGTAAATACTGCCCTTCTGTGCTCTTCTCCACTCCTTTTATTATCTCCTCTTAATGTGTTTATGGTTTTTATTTCAGTGGCTCAGCAGTCTTTTAATGGCTGTTGTTCTTTTCTGTACTTGGACGTGAGAAGAGCTGTTTTATATTTAGTTACTCATGCTTGGTAAAAACTTTAGTGGTTAAGTTGTCAGGAAAATCATAACACCAAATGTCCTGACACTGCCGGGGCGGCTGGAGAGCTGGGGAGGCTCCGCCGGTGCCAGGACGCTGGAGCATGGAGGAGGGAAAGCAAATGCAGTGATACGGGGTCCGGGCATAAAACACTGATACCAGGCACTGCAGCATTTGAAGTACAGGAGAAAGAAACACAGACGTTTTCCAGCTCCACTTTGCAACAACAGGTTTATTGGGTATGCTTAAAAAAACACAAAAATAGAAAAGAGAAAACCGAAGAGATGCATAGACTGCCCTATCGCATGCTCTATGTCAAGGTACAAAATCAAAACTACTTTGGACACTGGATCTGTCGTGACCGCAGCCGCGCCAGGAGGTTGTACTTACAAGTGCTTGGGGCGAGGTGGACACAGGACCCGAATGAGACCCGGGAGAGCGGCACCGGCGGGTGCGATGCAGCTGCACAGATGCCCATATCTGCCTTCTGATGCATGCAGCCAAAGACCCGTTGTTTGTCCCCCTTTCCTAGCACGCGAGGAGCTGCCTGCCTGCCTGCCTGCCTGCCTGCAAGCTCCCCGAGGCACCGGTGCACGGTGCTGGCTGAGCGACGGCGGTTTCCCAGGTACGCCTCCCGCCTTTTTGGGAACTCGCCCTTTCCCCGCGCCCTTCCAGCAACCAGCGTCCCTTCCAAGTCCCTCCTCCTTGTCATCTCCAACTCTCACCGGTCCCGGCGGGCTGGGTGGGGAAGAGGAGGAAAGGGGTGGGAAGGAGCAGGGTTGGTTTTGGCCGAGGCAGCGCCTCTCCCCACCCAGCCCACCTGAGTTTCCAGCCGGTGCCGCTGCTGCCGGCGCCTTCCTCCCGGCCCCGGGCGGCCGGCTCAGCACACCGAGCAGCTGTTGGTCTTGTTCATGGGAGGCCTCAGCGCCTGCTCCTTGGGCAACGTCTCCCTCCTCTTGCAGAGCGCCGGGCTGAGCCGGCTGGGCAGGTTGGCTTGCTGCAGCAGCTCCCGGAAGACCTCCAGGACGTTCTCGTTGTCCTTGGCCGACGTCTCCACGAAGCGGCTGTTCCAGTCCAGCTCCACCAGCGACAGGGCGTCCTCCGCCGGCACCTGCCGCTCGCCGCCGCTCTCCGCCTTGTTGCCGACCACCACGATGGGAGGGAACTTGTCTTCCTTCACCTCCAGGATCTCCTCCCGCAAGCTCTTGACGCTCTCGAAGGACTCGGCGTCATCTACAGCATAGACCAGGGCGAAGGCATCGCTGTTCTGGATCGAGAGCTTCCTCATGGCCGGGAAGGAGTAGCTGCCACTGGTGTCCAGGATTTCCACCTTGACCGTGGCCCCGCTCACCTCATACTCCTTGCTGTGCAGCTCCTCCACCGTGCGCCGGTGCTTGGGCTCGAAGGTGTCCATCAGGAAGCGGCGGATGAGGGCTGTCTTGCCCACGCCAGCGGCGCCCAAGAAGACCAACCGCACGTGGTTCTTCTCCTTCACCACCAGGGACATGGCTGGGCGCACAGGGGACAGGATGCTCCGCAGCTGGCGCTCACCCCACCGGTGTCCCTGGGTGGCCGCAGCCCCGGCGTCTGTCCGTCTGTCCGTCCTCCCCTGCACTGGCTCAGTGCAGCCGGCAAAGTTTGGTGCCACCTCCCTGCAAACTTCTCCTGGCTGTTCTGCTGCGCGTGCTGCAGTCCCCAAGTCCAGCTCATCTTTTATCCTGGTTCCTCTCTGCCATGTGGCACCAGGCTGGCCAATCTCCGTGGGTTGAGGGTGCTGAAGGAGGGAGGGCAGGGAGGGAGGGGAGCGGGGTGCTCCGGGCCAATCCGCGGAGCTCAGTCCTGGAAAGCCACTCCAGCCCTGGAGAGCACCGCGCTACGCTGCACATTGCACTTGCATTGCCCGCAGCTGCCGGTAGCATCGCAGCCGTCACGCTGCGCGAGCCATCCTGCCCTTCTGTCCTCCCTGGAGATTAACGTGTGCTTCTTGGTGTGGGCTTGCTGGCAGCAGGGGAGCTTGGTGGGGGTCCCCCACCCGTTGGTTGGCTCTTGGCTGGACGTGGCAGGGGCTGGCCGGTCACCCGCAGCGTTTCTTGCACTTATCTAGGGCCGGGGTTGCTGCAAATGTGCCCAACTCCTCCGTGAGCCTATGAAATATTTGACCTGAGGGGAAAAATAAGATCTCCCTGAAACCTGTGCGTCATAACCTCAGCTGTCAGTTATTCTGTGATTTTATGAAATACTTAACCTGAGAGGAAAATAAAATCTCCCTGAAAATGATACATCACGATGTCCATGAGCAGACGCCGAGCAGTCGTGGGTGGGAATGCTGGCCGTGACCCAGCTTCAGCAAAACTGTGACCCAGAGCGGTTGGGTGATTTCTCGGGCGGAGAGGCGGGGGGGTGTCGGTCCCCGGCTCCGCGAGGATGGGCATCACCTCTGGAAGCGGGTTTGCTCGTAGAGGCGCAGGTTGCCCCGTCTGGGTGTGTTTCCCAGGCAGTCACCTTCCCTAGTCCATGCTAGAGTTGTTTTAGAAGCTGATTTATGCAAAGTGCAAATAAAAAGGAACTCGCTCAAAAGTTAAAATAAGTTTTTATCCTAAATTTGTGCGTGTGTAGTTTTTTCTAGCTTTGGACTAGTTTTTGTAGTTTTAATGCAGTTGGTTTTCCTTCCATAGCAAAGTACCAGTTTCAGCGTTTAGTTCTGGCTGAATTTCTTCTGTTGATTTCAAAAGCCCTTTTTGCAACAATTATTCCTGCCTCTTATTTCCCCAATTATCGTTACACTTTAGCCATGTTAAGAGCTTTCCCCATCTGATCCTGTCATGAGGAGAGCCAAGAGATTGCACTGGGGTGAGCAGAGTCCTGTCCTCGGCTCAGCCTGCCCTGGGAGAAGGGGAAGGTTGGGTCCCTAACAGGACCAGCAATGCGACTGGTGTCCAAAAATACCCAGTAYGCCACAGCACCCTGTGGGGTTTTGCACCATCGGGCGATGCACCTTCCCTCGCCAACATGAAGCTTTTTCTGGAGAGACTTACTGCGCCATGAGGAGAGCCCAAAGGCGATGCCAAGGACCGAGCCCCAGGAGTTAGGAGGAGCTGAGGACGCAGAAGATGTGACGGCACGGCCATAGGACCTCGGCGGGCCAAAAACCCGGAGAAGGGGTGGATGAGCAGAGGGTGCCGGGTTTAGGCACGTGAACAAAGCAGTGAGCGCATTTTGGTGCCTGGCATGCCATCGACATCAGTGGAAATGAAGAACCGAAGATGGTGAGGAAGCAGGGCATGACAAATTTGGAAGCTGTTTAAAGCCAAAAACCATTTTTTTTTAAATTAGAAAAGAATTTGGTTAATGCTTTTTTGTGCTTAGACAGACATAGTGATGGGTTTTCAAGAGAGGAGATGAAAGGGGTTTCCCGCGGTTCCTCCCAGCCAGCTGTGGCGAAGCTCCGCAGGGCTCAGCCAGCTCTCGGGAGGTGCCGGGGGCCTGTGCGATGCCCTCGCCGCTGCTCGCTTTCCCAGTGTTTCATTCCAAAGGGCCTCAAAACATGGATCTGTTCAACCTTGCAACACCCAGCGTCTCTCTGACAGGTGCAGAAATGGTGCCCAAGGTGAAGGAAGAACCTGTGGCAGGAGGGAACAGGGACCCTCGTCTCCAAACACCCCATCCTGGCTCTCAGCCATCCCCGTTATTGCCGGCACCCTGCAGGGAAGGAGCCGTGAGCTGATGGACGTGCTGGGAAACGCTGAGAAGCAACGCCAGCCATGGAGGGTTTCCCAGATTGTGGCCGTGAAGGTGACCCAGGTGCYGTGGGAGCCAGCACTGGGTCACATCATCACCGCTGTCTGCAGTTTGAGTCATTTCTGCGAAAAGCCGATGTGTCCTGCGTGGTCTGGCCAGGGTGAAGAGCCAGCGCTGGCCATGTTAGACAAAGAAACGTGTTGCAGATAAGAAGCTCCCCTGCCTTGGCGCTGCAGTCGCACACAGCCTGTCTGTACATCCCCAGTGATTTTGCACATCAGTTGTCTCCCCTTAGTTTTCACATCTGTGCTGCTATGGTTACCGAGAGCCTGAAAGGTTTTAAATCTCCCTCAGAGCAATGGAGGATTTCAGGGGTAATCTTGTTAAGAGATGAGCAATGAATATTTCCAAAGGCCTTTTGCATGAATATCTTGTTCCGTATTAGCTTATGTCCACTGACAGCAGGGAAAGCAAAGTGCGGGGCGACTGTGTGCAAGGAAGGGAAGAAACCAGAGAAGGATGAATGCAGCGACTTGTTTTCCACTGCAGCCTTTTGTGTCCACAATGATGTGCTTAAATACTGTATTTTTCAAGGAGAGCTTGGCCAGCCAGCTTGGGTCAGGTATTAGAAAAAACATAATAATTAAAGCCAGTATTTCCCCCAGGGAAAGATTCACGGGACCTTTATGGGCACTCGGAGATGGGGATGCTCATGGCCGAGTCCTACAGAAAAGCCCCTGCATCCCGCGAGCCGTGCATTGGACCGTGGGCACCCGCCGAGATGGTGAGCAGAGCCGGGACAGCTCTTGGCTTCAGCAGGGTTGCGGGAGCGGCCAGGATCGGGCCCCTGTGGGGTTTAGTAACTGAGGCGGAGTGCTGGATCCTGCACCGAGGGCACGCGTGGCACCCGTGGGGGCTGGAGCGTGGCGGGGGTGAAGCCTCTGCCAGCGCTGAGCTGGAGCGTGCCCTGGGCAGCTCCCTGCCTGCAAGGGAGCAGGGCRGGAGAGCAGCCCTGAGCTGCTGGCAGGGAGCCGCGCAGGCAGCAGGAGGAAGGACGACGGGACGACAGCAGCGATGGGCGAGAGCTGGGATGGGGCACGCACAAGCTGGGCGGTGGGTTTGGGGCAGGTGGAGCCCCACACCCGGCGTTCACAGTCTGGAGCAAGGGGCGCTTGGAGACGTGCGACAAGAGGGTTCGTGGTCATCCTTACCCCAAAGCCAACCCTCTGCAGGGCCAACAGCCACGGAGCGGTGGGATACCCCGGGGGGAGGTGAGGGATGGTCCCCAGGGTCCCAGCCAGTGCCGGGGCTCAGGCGGAGCAGTGAGCTGAGCTTGAAACGCGGGGCAGCCCCTGCCTGAGCGCAGCCCCCGCGGGCTGGGCAGCCTCCAACAGTCAGGACAGGGCAGTTTGGGACAGAACGCTGGAAAATSGTGTGTACGCTGCTGGTTCCCACCCTGTGCTGGCGGGGAGAGCCGGGGAGCAGCAGCAGATGCAGGGAGCAGGGGAGGTGCAGGGACACGGGCAGAGGAGGGAGCTGGACCCCAGCTCCTGGAAAAAGCCAACAGCACTTAGCACGGGAGAAACTCTGGGCTCTGCACAAGTTAACACGCTCCTCTCCCACTGCTGTTTGCAGCCTGGGACGTGGGATGCTGTGGTGCCTGTTCTGCTCCTGAACCAGCCCACGCAGCTGCCCAGGAGGGACGGAGCTCCTCTGCTGGAGGGGTGTGAGCTGAGCTCTCCCAGGAAAAGGTCCTAATGTTCTGCCAAGTTTTGCAGCATCTTTTACAAACATTCTTTTTTTTTCACTAGCAAGGCTTACATTTGGTGCCTTAAAGTGATTGTGTGAGGGGGAAGCCAAAAGAGCACACGAACCTTTCCCACCAGCCGAGTGCTCCCCAGCTCCGCTGCTGGACACGGCTCCGCTGCAGCGCTGAGATGCGCTTCAGTAAGACAATTTGCAAACTTCAGGAACAGCCCGTGCTGCGTCTGGATGTGTTTTCAGGGAGCTCATATCTCAATGCCCAGCTGTCACGGTTCAGAGGGGACGGTGGCTGCCAAGAAAGCCAGGAGCAATGTTCTCCGGCAGATCGCTGGAGCAGCCGGTGCTGGGCATTGCTCCAGTCCCGGATGCAGTGCCCCAGTAACCTGCGCTGCCCAGCGAGCAGATCAGCACCGTGCGGTCACATGCGGGGTGAAGTGCTTTCCCAGCTGGCGGGAGCGGTGTGCCTTGCCCATTGCTCGCAGGCAGCGAAGCATCGTTATAAATGTGGTGGCAAATAGTTTGCAGCACCGTGACACATTTCCATGAGTCCGGGCCAGCTTCTGGAAGCTGATGGAGCTGATACCTTGCTGACTCCTGCGATGGGGTGCCCGGTGCCCCAGCACCCTGTGCCTTTGCACCCTATAACAGGAGACAGAGGCAGCAAAGGCAGCCCGTGCCCACAGGATGCTTCCACCCCCCGCCACCCGCTTGTGCCTCTGCCTCCTGTTTCTGCCCATGTTTAAATTCATGGTGTACGTGAGAGTGGCTGCGTTTTCAGCAGGGCTTTCTGGTGTTCCAGCTGAGAAGGTGAGAAGGAAGCGGTCAGTAATGAGAAACCCCAGCAAGACCGTCTCCGCCGAGCGACATGACATGTCCCCAGCTGCTGCCCATCGCCGCGGGCAGTGGCCGGGCAACAGCCTTGCGGGGTGAAGCATCGCTTCTCCCACCCGGAATGAGCCCTGGGTGGGAGACCAGGCAAAAACAGCAGAGGGGAGGAGAGGGCTGGCAGCGAGCTGCCCGCCTGCACCAGAGGTCGGCGAGGCAGGTCCTCACCCCGGCGTGGGGACACCCAGCCGCACAGGAGAGGGTTAAACCTGCCTCTCCCAGAGATTAAATCCAAATGGCCTTTGATTTAGCGACAGGTGAGAGGAGAAATCTGAACCGCTATAGCTTCCGCCCCCACTTTAAAGGGGAGCCGCAGCCCTCCCTGATGCATAGATGGATCAGCCATACGTGGTGCTCCGTGCCGCCTCTGTCTGGAACAGCGTGTCGCCGGACGGATCCTGTTCCCGGCGCCAGCAGGGCTGCCGGGGGGTACGTGCCACCCCGAGCGGGGAAAGCCTGCAGCTTGGCCCCGTTTTGGGGAGCACATGGGGGTGTCTGGCCCCAGAGAGGGTCACACCAAGCCTGGCTCCTGCCCCGCTGCCTCCCTGCCGCCTGGTGACCCCCAATGCCAGATGGGGTTAATGGCTTAATTAGAGGCTGTAATTGCAAGGCGGCAGGAGGCAGGAGTTGGTTGCAAAAGGTGAGGGCTGAGGTTTGCCCATAGCCCCAGGCTGGGCGTCAGCGGGGAGAGGAGAGGAGAGCAGGGCTGGATTTGGGGTCCTCCGGTGCCGGTGGAGGAGGGATGGGAGGAGATCCCTGCTGGCATCACGAACCGCTGCGGGGGGACCGAGGGCATCCTCATGGCATGCCCTGCCCGAGGGGACGGGGCCCTTCCAGGGATGGGGCTGATCCAACCCGCAGCCAGGCTCATGGAAACCAATGTCACACGTGCAGCCATCAGAGAGGGTGCTCAGCCCCGGTGCCACGGCCGCGACAGCTGGTCTCAGGCAGGGGGGCAAAGGGAAGCTGACCCTGGCACAGACGCTCCCCAGCTCATCCCTCCTCCAGATGAGCGACCTCTTCCCAAAGAGGTCATCTCGGGTTTGAAAACCCACCTTGACCCAAGCCCCTGTTTCCTGCCGCAGCCCCCGTACCCCCCGGCCGAGGGGGCCGAGGGATCCGCGCCGGCGCCAGCGCTGCAGGGGGGCGGGCAGGGAGCCCACGAACAGCCTGTACTAGACAACCCCGGGTAATAAAATCTAGTCTCCCTGTAAACAAATGTCTTGCTGAGGACTAAAGGGATTTAGCGCAGCTGTTCTCCAGCTTGGAGGAGTTTCTATAGCATCTCTTATCTTGCCCTGGCCAGGATTATTAGCTAGAGCGAAAAGCTTGCCTCTCTTAGGGCCACCGACACGGCTTTTCCTCGGGTGACATGAGGTGACACGCTCTGCGGCAACGCTCTCGGGTCATCAGGAGATGAAATGTGTCATGCCGGGGTCTCAGCAGGGTCCAGCCCGGCCCCTTCCCCGGCAGGCTGCAGCGGTCCCGGTGGTCCCAGTGCCTGGCTCTGCCCAGCTTTGCCCACTGCGGGGGCATCGAGGAGGGAAGCCCAGCCCCGGCACGTGTCTTAACCTCTCTAGACACAAGCATATGGCTTCATATTAGCGCTGATCCACTTTGAGGGCCAATAAAGCCGGCAGCCGGTCAACTGATGGGGTGTTACAAGGTACATTGAGCAGCTGGTTTCCCCCACACTGCTCCGAGCGGGGCTGAGCCTCCTCGCCGTGGGGTTGAACCTTGAGCCTCCTCCACGCGGGGCTGCAGCCGCAGAGGCAATGGGCGGGTGGGCTGGGGACGGGGAGGATGCTGTGACCATCCCCATGCACGCTCCCTCCATTCACCCTTGGCCACTGCAAATAAATCAGTCCGGGCAGCGGTGGGAGGCTGTCGGCTCTATGGCTGATGCTACTGTAGGCATGAAAGCCCCAAATCAAGACCGGTCTTGCTGTCCTGGGTTCGGGGTACAGGTGGGGGAGGGCAGGGAGAGGGGCCAGGAGCAGACAGGGGGGACAGGGATGCTGACAGACCAGTGGGGCTGAATGTGAAAGAGGGATGAAAAGAAATGGTACAAAGTGTAATAGCATTCACCGGGCAGGACTTGCAGGGGCATACCTGGCAGTGCATCGCTGGATGACTGATACATGTCCCAGTATGCATGGGTAAGGTATTTCCAGGAGAAAAATGCCAGAATTAGGTAAGAACACGCCTGAAATACAGGGTGGGGTCCTGCCATTGTCCAAGAAACTTAAATGTGAAGTGAAGAGAGGAGCTACTCTGAAGCTCAGAGAAAGCCTGGCACTTCTGAGGGATGACTGAAGGGTTTTGGGGAGCCGGGAGTGGATATACGGCTTCTCGTGGCAGTGTCAGAAGGGAGATGGGATCTTCAGCGGGTCCGCAGCATTAGCACAAGGCCGGGTGCAGCAGGCTCTGACGCTTGCAGGAGATGCCCAAGACCCCAGACTCGGGAGATGGGAGCACAGAGGGGGGTTTCACGGGCACCCCGCCAGCTTGCCATGGAGCCGGACCAAACCCCCCCGCCTGTCCTCACCCATCCAGGGTGCTCCTGCAGCTCAGGCTGGGGCCACGGCCCCTCTCTCCCAGGCTGGCACCGAGGCTGCTGCTGCAGCCAGCGTCACATCTCGCCCCGGATCCCAAGCAGCCGGGCTGCTGCTCCCGTCCCCGAGYGGCGTTTGCGGCGGTGCCTCCCCTGACCCGTGCCTTAATGCGAGCAGCGCTCTGCATCATGCCCCGGTGCAAAGGCAGGCAGACGTGACGCTCTCGCCCTGAAAACCAACCGCTTGCTTTTTTTTTTTTTCAGAGTGCATGAAAATGTCATGGTGTAAACATCCCGCAGCRATGCCGCCTGCCCGCGGGAGGCTGCCTGTCACTGCCCGTGAGGGCCCGTGCCCCGCTGACCGTATGGCCTTGACTCCTTGGGCTTTCACGCCACGGTCCTCTACCCTTTCCCCAGTGACCCCTTGTCCTTAAATAACAAAATAAACCTTTGCATCACAGGGCAAAAGTGTCCTCACTGTTGTCCCAGGTCTGAGCTGATTTTTGCTGTAGCCATGTTTATGGTCAAACCGCTCCTTCCTTTTCAGGGCATGTGCAAAGGATGGATCTATCAGAAAGCAAAGTTGAAAAAAAAAAAGAGCTTTTCATTCATTTTACAAGGGAGCTTGATGTTCCCTCTGAATGTGCCAGGTCCCACAGTGTGGGCTGCGTGTCCCCTGCCCCGGCGTCCCGCGAGCTGGGGGACCGGTGACCCGGGGCAGCAGCTCCTTGGCTGCGACCTTCAGCTGTTGAGTCTCAGCATTTTGGTCTGGCTTCCCCAAAGCCTCTCCTCCTGCCCCTTTTGGGTTCGGAGGAGGAAACCTCTGCCCGCTCCCCACGCACCGTCCCCACTCCCCGGCCACCCTCTCGCCCAAGCCGGCGTCACCGTAARAGCTCCTGACAGCGCTGCTTGAGCAGCCGCTGTCTCCGCGCCGCAGACTGCGCCGGGGGCTCCAGCGCAACCGCAGCCTGTCAGGACATTTCATTTCTAAACCATATTTTCTGTCGGAGAGTATCAGCGGCAGCCATCCCTCTTCAGCCCAGGGGCACCATCCCGCTGAGCTCCTGCGTGCCCGGCTCAGTGTTGCTCTCCCAACTTCTGGCGTCTGCCCAGCCCTTCAGCTCTCTTGGTTTCCCCAAGTTGTTCTGGTTTCGAAGGAAGCAAACTGGTGTCGGTGAGCCGTGAAATGGCACCTTCCCCTCGCTGCCCGCGGCTGGAGTCTGCTGCCGTGGGACTCTGCCCTGCCCCAAAGGACGAGTCTTGCCGTGTCTCTGGTTTGCAGAACACCCCGGCCATCTGTAAACCAGCTGCCAACAAGAAGAGGCCCCTCTCGTGGTGGTTAACGGGGCGGCTGCGTCCCTGTGTGAGCAGAGGCGTTGGGGACTGTCCCCAGCGGGATGGAGACTGCCAGCTAAGCCAGGAGTGATGCTCTGGGAATAGAAGGCGAAGAACCCAAAAGCACATTTGCAAGAGGGGAGTGGAGGGCAGGGGACATCGCACGAGCTGACCTGGGGGTCCGGTGGGGAAAGGGGGGGCTTGGGGCTCCCCTTCCCCGCAGAGCTGGAGGGCACGGCTGCGAGCCGTGGTGTCTCCTGGCACCAGAGCTGCTCCTGACTGCCTGAGCAGAGCCCTCTGGCTCTTTGGTGGGTTTGAAGATGGGGAACGATGTGCACTTCACTTCCATCAGCCTCCTCCAGCATCGGCGTGAAGCAGAGGTTGAGCTGGCAGTGGTAAGATACCCCGTGCAGCTGCTTTATGCTCAAAATCAGGTCTCATTTTTATCAAGGCCAGCGTAACTCCAGTGGCACCTGGAGGGGAGGGGATGCTGATATAACACCAGGATTTGAAGACCTCTTCACATCTCCCAAACGGGGCCACGCTCGCCCCGTGGGTCAGGCAGGACCTCCTGCAGCAACCGACTGCCTTATTTCCCGTGTGCAATGACCTGTGTGCGTCCTCTCCCTTCCAAGAACGTTTGAAACAATTGTCCGTATTTAACCAGAGCTGATGGATGTGGCTTGTGCTGATGCTGGCCAAGCTCCTCCTCGTTTCACAGCACGGACGTGGGAAGGAAAAAAGTCCCAGCCTTCAATCCACAGCTCCGGTTCCTCGGCTCCGTCCCTCTGGCTGAGGGCTGCAGGCCACAGCGTGTTCCTAAAAACCTCTGCAGGAGCAGCTGCAAGGGGAAGAGAAGTGAGATTTTTTATTTTTCTGCAAAGTAAACTGAGTCAAGGAAGGCAAAGCACTGCTGTGTTCCCTGCTCACAGAGCAGCTTCTTTAAAGGTGAAAATAAAAGTGCAAAGCTGCAAACTGCCAACTGTCCACCTGGGCTGCAGCGGAGACACAGCCACAGGGGCTGCCAGCCGGGCTGGACCCCAGGCAGGGCTGCAGCCTGCTCCCCTCTGCGGTGCTGCTCACCCTGCATGGGGTCTTCTCCAGCCCGAGGTCCAGCAGGGCTGAGGACACCAAGAGGAAAGCACCCAAACGCCTCTGAGGAGCTCCCAAACGCCACGCGCTGCTGGGCGCGAGTGCGCAGAGGTGTCCTGCAAATGCACTTTGTCCTCCCGGGATGCTGCTCACTGACACCTCACCGCTGACAGGTACAAGTTAATCTGTGCAATTCATTATCCACCAAACTCACATCCCTTCCCTGCCCTCTAGCAAGCTCCAGAGGGGGCACGAGGGGGCACAAGGGGTCCCGAGCTGAACCGCTGCAGCCAAGCAGGAACAGGGGCACTTCGCAGGCAGTAGCRTTGCTGGGCTCTGCAGCATCCCTCCTTCCGTGCTTGACAAAAGCACGAGCCTTTGCCATTATCAGAGGACCAAATATCCAGAATGGAGCGATCCTCTTGACCTGCACCGGTCCCCCGGGCCTGACCCCCACCCAGCGCCAGCACCGCTGGGGAAACCTGCCCCGGCTCTGAGAGGCGAACGCCGGGAAATGGGGGCTGCGGTGCGGGCTGCCGGTCTCTGCAGGCAGGCTGGCACTGCCGAGGCATTTTCCTGGGACGGATGGGAAGAAGGAGCCCTGTGAGCACACTAACCTGCAGCCGCCCCAGGCAGAAACACCCCACGGTTTCGTTTCCAAAAGCCCTGCCGACTCTGCCGTCCCTGCTGCCCATTGCACGGGGAGCAGCAACCCAGTTAACTCCCGTAACCTCCGACTTCCCAGGGCCACGTGCCGTGGCTCACTAGCAACCGGGAGGTGGGCAGGCAGCATCCCACCGCGCTTGCCGGGTCTGACGCAGAGCTGTAACGGCCCGAGTCTTGCCTTTGGACTCGGGAGCACCTCCCAGCGACGGAGGCTGTTTCACGGCAGCTCACAGCAGGGCCCCCCCCCCACGGCCACCTCCACGGCCACCCCGGGCCCCTTCAGAGTCACCCCGAGTGACCAGCTCAGCCCAGCCCAGCTCACACTTGTTTGTTAGAGAAGAACCATCCAGACTGAGCCCTTCCTTCAAGGATGCTGCTTCTTGTCACTCTGTCACGTCCACGAAAYGCTAAGGCAGCGCCGTGAAGCATAAATGACACGTTCTGGCAGCTGACATCTCCAGGAAGAGTTTAGCATGAAGACAAAATAACCCTACGGTGAGTTAATGTTCCCAAGCTGCCGTCCTACAAAGCCCAGGACGTTTGTGATGCCCAAACAGGAGAAAACAAAGGCGAGGGTTTGTCCTAGATCCGTATGACGAGCGCCAGCGGTGCGGGGCGACCTGACATGGCCAGATGTGTTTGGCATTTCTCTGGCCCTGCTGCCGCATAAATTGGATTTGCTGCCACCGTGTCACGCTCCAGATGGCACGGTCCGTGTGCCCCGGCGTCGGGGGGCACGGTTGCGTGGTGAGCCTCGGACAAACGCTGGCATCTGCTCCTACCTTCAGGTGGACTCAGGTGAAAGGGTCTTTCAGGGCTGTGTTCACCTGTGCATGAGGGGAATACTGTTTGCACACACATGGCCGTGTTTGTGCATAGAGTTTGCAGAAAAAAATAGTGTTTGCAAAGCCACAGTGCCAGTGCTGAGCAAAGGCAGGGTGGAGCACGCTGCTGAGAACGGGCTGCAGGGATGTCTGCCTGCAAGCTTCTAGCCACTTCTACCTGCTGCCTGCTCCATCCTGCCTTGTTTACAGCCCGCTCCCTCCCTTTTTTTCCCCATATATTTGTTTTTATATACAGGGCACTTTGTAAAGCTCATGTTTGAAGACATGGCTTCTGTCCTCTCCTATCCCAGCTAAGATAGCTTGGGACGAAGGACTGGAGAGGGCGGCTCTGCCCAGGGAAGGACGCTGCTCGGAGGCTGATGGTGCTTTGCTGCGTGAGCCCCTGGGAGTCTGCAGTTTAGAAGGCATGAAGAAACCTCCTTGCAAAGAGGGGCTGCAGGAGGTTAGGAAAAGCACTTGCATTTTCAGGGGGGGCTTACTTTTGCCACCGAGCACCCCTGGCCTATGTCGGCTGCAGCCTGGCACTTGTTCAGCTTCAGTGTCCCTCTGCCCTCAGCCAGGCACTTGTTTCAGGGCTGGAAACCCTTTTGTGGCAGCATTTTCCATGGAGCTGCAAACCGCAGACAGCCAAAATTTATGACTTTCCCCTCCCTGAACCAGGAGACCGAAACTTGTGGGATGAAGGCAGCAGCTCTGCTCTTTGCTCTGCCTTCACCTGCTGGGTTTGAGCTCTCCGGGTCCCTGTTCGCCAGCATCTCCCCCCACCTCTTCCATTGAGCACTGACCCCAGCAGCATCCCCCGTCTGCCGCAGGGCTCCCGGGGGCTGCCAGCATCACAGGAGCTGGCAGCATTCTTGACGTGGGTGGCTGACTCAGAGCCCCGAGGCCCTGCCTGCTCCATCCCCATCCATCCCTGCCTGCCCCGGGATCTCCACGCTCTCCTGGCTCTCCCGGGGGAGGTTGGTATGGGTGTGACAGACGTCACTCCAGGTCCCCACGGTCTTTCTCTTCATCCCTGATGGGCTCCTTGAACTGGTTTCTTAACTCGGTGGTTCCTCCCCGGGGGGGGGGTTAGGGCTGCTGTTTGGGCTGGGCTGGAGGAGCGGATGACTGCATCTCCCATCCGATCTCCACGGAGAGCCCTGGGGCGGCTGTGGGCACCACCAGGTCCCCAACATGCCACGAAGCCACGGCAGCTTTCCAAGAACCCAGTGCTGTGTGTTATCCACTGACCTACTTCTCACCCACTCTCCCAGACCCTCGCTAATTAACCCGCGTCCTCCTCCTCCTGCAGCTCCTCATCGGGTCCTTTGCCAGGCTCCTTGCAAGTCACAGCAGCCGGTCCCCATCCCACCTCGGCCCCCGGCCCCCGCAGCAGAGCCCTGCTCCTCCGCTGCCCCGGGAGGGGTCCAGCACCATCCCCAAGGATGCTATTTCAGATCCACACCCCAGCATTGCCCCGCAGGTCTAACGCGTGCCCACAAGCACTTCTCTGCCCCCAGCGAGGGTGAGCTCGGAGGGCGAAGCAATGCAAACATGGGATGGCGTTGCAGCCTTTGAGCCTGAACACGTTTGTTCTTCTATTTTAGGAGGTGATGATCCAGCACTGCCGGTGGCACGCTCTCTGGGTTCCCTCCGCACGGCTCCCCCAGCAGGAGGGTGTCCCATGGCCCGTGTTTCAGCGGGGTTTTGGATATCTGCTTGCACAGGTTGGTGTCACTTCTCCAGGCCCCCCCTCCCCGTGGCTGCCGAGTGTCCTGCTGTGGGAGGTCCTGCAGGACAACCGCCGCGGTGCCAGGAGGGGTGACTGGGCCAGTCTGGTGCGTCTGCCACACCAGTGGCCACACTGGTCCCAGTGTGGGACAGGTCTGCATGGTGCCCGCTGCTCTCACTGGGTGCCAGCCACGGAGCCACCACTCGGGCTGTGCCTGGGGGTTGGGATGCTCCGGCTCCAACCTCCCGCTGCTCTGCACCAGTCCTGGGCAGCAGCACCAGCCACCCCTTGGCAAGGTCCTGCCTCATCCCAGGCGGGGAGGAAGGCTGCTGCTCGCGCTGGGGCTGGGATTTGCCATTCCTCCCTCTTCTCAGTTCTTTGCGGTTCCTCTCAGCACCACCTCGGGCTCCGGAGAGAGCCAGAGAGGTGGGCGGAGAACGGGCTTATTCCTCTCTGCAGCACAGCAGAGCATTAAATATCTGCAAAGAGAATTGCTCACTGCAGCTGCTGCGGGCTGGCCGGCACCGGGGAGCTCCACAGGGCCCAAACCCTTTGCTCCAGGGAGGAGGAGGATGGTGCAAAGCAGAGCTGGAGCTCCGGGCCTGCCCGCGGAGCAGCCCCGCTCCTGGGATGCGGAGGGTCCCGCGGGGCCCCGGCTGGCTGCAGCAGGGCGGTGGGACAGGGCTGGAGCCCTGCCCCACTGCCTGCAGGGTTGCCCTACCCAGGGCAGCTCTGCCCCGCTGCCTGCGTTGCTGTAGGGTTATCTGGGGAGCGTTACTGGGCAGGCTGGAGAGGCCTGGTGACCCTGCCCGTGGGTGCTGGCAGTGGGGTGACATCTTCCTGCCAGTGCCAGGCAGCCGTCCCCGCTCCAGCCCTCCCCGGGGAGAGCTCACATGATCCTTTCCTGCTTCTTTTCTTGTTAAATTCTTGTGAAGGATGAGTAAACACCCGCGTCCGCGGCTGCCCAGAGCTGGCTCAGGGCATCAATGTTATCATGCAAGTGTGTCCTATTTCATCTTCAGAGACAAAGGCAGAGGCACAGAGCGAGCTCCTTGGCGAGACTGCTGCAGAGGGGCTGATGAAATGGTCTGATGGAGAGTTGGGCCCTTCCCTTGCATGGTTTTGTTAGGAAAAAACATGCAGAGGAGGCTGCCCCGCGGAGACCCCATCTGCAGCTGGCCCCTCTTTAGGGCCAGAGCTCCCCCAGGAGCTTTCACCCCCCCAACTGGCCCACGTCTGGTAAGAAAAATATCTGCTGGCTGCTTTGCTTGGTCTGGTCTGGGGTGCCGATGGGTGCTGTGGTCCTGCAGGGCCACCCACCCCAGCTGTGTTGCCTCCAGGTAGGGTGCTGAGCCCTGGGTGGGCAGCATGGGGTCAGGCTGAGGCTGGCGGCCAAGCGGCATCACCACAGCCTGGTCTAGAAACCTTGTCCCCAGGGGTCTCCGGCCCCCCGGGCAGCCCTCGGCCCCCCGTGCCAGTGAGCTGCTGGCTGTCGGTGTGGGAAGGGCAGCCAGGCAGGGGCTGCACCAGGCGGCCGGGGTGTGTGAGCCCAGCGATGCTCTGCTGACACAAGCGGCGATGGGAGAAGGTTTCCAGGAGCTGTTATGAAACAGATCCATCACCGACCGATGAAAGATTTCAGGGAAATCCGCTGGAGCAAGAGCAATCAATTAACCGGCCGCATTTACAGCAGTGCGTGTCCTCCGCTGCCGCGGCAGATGGGCTCTGCGGCTCGCGCGGGGCCGCGGTCAGAGGAGCCGGCGCTGTTTGGCCTCTCCAGACGGCCGGGGGGAATGGCAGAAGCGCTGACCTGCCCATCGCTCCCCAGGGCTGGCAAAGCCCCCCGCCAGGACCTGGCAGCGGTGGTGCCAGCCGCGGGGAGAGGAGCAAGTCCCGTCCTCCCTCCTCTGGCGAACGCATTTTGGGCCTGAGAGTCCTCCAGCCCCTTTGCTGCTCTTGTAACACCTCCAGGAAGAGGCAGTATATTATAATAATACAAATAACTACGCAAAGGCAAAAATACTTGAGAAAAATTTTGTTTTGCCATCCCTTCAAGGCTCTTTTTTGGGAGAACTCGCATGCACAAGCTAACGAAGTGCAGCACGGCTGCAGCAGCCTGGCTGCGCAGGTTGGTCGCATCCTTGCCTTGGGAAGGGCAGGACTAAACCAAGACTGAAACCCAGTGTTGTACCGCACTGTGCGGGTACGTCCCCACATCCCCGTGGCCCCCCCAGGGATGGGTGTGGGGACCCAGAGGAGCCCGAAAGGGAGAGAGGCCAGTGCCTGCCTGCTCCTGCCCACGAGCTCATTGCACGTGGCTGCAGCCGGGCACGCTGGCAGGGGAGCCCCCAGTCCTGCCAGGGCAAGGGGGGGTTCCATCCCCACAGTACCTGGTGCATTTTGGAGGGGGGAGTTGGTGCCTTCCCCGCCCAGATGGGTTGCAAAGGGTGCAGCTCTTTCCCACAGGGTCCCTCCGAGCTGGGCTTCCCCCCACCAGATGCAGAAGTGCTGGGGAAGCGGCTGTGGTCCCAGCAGGTCAATGCTACGGGGTGGGGTGATGCTGAGATGAAGGCGCACACCCCAGGCAGCACCCAGGACCCCAGGAGGCAGCTCACCCCTGGGACGGGGTGGTTGGGGCTCTTTTTGGCCAAGTCTGGGCTGAATCCATCCATTTCAAGCTAGGACACCATTTGCTGCCTGCCCCGGTCTTGCACTGGCGCAGAGATGAGCACAGCCGAACTGCTGGCCCTCGTGCCAGCAATGTCTGCTCCTGCCACAGGCTGAGAACAACCAGAGACCCGGCCCCGATTGGGGGCTGCTTTACTGCTGATAATTACGTGTCACCACGCAGGAGTTGTAGCACCAGCCAAGGGGCACGCGGTTCGGCAGGCATGCTCAACCAGCATTAATTGGCACGGGCCAGTCAGCCTCTGCTAAACAGCTTTGCTTGCTATAAAGCATAGAAATTCATTTATTGGAAAGAGTGCTAATTAACCTCTTCAGGGCTGATCCTGGCGAACCCTGTGAGTGGGATGTCTGTACAGTTATTTATTTTAATGCTTAAAAAGGGGGTGTCCTGGGACCCGGCTTTCCCCTGCCTGACCCTCCTCTTTCTTACCTCCTGCCAACTGCCCCTTTTCTGACCAGCCCCGCGCCTGCAGGCAGCCCGAGGAGGACAAGGGAGGACAAGGACCGCAGGGTCGTGTTATCATAGGGACTATCAAAATGCACATGCCCCGCCGCCGGCATCTCCTGGTCCTCAGCTGCCTTAGCCAAATGCGGTTGTACCCTTGGCTTCCTGGCATTAATTCATTCACCCCTTCATGCATTTATCTCTCTCTGTGCTTTCTTTGCCATGGGAATGGGTAAAAGCCTGGATTTCCCTATTTATGCCAAATTCTGATTTCCAGAATCCAGCCGGTTGGAGGTGCTGGCTCCCGTGGGGGATGGCGGGGGATAAGTGACCAAAGGAGGCGTTGAGGGGTGCCCCGGGAGGCAGGGCAGGGGCCCAGCGCCTTGCGGGGGGGGAGCACGTTGTGGGTGTGAATGCACACAAGCACAGACAGGCTCAGAGGAGGGATTTCATGCATTTGCCTTGTTCTTGCCCTTTTCAGCTTGTGACCGCTGCCGAGACAGAGCGGGTGGCCCTGGGCAGCTGTGGGGGTCTGCGATGGCTCCTGCCAGGGACCCTGTTCCCTGCCCAGCTCCTACCTGAGTCCCCGAAGCCCCAGGCTGGGACCTGAAGCGATGCTCACACCTGCATCACCTGGGGCAAGAGGGACACGACGTTTTAGTACAAACACAGTGTGGTGGCCCTGGCCAATTCCCGCCCTGGGTCAGTTTATGATATCTTGTGAGGAACAGTGTTGTACTTTCAGTTCCCATCTTTTTCACTGTGCTGTTCCTCCTCTTTCCATCTCCTTTTCCCTGGTGGAGTCCTGCGCATAGTTAAAGTTTGGTTACAGCCCATTGCAGCTCGTGGGCTAATTCCTACTGGGGCCATAGCAATAAGCAGAATATTTTTTCACTTCTACAGAATTTCTCCCACCAGCTCCTCAAGGGTTTTCTCCAATGTTGATTAACTTTCTCACTACTCTTGTGAAACAATGACTGCTTTGGAAGATCCCTAGTAGCAGGAGAGCAAAACAAAAGACAGGCTGATGCTTGAGGGACAGTCGAGCATCCTCGCGTGGTTTGGGGCTTGCGCAGGGTGAGGATCTGGCCGCAGGGCTGGGCGATGACCCAGACCCGCTGCCCTGCGGGTCCGGGGACCAGAGAGGCGGCTGCTCCCTGCAAAACGCTTCCCCTTCGCTCGCTGGAGGGGGTTACGCAGGGGATGCCTGCCCTGTTCCAGCCCTCCCAGTATGGACCAGCGCCTCGGGGTGCTGGTGGGGCGGCAGAGCCCAGTGGGGCCCGCGGTGCAGGACAGACCCACCCCACGCCGAGCCCCTGGCGCCCACGCTGGGCCGTGCGTGGGCTGCTGGCACCCTCTAGTGGGGTTTCTGCCAGCGCCTTGCCGTGCCGCAGCCCCCCCGAGTTCTGCGCCCTGTCCCTGGGACAGCAGCACAGCCCCGGCCCCCCGGCCTGCCCTGCGTGCTGCCCCACGCGTGGGTCTCTCCCCAGCCCTTTGCCCCCGGTACGTGGGCGCTCTATGCCGGGCTCGGGCTGCTTGGGTTTGTGCCTTAACCCCCCGGCAGCGCCAGCGGTGCCGGACGCGTGTCTGGGGGCACAGAGGCTGCCTGCAGAGCGGGGCCGGCAGCCGGGGGGACCGGTAGCCCCGATGGGGCGGTGCGAGGGGCCAGCGTGGGACACCGGGCCGTGGGGTGATGTCCTGCTGAGCCAGGGCCGCTGCACAGTGCCGGGTCCCAGGTCAGGCCAGCGAGAGCTCCCTGCCCTCGGCTGGGCTGCGGCTCTTCCCCTGCGCAGCTGGGGGGGGTCTCTGGGGCCGCGCAGGGTCCCACCCTGCACTTGCCCTTCAACAACCGGTTGGATGCTTCCTGCGCAAAATGCAGTGAGGAAAAGGCGTAAACCGAGGGGGTGGGTGAAAGAGCTGGTGGCTGGGGCTGCCCTGCGCTTGTTTGGTGCTGGGTAGTGGCAGGATGAAGTGTACGTCACACATTAGCTCCTTTTTCCTTTTTCCTTTTCCCTTTTTTTTTAAACAATTTAAAAAACAACCCTCAGGTGCGGGCAGTGCTGGGTCACAGCACTGTCCCAAGCCGGAGCTGCCTGGGGGGTCTGGGAGCCAGGGCTCCCCTCGGGCTGCCCATCCCAGGGGGGAGCTGCCCCGTTCAGGTCACCCCACGGCAGCAAGGGAAGGCTCTGTCAGCACCGAGAAAGGCCTGAGATTTATTTATTTGCTTGTTTGTTAGGCCAGGAGGATGGTTGGGGGAGGCTCAGCCCTGCCAGGGGTGCGTGCTGGCACCAGGGCAGGGTCCTCGGGGACTTGTCTGGTCTGTGAAGGGGGCCAGCATTAGCCCCCATTTCTGCAGCCCCCGCGTGCACGGGGGAAAGGGCTGAATCAGACTCGGCACCAGCCACAAAACTGGGGTCCCTTCCCTGCTCCCCTCGGGCCCATGGCTGCCGAGTGCCACCTGAGGGACCAAGGCTTACAGCATGAAGTGGGATGAATTCAGCAGTGCTCGTAGGGGAGGGAATAAAAGAAAAACAAGCAGCTAGAAAACCCTGACCTTTTATTTCCCAGCGTCTAAACTCCTTACAACAGCATGAGTTAGCGAAATAAAATAGGTTCTCTCCTCCCCTTCCCCAAAAAAGGGAGATGGCAATTTTTTTTTTAGAGCCTGAATTGTGCTGGATGTTAATGACTTTTGAAAGACAGCCAAAACCTAACACACACTTCAGGCTTAGGATTTTTCTCTCCTGGAGGCATTAAGCAGCCCCCGCCCTGGGAGGCAGCTTGCCCGGCTGCCACGCACTGCGCCGGCCATGCACCTTCCTCCAAAGCCCCCGAGGAGCTCCAGCAGGAGGGATGCATGGGGAGACATTGAAATGGCAGTTCAGGACCCTTCACCTTGGGTGACTGAGAATTTACGGGCTCGTTGGCAAGCTAGATTTGCAAAAGAAAAAGGACCACAGGGTCTCACACCTGGAGAACAGGGAGCCCTCGGCTTTGCGGGGAGCAGGGAAGGCTGGCAGGGGAGGCAGGTGGAAAAGGGCAGGTGAAATTTCCTCCAGGAATTTTGCTTTGTCTCAAAAAAAATCCACCAAAACACTCCAAAACCGAAGTACACGGTTCAGCCAGATTAATGCTTTTCCAAGGAGAGCTGCATGGTGGAGCCACCCCTGCCCGCACCATTATCACCTGCTCAGCTCAAATAAGGTCTGAGCTCTCAGTTTTAATTGCTATTTCAAGAGAGGAGCATTGGCCGGGAAAGGCAGCTTTCCCACTGCCTCCCTGGGCACAGCACAGTGGAACAGCCAAAGCCACCTTCTTGTATGATGTCTTTTCAAGGGCTTTTGTATTTAGTAAGGTCCAGAGCAGCAGTAAGCCAGTCCATTATAATTATGCGCTGGCATAAAAATACTGGCCACATGCTAAAACTTGAAGTAGGTCAGGCAGCCATCTGGTCTTGCTGACAGACCTCTACGACCATAGTTAAAGATTCTCATTTTAGAAACTTTACAGCTCGGATAAAATCTGAAAAACCAACCATAAATGGATGTTTCAGCCACTGCTCCCACTCCAGGGGTTAGAAAAAACACAGCCTGACATTTATTGGCTCCTGTTTTAAAAATAGCTAAAGCTTTGTCTACTTCTACTAATTTAAAAAAAAAAAAAAAAAAAAAAAATCTTAATTCCCCAAATGTGATTGTCTCAGCCTCCCACCCAAGAAAGCATCAGTGGTGGGGGCAGCCGAGGAGCCCATCTCCTCCATGCCGTATGGCTCGCTCACCCCTGGAAGTGGGCAGCATCAAACCCCTGTATGGGCAGCTCTGTCGATCAGCATGCTTATTCTTCAACGAGAAAAATTATTGTACCTTTATATCATTAAACCTCAGTTAAACCCCTCCCAACCCTAACAGCAGCTGTATCTGCCAAACTAAAACACAAAGCAGTGCAGCTGAACATTCACCTTCAACAAAGAGTCCCCAGGCCCACACGGCAGCCCGGCTCTCGCCAAGCACACCAAGGCAAGGCCTGAAGAGCTCAGTGTGACTGGAAAGACCAGGATTTAGGGGCAGTCTTATTGCTCAGGTAGCTCTGCCTGCACTAAGACCGCTCGCGTTTTCCCAGGACAGTACACGCTCAGCCCGGGGATGCAGTCAGCCATTTATTCTGCCAGAAAGCCTATGGCAGGGCCACTGGGTAAAAAGAAACAAGCAGGTGGAAAAAGAGAAGTTATTGCACTTGCTAGTTCAGGTGGCCAGACACATTTCAGCCTGCACAGGGGCAAGAGACATTTATCCATGCCCATGCTGTGCTAAGCTTGCCAGTGCAAGCGTTTTAGATAATACACATAATGCACTCCACAAGGGATGCTGCTGCAATCAGCTGAACTGCTGAGGTTGAAGCTCCCTTTCAAACTGTGATAAAAGAGTATAAAGTCACCATATAATCCATAAAAGCAACCATTTTCTTTTTAGGGCTACCTGAAGACTTTTTCAGCACAGTATTTTTTGTTCCTTTTGTGTATTCACAGACTAGCAAAAAAACCCGTGTACATGTACTGGGAGGAAGACAAGATTTTGCTATGTGACAGGGAAGTGCCCAGCAGAGGCCGTTTTCCTTCTAAAACCACATTTCCTCATACCTTGTACCTGCTCAGGTTTCTACTCTCCAAGACAGACTGCTTTGCTGAACCTTCTCCACAGTGGCAGAGCGCTGAAGCATCCCCCGTAACAGCATTGCCCCAGAGCAGCTCTGGCAGACTTGAATTTGCATCAGATGAATGAAATAAAGCAGCTGACCCTTTTTTCCAAACAGTTCACATTTATTGATAATGATAAAAAAATCTTTTAAAGACTATCTGTATTTTATTACCAAGAATGAGGTATTATGTATACAAAACATTTACAGAATTTGATATGCAGTTCATGAGTACAGACAGGAAACTGCAGGAGGACACTGATAACAGGAAAAAAGCCAACAGAAGAGTCATTGGCTGAGAGAGGGAAGAAGAGCAGTAATACCACACAAAAAAAGACCAGGGTATGGGAAATTAGTCAGACTGCAGTGATCAAGTCATATTGCCACAGCACTTTGCTTAGAGGAGGATAAACTATTGTTTTTCTGGAATTTTATCTCCCCAGCTGTTTGTGCTGTCATGTGCTTTGAGCTCTAAAAGATGTGTTAAGATTAACAGCAGGAAAAACCCAAAGTGCCACTTTTGAGCCAGCTCAAGTGAAAAACAGAATATAGATCTTCCGACTTGAAAAGTGACTGCAACTCAAAAAGGTCTACAAAGCCAGACACCTCTGGACAGATGTGGAGTGTTGAATGAAGCAGTTTCTTTACAGTTGTCAGCAAAATCGCCATCTGAGAGAGAGAGAGAGAAAGAAAGAAAGGGGACCATCTTCAACCCTTACAGCCCAGTAAATGGAAAGTGGCATTTGCAAAGAGCCATGAGTGTCATTAAGTTAACCTCACTGTGCCTCCTGCTGCACTAGCTCCCCTGCGCCTAGGAATACTGGTTCCTGCACGTCAAGAATCAAACCACCTCTTCAGCAAGCTGGGTTCCTCCCAGGCAGACAGCTCATATGAGCAGCCCGAGAGCCACAGCGTGCAGCTGTCTGCTGTGCAGATGCTGGGTGGGGAGCTGCTTGGCACCAAAGCAGTGGCCTGTCTCACACAACAGCGTGCTTTGGCAGCCTAAGTAACAGTCTAACCTCCATCTTCAATTTCTAAGTCCAAAAAAGACAAAATAGACCAGTTTGGTTCAGTTTGAGGAGACTGGCCTCTCAGCACCTCTAAATCTGTTACTAAAATACTTTGTCTGCCACATTCCACAGCCAGAACTGGTCCACAGGAGAGGTGCTCCTAGTAAGAGGTTAGTAACCTGCCTCTCAGAAGCTTTGCGGTCATAAAAAAAGATTTATACTGAGTTCAGAACCAGCTTTCCTCGGGCAGGGCATCCAGTATCTTAAGTGAGTTCTGCTTTGAAAGTGCAAGACCTCCGCAAGCTCCTCTACCACTTACCCACCACAGTGCCGCCT
Organism: Phoebastria nigripes; assembly: GCA_035582835.1. NCBI lineage: Eukaryota > Metazoa > Chordata > Aves > Procellariiformes > Diomedeidae > Phoebastria > Phoebastria nigripes. The sequence goes on along the minus strand of JAYKAV010001898.1, from coordinate 624,213 downwards.
CCCCAAGACTTAGAGCCTATCCAGCTTTCTAGCAGGGACTGCAGCCAGCACAGTAGCTCCTTTTTGCCTGGACAGATAGTCTAGCTCTAAGAGGGTGAGGAAAGACCAGGCAGGGTCTAACTATGCAAATCCTGCTGCATTTCAGAAATCTTCTCTGCTCCACTGCCCGGTATGGTCTGTAGTTGTCTGCTGACAGCCCTTTGCTCAGCACTTCAGTCTTTTGTGCCTTTTGCTGTGTGTGGGAGAGAGGGCTCGAAGTGGAAGAATACCTGAACAGACTTTAAATAAAAGAGTTCAAGTAGGATTGCTCGGGCCTGGGTAGAATAGGGACAAAATCCAAAATGGCAGTTCACCACTGGCAGTAGCAATAATGGAAATGGTCAAGCAGGCACTGCTTAAAGCATCTTCTACTGTTATCACTTAGAGTGAAGATCCCTGTGCTCCCTGCCTACATTAAAGCTTCCGCTGCTCAGAACTAAAGCGTTCTGTTTCTGACATACACAGGGAAGGATAGGAGGCAAGAGGGATTGAAAAGTGCACAGGAAAGATGTAAGCCATACCTCCTTTAGACTGATTTAAGAAGCAAGCTTAAGCTCTGCATAAATTCCTGATAAGAACAAAGTCTCAGTAAAATCAATTCACGTGGAGTGTACTAAGGAAGAGAAGCTCCAGCACAGAGCTGGGAACAAATCCTCAGACCAATTTTGGATCAGCCCAGTGTGACACAGTGAGGGAGAGCCTGCTCTCTGCCTCTCTCTCTGCAGTGCTTCAAGCACAAATCCAAGGAAAGAATGAATTGCTTTAACCCATCAAGACCCAGAGCTCAAATTCCCCAAAAATGTGCTCATACAAAAGGTAGTGTTTACAGCCTGGCCACAGCTCTGTGGGCATGCTTTGAAAAAAACGGACTCACAAAGTCAAGTATCCAGCAACTGCTTTTCTTTGTCTCGGACATCACTTAGTGGCAATGGGAGAACAGTTCGCAGCACTGAAGATCACAGGGGATTGCTTAAGATGGCAAGGAATGTCCTGACAGGAGACTTGCAGTTGATCTCTAATGCACTACGGAGCATTTTTGGTAGGGTTTTTTTTCTTTTTTGCTTTTTAACATTTACACAGTTAAAAAAATTATTCTTAACTGCTTATTTTTCCTTTCAATGAGAGCCCTTGTGTTCAGAGTTAGGATTTGTGCAAGCACACTTGCAAAAATACTTATGGCTGTTAGGAAAAAGGGTTAAAGTTAAGAGACAAGCTGTTGGATCTAACAAGGACCAAAACCACTAAGTTTAAAATTCAAACAGCTACTTTACTATCTATAAAAGGCTTTTGTGGGGTGGGGTTTTTTTTGCGCAATTGCCAGTTGAATATGCTGCATTGCAGTCAGCTGCCACAGGCGAGGGTCCAGCCATCTCATCCATTTGCTTTTCATCTGTGGTGGCACTACCTGGAAATCATGGAGCTGGAATGGGACTGGCTAGAAGAGGTGGTGGCAGCACTGAGCTGGGAGAATCCACTGTGGCTTGATTCAAGGCTGGTCATAGATCCCCTGCAATAAAAAACAAAGTAGTTTTAAGCTTCAGAACACACAAAGATTTTGATTTCTGCTATGTATCTATATTGTATTTGTTTGCACACTGAATAAAAAGCAAGTAACAGCTTTGGTGCAGATACTCAAAAGCTTTTCTGCCTCACCACATAAGATAATGGGGACACCAAACACCTTGCAAAAAACAGATGCTGTTCAAAGAGACTGAGAACTAGTTTCAGTCAAGTATATCAACTGTCAGGCAACTGAACTGACTCAATTCCATTTTGAGTTGCACCCATTTCTACATGACAACCTGCCAAGCCCAACAACTCACACGACACTTTCAAAGCAGAACAAAGTGACCAACGATGATTACAATGAGATAACTAATTAACCCCTTTTATGCATTAGTTGCCCCCAGTGCCAGTACTGGTTGAATTTTTTTGTTTTGTTTTTTGTTTGTTTCGGTTTTTTTGAGGCCTAAGGAAACACAAGTCCTCACAATTTGCTCGTATTTAAGTGAACTTGACACTGGCTTGATCATCTAAGTATCAGAAAGATTTGACATCGGCTGACCTTCATGAACCTTGGCCAGACATACCTGAAATCTTCAGATCCTATTACTTCTGTATAGTACATCACTTTACATTTGTGAGAGGAGACCTGTAGAGATGCTAGTACATCATCCACACGAGGCAGGTTGGTTGTAGCACAGGCAGGCATGCTATGAAATTTCCACTGGAGAATGTAGAAGCCAGGCCACCTGGTCACATGCGATCCCTGGAAGCAGCCACAGCAAAAATTGAAAGTTAACTTTGTTAACACAAAGATTTGTAGGCTTGAAATTTCTTTTCCAAGCTTAGAAAAACTGCCTACATGCCCAGAATTTTTTCCCCAATGCCAATATTTCAGCTCCTCAGCCAGCTGGCAGTGCTGGTCAACTCTCCCCACACATCATGCTCATAAAAGTTATGATAGAACGCCAGCAGTTCCTCCTGCTTTTTGACAGTGTCAGGGGTTTAAATGCACTGGAAGGACAAAGTTCTTGTTTAAAACAATATCCATTTTTTCCATTTAGTTTCATTAACAGCTGTCTGAGACTGAAAAGAGCAGTCAAGGCTCCTGCCTCACAGAAAGAGAAAGTGCAGTTCAAGAGGTCACTGCCCATATTTCCAGTTTAACACTTCCAATCAGATGACTTAAGGAGCTCCTTTTTCAAAGGCTGTTCAACTCTTATTTCAAGTCAAAAGGAATAGCAGTGGCAGAGTGCGATTGTAAACGTGCTGCATGTAATATCAAACTCGGTGATTAAAGGATAGGTTGCAAATGCCATAAAAAAAAACTTCAGGAACCTTGGCCATAGGCCGCTCTTTAAGGTGCCTGTTAGAGGGACAAACACACAGAAGCTCAGTCTTAATTTCCAGACTTCTCTCATTACTGAGGTAAGACACTATGATATTCTTCAAACACAGACTGTTTGCTTCAGAAAATAATGGTCAAAATTACAGCACAAAGCACATCTTGCTACTTTCTGGATGTGCACTACGTTCTAGGTGGCTTCCCTATATTCCTTGCTGATCAATCTCAATCGCTATTAGCCTGATGCAACCTCCCCTCACAGCAGATCCCATGTAAATACTATCCCCCTTCCCTGCAGCATGCAGCTAGGAACAGAAGCTGAAATGTCGGCCAAAAGCAAGCAGACAGTCCGGAGCTGAATCACCACTCAGTCATCAATAACAATTGTGAATTAGAACATCTAGTTTTGGAGCTAGCTTCCATTTGCTCCCACACGAGGATTCGGCGGTCTTACCTGCACACTCTCCCCTTCTTTGCAGATAAGAGGAGACTCCACCATACTGTAATCACGCCCCAATTGCCAGACTTTGTCTATCAACTGGACGTTGTTCCCACCAGGAGATGTAATACTGTGAGCTCCCAGAGAGTCCTTTTTAGGAGGCTGTGGCGCTCTTTTGGAATGAAAGATGTTAAAAACAATGTCGCCCTTGCACACGTCAAAATCCCACGTGATCACAGATGAGGCATCCACAATCTGAATGAGAACCTGAGACAGAAAAGTCGTATTAGACAATAGCAATTTGCTCAGTAAAGACAGAAACTCTTACCAGAAAAGACGACAAAACCCAGAGGTTTTGTTGCTGGGCTTAATTTAGACTCTTAAAAAGGCAGTGTAGATACAAATTCTCTCCTGATGGAGCGTCCTTATTTTAAACACATGACTTTCAGAAGCTCTCAAGTAGCTTCTGGGAATATTGTTTGTCTCTGCTTAGAAGGACACTGCTTTGAATAGATGAAAAACAGTGATATTCTCTAAATGGCAACAAGATGATACCAGGAATGGTCACAAACTTCAGCTACTAAAGCATCGTTATACATCAGAACTATAGAAGAACAAGGTGGAAGCATGGCAACTAAATAATCAAGTTCTAAACCATTTTCAGTTCAAGAAACAGAGTCCAGAGCAGAGGGTTGAGATGAAAGAAAAGAAGGGCAGGCTGCAACCATACCTCATGCGGAGCGCCTTTGAAGACACTTGCAGACTGGTAGATTGTTTCAGTCCAAAGCTTTATGTCTTCATTTTCCAACTCTTCTGCTGTTCGGTAGAGGGACTTGGGAACCAGCCCACCCTCTGGTACTTCACACTAAAAGCACAAACAGCTGTTAAGAAGTATCCCCTCTGTACATCCACACCCTGTCATGCTCTCTGCCTGCTAGCTTCAGAAACAAAAACTCACATTCAGCAAGTACTCTGAAGAATGAGATATGAACAGAGTTTGAAACTAATTTTATAGCTTGTACGTCACACATACATAAATTTATTTTATAATGCTCTGGTTTAGGTGAGTTTGCAGAACTAGACACCAGAGGAACAGATCTTGTGTATACACAGCAGCCACCACCACAGAAAACGATTGTGCAAATGCTACAGCTATCACTCATACTGCCCTATACTGAAGACAGACACGAGCCACTTAGGAATCCTGAGGAAAGTAGCAATAGCGACTCAGTCTAAAAAAAAATATAGCCTACAGAGACCTGAAAGAACCAGGGTAGCTAAATTTAAGGACAAAGGATGGTGGGGAGATACAGTAAATTTCCAAACAGGTAAAAGGATATTGCAGTCAGGAAGGTAACAGTTTTCAAGTTACAACTGTCTTGACAGCTCAGTACTGGAACCAATTACACAACTTCCCTAAGCAATCACCTTTTTTAAGAAGTCTCTAGTAATGAAGTTAGACAACTATGATCAGGAATAGGTTCCATAGAAGTGTTTGGGGCAGTACAAGTGTTCGATATTACAACGGAGAATTGAAAGGATCTTTGAGAAGTCATTTTTGTTCAAATATCCAGAAGTAAAGAAGAGAAAGAGACTCTATTACTGTCTCTGACCGGCAGGAAGTATTGTAGCAATTTCCTTTCTGGTAACATTGACTTTTGCTTACTCAAGCAATGGATTTTGCCAGCTTCTCAAGGTCCAAATTAGATAGCACAAACTCTCTCCACTGAAAGCTACTGCTGCAGCAAAAAGCAGCCCACTGAAGATAAACACATGCTCTACTCCAACACGTCTAACAGTACTTCATTAGAGACTGTATTTGAACAGACCTAGATGAATTTTCAAGAATGGTACAGAAATTAATCTAGAAAGTGTACAGTGGCTTAAAAAGCAGGCCTGAAATTATATTTTAACACAGCTGTGTTCAGAAAAAAAATCATCTAAGTGTTACTGCAGTGGAGGCTCCAGAACATGCCTGAGTTGCACTCCTACACCTCGGTCACACCAGTGAGCCTGTGTTGTCAAAAACATTAGAGAAAACAAACCTTACAGTATCATTGAGATGTTAAAACGACAGATTCGATTGACACCCATAGTCTAGGCAGAAAGCAGCTATTAAGGCACACGACAAGGGACTGAGAAATTACAGTATCCTGCAGTAAAACAATTTTTTTGGTTTGTTGTGGTCAACGCACATATTGCACTAGGAGACCTGGCTGTTTGTTAAGCCCTGCTAGCAGACGTGCCACATATTTCCTTGGGCTCCCTATGGTATCAGCTAGTTCTTTTAGGTGACAGGCTCTTCTGATTAGCTGATGGTGACAGCTCTTGCTCAGTGCTGTGCCACCATGTCTGCTTGAACTTGACAGGTAACAGACACTATGGCTTTTAACTGTGCCTGGCTACTTTGATAAGTTATTTGATATTCATTGTAAAGAAGTATTGTACTTCTCTTTTTAAAGTGGATCCAGAAGAAAACACTAAGCCTGGAATCCTACATCATAGCTCCCGCCTCCAAACTACATTAGGAATCATTCTGTGCTTCTAGGCTTCTTTGTTTAGAGGAGCAGGGGAATAAAAAACCCACAAATAAGTTGCTATATGCACTAGTTTATATTCATACCATGCACTCTCCACCAAGAAAATCAGGGATAATTTCTTTGTCGATGTAATCCAGCAGTCCCCCAGGACCCTGGTAGTCATTTCCAGCATAAATAAGGAATTTCTTTCTAGTGTTGTCATCAATGAATGGACTAACCTACAAACAAAGAAAAACAGAATAGATTAGGCTCCCACATTTTTCTTGAGTCAATTTTGAAGGAATCAGTTTGATAGCATAAGTGTTACCATCCTTGTTATGCAAAGTTCACACTATAAAGAAGCTAAATTAACCAACTATGTAAGCAAGTTCTTAGGTAGTGTTTTTAAATCCATTTCAGGAACCCTATAAAAGAGATGTTTTCAAATGGTAACATTTCCTGCTTATAAAGCCCGATTTCTAAAGTGCTTTTACAAACTACAAGTGTGTAGCAGAGTACCGAGAGAGATGAGGAATGCCTTGAATTACAAACATACCAGTGTCCAAAGAACTGGGAATACTCGAGGTGCTCTTAGGATCAGAAGACGACCCAAAGTCTCAGGGTAATTAGCTTCAACCACCTCAATGATTCTTAGCAATGCTTTGACACCAGGTCTCCATAAATGCCTCATGTTCAAGCCTTCTAGATCAACTAGACAGGTCCAAGAGCTGAATTTGAGAAAGACAAAAAGAAAAAGAAAAATCTCAGTCGTATCAAAACTCTCCTTTCTTATGCAAGTGTCCAATGTACTGAAACGCATGGACCCCACTGCATGTTTTGGTTTCTTCTATTTTACCTCCTTGCTTTGCGCTACACTAGAGTTTAAGATCCTTAAGACGGAAATGTCTTAAAGTGGGCCAAGCACAGTTACAGAGTATATGGGCAAAGATCACTTTGCACATCATGCATATTCCCCCCAAGACATTTCAGACTCCAGGTGAAGGTTAATATGAAGCCAAAAAAGATTCTGTCAACAGCCAGCCCAAATGTTAAACCGTTGCTTCTACTGGGAAATCAATTAAGTGGCTGCGCTGCTATGAAGCAATTTAACATTCATGGTGCAGATTTCCTACTAACACAGTATAGTTACAGTGCCATTACACGTCAAAGCTAATTCTATTGTCAGATCTCAGGGAGGGAAGCTTTTTCTATAGGAAGAGGTATGTTCTTAATTCTAAATACTGAGCTTCAGCATATGCTTTAGTTACTTTCCAAGTTCAGGTCTTGCCCTGGGCACAAATTCAAGATTTACAGCTGCGCTGCACCAGCTAGCATCCATGAAATTATGCATAAGGCTTCTGTGAAACAGCAAACACTTCTTTGTCTCACTTTAAATGTTTAATATGTAGTCTTAGGATTACTTCTACAAATGAAGATCCAGTAGGCAGCACAATTTCATAGTTACACACATGAAATCCATCTCTTGGATTTGACCTCCCACTGAGAGCTAGGACAACAAATTCTTTAACAGGGAAAAGAAAAGCAGACATACTGTGCATCTCTGAACCTTTACAGATTAAGGGAAAGAGTCAGAAATTGAAAAAAGTCCAAGAAACACTGTTTCTTTTCAGGGCCAGTCCTGCATTCATTCCACACCCTCAAATCCATTTTGCAGTTAGTACTTTCATAAGTGACTCCTACAATGACTTAAAGATGGGATAGTGAGCCATTTTTGACTGAATGTCACATGAAGTCATGCCAGCACTTGGAAAACTAGACCCCAGGTTTCACAGGAGCCTCATGACCTTACCTTGGATCAAGAGCTGAGTAACCGCACATAATAAATGGAGAATGCAAACAAGAACTGAGTGTAATGAGCCTTGATATGGATTATGGATGAACAAGTGACATGAAAACAATACCTGAAACTACCGGAAAGGTTATCCATGACATTATCATGGCCTGATTTTTTTGGCAGCCTATACCAACGTCTGTCTACAAAATCCCCCAGAAACAGAAGTGGGAGTTAGGCTGCATTGCTTTGCAGACATGCAACAGTAGAAGAGAGTAGAAGCATAACACCCCCCATGTAGAACCATTTTGAGCATGACACCGAGACTGCTAGAGCAGGTGTTGTGTTTCCCTCAGGCTTGACCACGCAGATTCACTCTAGCGGTAACTGGGCAGGCTCTCAGTTAACTGTAACTGTGCTGGTATCTGCATGTGAGACACACAGCCTACCCTTTGCTTGTTCCATTTAATAAACTTTGCTCAGCAGCATCACATTGCCTGATGTGCCATTCCCCCCACGCACACCGTGAAACCAGGTAATTCTCAAAGAGCAGATCCACTTGTATTTTACCTTATTGGCCTGCCAAATACTTTCGTATTCTCCTCACATCGCCTCAGTCCTTCTTCATTTATTGAAAGAACCTGTACAAAAAACCATGTTGTTTAGAGAAGACAGTCTTAAACTCAGTAGATAGGATAAAGAAAAAAAATGTTTATATCCAAAGACTAACTAAAACTACAAGCTCAAACCAGGATAAACTTTTTTTCCGAAGAATGAACTAGAAATCACTACATTTACCCCATTGGTTGATCTTGTTGAAAAATGAACATACCTTTCCCTAAAAGCAGTAAAATGTAAACAAGATCCTCCTGAAAACTGGGACCCCGGAGTGATACAGACAAGAAGTCTCCCTATACTTCTGCCCCTTTAAGCACTGATTTCCTGTTTACTCAGAAATTAAAGCCCCTTTTCAAGTCATAGAAAGTAACCTTGAAACAGAACTAGGGCAAACAAACAAAATTTAGTATGTGCCTGGAAGAGGAAAAGTAAAATCCAGCCCCTGCTTCCAGTGGTTACTATGGCCATGACTATCATTACTAGGGGTCAAAAAACAATTATTGCAAACCTGGAATTCTGCCAGCTTTCTGCTTGGAAACTGAGCAGATCCACAATAACACAGCCTGAGTGATGCCTTTAGAGAAGGCAACATTACAGGCAAGTACTTTTTCTTTAAAAATAAATTATTCTTATCCTTGGAGTACAGGCTTGACAAAATCTGAGCATGGCATTTTCTCTTCTGTACAAATGCAGACACTTAAGTTTGAAGCACTGCAGAAACTACAGAAGAATCTATGAAAATGCTAACCAATAACTATAGGAGCTGCCAAGAACTACGCCTTTCCGCCATCAGTTTGCAGTTGGAAAGAATACAGAAGATCAGCTACCAGGAGCTTTCAGATGTATTCAAACCAAAAACAGACGGCCAGAGAGTACATCAAAATATCCAGAGTGATGAATGTTCTGGCAGAAGAGGAAATTTCTAAATGAAAATATCACATTGTTAGCAACTTGCTGGCTCCAAAAATACTTACGTATCGAAGCAAGGCCTCTTCCCCAAGAGCTCGCACTAAGCCTTTGGTATCCATCTGTCCCAATCTCAGCACATACAGCGGGCGACCATCTGAATAACAAGAACAAATATATCAATATAACCATTATTTTTACAGCAATAGGCAATTTGCGTGAGCTAGTTTTATGCTAAAAATCCACATGGAAACAAGCCATAGTCAGTTCAAACTTTGTTGTACAGCTGCAAGAGGGAGAACCTGGAGCAGACGGCAATATAAACTTTGCCCGGTCCAGCTACACCAAAAGATTGCCTGTAAATGAACTGCAAAAGTCTAATGGAGATGTCTTGATGCAAAAATAGCTCCTCTATCTGCAAGGAAAGCCCAAAGGACTTCATCAAGTACATTGGTACACACAAGATCTTGGTATGCACAATTAAAGACACAGGACTATAATTAGCTTCCAGGACAGCTAAGACACACTAATGGACTAAAGCTTTTCCTGTAACTGAAGAGTTGCAATGAAGGCTGTAAGCCTTCTAATACACATGATGCAATACTGCTCTGGATAGCTTACAGCAACCTTTTTGGAAAAGTAGCTACCACTGAGTTCTGGGAATTAATGAAACAAAGTGTTAACCCAGAGACTTGCTTTCTGCAGTATTTGCTGGAGTCACACCTTTCAGCTATGTCATTACATACTATGCGGAACTGGCACACAGCCTCACTTATGCAGGTTAAGCCTGGTGAGAACAGACTCTGTTCCAGAGATCAGCTTCAGATGGACCCTCTGCATTCAAAGCCTTGCCTTTTCACCGTCATCTTGCTGCATACTGGGGCATCCTGATACTGTCCAGGATACAAAGGCATTAAGCTGAACAACTGCATTGGCTAAATTTGAGAATCAAAGCTTGCATTTCTGGCTCTTCATAATAGGAGCTAGTTGTCTGAAACAGCTTCCATCCTCCTCCCAAAGCTGTGATGCATTTTTTAAGCTTTGCTCCATCTATTCTAGTACACAAGCTAAATAATCACCAACTTATAAAACTGAATATGCTAGGACACAAAATCAAAAAAAATGAGCTTTCTACATAAAAATCTCCCTGAAGTCCTGTTGTCTGTTTAGCTTCACTTCCCTCCAAGAACTGCAAAGAGAGGTATCAAATTATCATTAAGTCCTTTGGGACACAAGGAAAGAAACTGTCAAGATACACTATTAAAAAAAAACCCCACAAACAAAACTGCAGAGTCAAGGCAAGTTATTTATTTGGCAAAGACACTACCCCCATGAAAGTTCAGTCTTTTGTACTTTATCAGGTGGTCTAAAGAAAACGTTGTTTTAACATCAGTACACACTTATCTTGGAAAGTACTGTTTAGCTTCTGAAACAGTAAGCAAAAAAAGTGCTATTAAGCTTCATAGCAGGTCTCCCTCCCTCACAGATGCACATGCATCCAAAACCAAACTAATAGTTTACTAACCCTGGTCTACCCAAATGACACATGAAGGAAAGTCTCAACTGACAGTGCTGTATTATCACTGTGTATTTTATATTCCATTAGAGCTTTGTGATTTAAAAAAAAAAAAAAAAAATAATGACTGAAGCACTCTTGTCAAAATAAAAGCCACTCAGAGCTATAGAAAACTGTGCCAATTGTAAGCCAAAATAGTAACTTTTATTCTTTTGCACTAATAGCTCATTCTAGACAACATGCTTAGCCACTGCTGCCTTTGCTTTAGCACTAAAAGCTATACAGGATTCAGCTAGCTTAAGTTTGGCACATTTAGCATATGTAGGAGGAAAGGAGCAACACCAAAAAAAGAGGGTTTAAAAAAAGAACCTACCACTGTAAAATTTTAAATTATAGAGAATTGCTCAGTTTTGAAATTCTCTGTTTCCATTATTGACAAACCCATGCTTTACTTGCAGGCATGCTGCAAAAGAGACCAAAGGAACAGGAAGGGAAGGGAGGGGAGCATGAAGTTCACCACAGGACTGAAGAACTTCTCAGAAAAATATTAAACCACCCCCTTTGATGCATTCTGTACCTTTCTACTCACTGGCAGGACCCAGTTACATGCTATTGACAGAGGAAGTCTTTGCAAAATAAGGACAAGGAACTGACAGAAAGGGCGAACTTATTCATAGGTCTTTTCCCCTACAATCTTTACGAGCATATTCTCATTTTCCATTTTCTCAGTTTGAGGTCTGTCAAACCCAAAGCAGCAGGGGAAAGCTATTCAAGCTCTTCAGCTTTACAGTCATTAAACTTCTGCTGTGTCCTCCCTGTCTCCTGGCCACTACTGCTGACAGCTTCCTGTCCTGCTTCATATGCTTCTTGCAACAGGAAGAGCTAGCAGAAACAATGGTGCCTAGTGGGGAAAAGACTAAATCAAAACACAGATAGCTCACAGTAAGAGATCATTTCCTTATCTAAAGAGCCCAGCTTGCCTCAAGCAACAAATTCCAAAACATTTCATTTCTGTGTAATGTATTAGCAACAAGATCAGTGCATGATAAAGCAAGTGGAGGGATAGCAGAGCATGTCAGGCATAGTCGTCCATGTTTTAAAGATCTGGCCATGGCTCACCATACAAAGGGAATTCAGCCAAAGCTTCTTCCCTTCTTAAATAAACCTGCTCTATTTAATGTTTTTGCAACATCCCACTTCTCATCGTTAAGTTGATTGTAATGCCAAATAAGTATTCATTTATACAACATCAGAAATAAGTTGATTAGAAAGATACACTTATTTACAAACATCTTTTCATCACTGAGAGAGAATACTCAGCATTTGCATAACACCCTTCTAAGTACCTCAGAGCACTACAGAAGTGCAATTAACTTTTTTAAGCTACTGTCAAAGCAGAGCTCTTTAGAGAGTTAAATATGTCGGTATTAGTCAGAAAGATTAGGACCTAGGAGTCTGTCTCCATCAACTAAGGAGCTGGCAACATCAATTTAAATGCATTTAGTACATAACAACTGAGAAGTTCTAACCATCTTTCCAGTCACTTCCAGTTAACAGAGGGACAACTATCACCTTTAATTCAGAACATAAAAAGGCTATTCCACATCCACCCTATAGAGCATACCTTTGTCATGGTGATGCCAGCCTCCTGCATAGTAATCTTGGAGTACTTGAGGAGGGTTCCAAGTGTCTAGAATATAGTCTACCTGGTGCTGCTTACGCCATGTCAGCGATTGGCAAAGTATCTCTCTAGCTTTATCAATGTTGAAGTCCCGGGCACGCAGGAATCTTAAAATGTGCTCATCCTTTGGGATCTATTAAAAAAAAAACCAAACTCAATTTTGTATTCAAGGTTTGGAACAAGAACAAAAAACCAAACAGAAGCTGAAAAACATGCAGCCATACACCAATGCAAGAGGATGGTATGTAACACTGGAAGTTACTCAAGCAAATCAGTCTTTGCAACAAAAATATGAGCCCTGTCAGGTACTGCAGCTACCTTCATATGAGGGATATAAAAGTTTCGTGAACTCTAATGTAATCATTTACACTTGTATGACCATACTAAGTCAGTCCAATTTAAATGAATCTAGGGACAAAACACAGACTGTATTTCATTGCTAAGTAAAAGGAACCTGAGACATACAGGCAAATCACAAGCCACTGGAAAACCCCCAGCCTCGCTATCAATGATTTAACTGGCCACATTGCTTCCCTTTGAGTACTGCACTTTGGGACATAGATTTGAGAATATGATATTTGGCCAAAACAAACAAATGTAAAAATAAGGTTATTCTAGAACAGGGCAGTCTTACAAAACTGATGTTATTCCCCTGTGCTGGTTTATTGATATTCTGAGAGGCAGTCACACTAATCATTTAAGCACCTCAACTGGCAAAGTCAGCTGGACAGTCACAATGAACTTCTTCTATTGCCACTGTATAGACTTAATTTAGGTACTCTGTTTTGATCATGGAGGGCCACTTAACAGGAACAGTTAGCCACAGAAAGCATGGCATGATGTTTCATCAGGTCCACCTTGCATATCACACATTCTGAGACAGACCCACAGGAGACCAACAGTAACTTACTTTGCCCTTGTGTGTCTCCTGGAGCCACTGTCTCAGTCGAATGAGGCAGCTTTCCTGCATTGGTGTCAAGTCACCCAGATACCGCTTGATGTAGTCTGCGTCTAGCTTGTCTAAAAGGAGATGTACATGTGATTAGAGTGGTCCTGAACTGACCTAGTCAAAGTAGCAAATTATCTTACATGCTGATATCTGAGACAGAGAAGCAGCTGCTCTGTGTTCTGTTCAGTCAGAATTGAATAGTTTCTTTGCATCAATGAAAAGATGAGCAAGGCAACATACACAGTCATCGTAATGGTAAACCAGGAAGATTAATTCTCCTTCTGCAACTAAGAAAGGAGTAAAACCAGACATTTATAAAACCATTTTTCCAGTATATTCAGATTTGTCAATCCACAGCACCATAGGGCTTGCTGCTTCTGGAAATACTTAGAGAACCTTTGATCTAAATCTCCCAGTGCAAGAACTTTCCCAAATTCCCTTATTAACAGGGGAAGGAAGATACAACAGAAGACTCTGTCCAAGGAAGCTTCAGCCCTTTCCTCCCCATTGTTCCTATAGTCATACCCAACCCTGAATTTCAGGGCAAGTAGGCCATCCATTTGCAGCCTAATGAACAGCAAAGTGAAGAGTTTTTCTACTCATATCTGATCTTCATTTACTAAAAAGATCAGCTCATAATAGCTATCCAAGCTATCCCACGTGTTACTGCTTTGCAAGCCTGCACTTTAACATTGTATGTTACCAAAAAACAAAGAGCCAATGTGAAGATTTTTGGCTGCCCATGAGAAGCAGCACAGTGCTGAGAGCCTCTGCAGTACAAAGAATCCCACTAAAACAAGTCAGACCACCATACCATCAGGCGTTCCTGCTGTGGGCTCCGAGGGGCTGCTCGAGGTGTTGAGGATCTCCTTATTGTTCAAGCCCTCCTTTGTGGCAGAGTCTGGTATATTAATGGCGGGTGAAACTGGTCGTCTTGCATGGGATGTGCTGCTCTCCAATTTACATGCAACAGGAGGAGTCCAACGAGGAACGAAAGTTATTCCTTCCTCCTCCAGCTGCTTCAGGTAGTATTCTATTATTTCCTTTCCCTTCAAAAAGGAAAATTTACTTCAGCTACTAAAAACACCCATTTAGACACAGAAAGGATTGGGATGGAAACCCATTAAGTGGCCAGACCTCTCTAAAGATTCCACTTGAAAATACAGACCTACACACACACACTGCCCCAAGCTGACAAGTAAACAGCCCAGCTTTTTGAGCAGAGCAGCCTGTTAGCAGAAGCTGCATTGTTTTTTTGGCAACTTAGAGCCAGGCACCTCCTTCATGACTGCAAGCTCACCTTTTTAATATTGCTGGTGTACTGCTTCATGGCAATCTTTTCCACTGTGCTTTCGAAACCAAAAAAAGATTTTATATCCAGACTTGCTGACTGTTCAAAACAGGTCCAGTCTTCATTGTCAGGATGAACCTATTAGTTAAAAGGAGGTCATACAGTTTAGCTACCCATTTAGTAATTTTTTCCTCACAATATTTGAAATGACTGTTTCTTGTTTTAGAGGTTCACATAGTCAAAAACATTCAAGTAGAATTTAGAGTTTTTTGCTTCATTTGCAAAACACGGTTTGGAAAAGGTTAACGCTAAAGAACAAGAAGCTGAGAAGCCCTCCTATAGTCTCATGGCTAGCACAGTGCATTTTTTTCTTAACAGGAAAGGAGAGAGTAGAGAAATACCAGTGCAACAGCCAAGAGACAAAGGACTAGCACATTTATGCAATTAACACTATCTCATTCTAGATATGGGCTGTGACTGCAGGGTATCTGTGGAACAGGGTAAAACACTCCCCACTGAACTTTCTGCTGCTGCTGCAGGTTAGACTGATAGACCAAGGCCAGCCAGCTTAAAGACTGCAGCAAGTACAGTGTAAGCATTTCCAAGCACTCCAGTCTAGACATGTTTGCAACAGACATACTGCGATAGATGGTTCCCTCATTGACCTACGAAGTACCTTAGTATTTTGTAGACTGCAAACTATTTTACTTTGTTCTCCTATGATAATGCTACAGAAAGAGGTGTAAACTTCTCATTCGGTTGACAGCTGAATAAGCCATCTTAGAGCACTCCCAAGTTTCTTCTTAGCTTATATCTTAGTTTGCTGAGAGATGATCCTGAAACAGAGATGTTACTACTCTGAAGTAAAGCT
This sequence comes from Phoebastria nigripes, assembly GCA_035582835.1. Lineage (NCBI taxonomy): Eukaryota > Metazoa > Chordata > Aves > Procellariiformes > Diomedeidae > Phoebastria > Phoebastria nigripes. The sequence goes on along the minus strand of JAYKAV010001898.1, from coordinate 608,744 downwards.
GTTTTCTAAAATCTCTTCAGCTACAAAGACTTGTCTAAGGAATTTCCAGGCTGGGCTCTGAATTTGTAGTTATACAAACATCATGGAAGGCTGGATTTCTGAGCATGCAATTGTTCTGATGCCTTAAGGTTCCCCTCCCCCTCACAACATGCTAAAATTGACTGGGAACAGTATCAACACTTTATAACGAGACAACTAGAGAAAAAAACCATTTCCCTTCATTTGCCTTTTCTGCATTAGGGAATGGGGGTACAAGAATAGCTTGTACCACCTAAATAAGTACAAATCATAACAACATTTAAGAATCTTCCTGTCCTTTCATAAATTCAATTATAAAATAACTTTAATAAGAATAAACTTTTAAAAACAATTTATTCTTGAATTAAAATTCTGGTTTTGTATTTACCTACTAATTTCTTGATCGAGTAGAGCAAGGGCAAGGAGAAGTGGTGTGTTTTGTACATATTTATCACATGCACTTTTCTGTATAGTATTTCCCCTGTTTAAACAGAGCTTTCACAAAAAAATTGCAGTGGAAAAGTATTTTTAAATGTGCCTTGGAAATAACTGCAGAAGTAATAATAAAAAAAAAATCAGATAACAGTGTCAAGTGGGTTTGACATCCAGTGACCTTTTAACCATGGTTCTGTACACAACAGAAAATGTTATCACCTGCATGTAAAAAGAATGCTACAATACAAATAAATCGGTTACATTTGCTAGCTTTTGATTTGACCTTTAACATCGATTTGAAGTTTTACTGCTATACATGTGCGCTGTATGAGCCTATGAGTATTGGCTAAGCCATTCAGAAAAAAACGTGACCAGAGCATAGCAGTAAGCATGCCACCAGACTCCTTTGTATCAGAAAACGTCTGCACTGAAGACCAAGAATAGCCACAATGGAAAGAATTAGGTTAAAACATAGCTGACTCGATGAACATTTGTCTGAGCTGAGCAGAAGGCGAATAAGCCACGCTGAACTTTCCTTTAACAGTTCTGTCAGGGTATCATCAGCCTCACCAAGCCCCACACTGCTATTACAGAGCACAGATTTGCCTAAACAGAGCTGTCAAACACAGCAAATTATGTTGTGTTCTGCTCTCTGAGAAGATGCTCAAAGCAAGAGGGTGCCAAACTTGTTTCAGTTCTCCAAGCATGTGTGTTACATTTAACACTAACAACAATTATCACTCATGGTGGTGTGTCGGTTATTTTTTCTTGCAAGGCAAAAGCCAAGAACGATCTAACTTCTGTGTATGAGTCCTGAAATCTAAACACTGACTTAGCTCCATCTGTAGCACCAGCAAGAGCCTGTTACTCACTGTGTAACAGCAGTGTTCGTTAATAATGACTCTATTAGAGAAGGTTTCATTGTAGGCTTCTATATGCAAAGTCCTTTCTCGTCTGTTCAAAGAATTCTTCTGGACAAAGTAGACATAATCCACTCCTGCAATCTGAGGAAGATGACATAGATTCCGTTAAGATACAATATTCATGTGACAGGATATCCAAAGGTGTAAAACAGGCACTTCAAACCTAATCACCTTTTTCAATAGCCGTGGTGCATCTATATCCAGCTTACAGCGCCGTTCAATCACATGGATAGCTTCATCCTCACTCTTGTATTCGTTCACAGTATCACTGGCTACAAACATAGGGATCAGAGGACATGTAGGAAACCTTCTTTCATATGCCTATAAATATGGAAAGAAAAGAAAACAAACTGTCATCACAATTAATTCCAGAGGGTGTACATAGGGTTCCTTTGTTGACATCACCAGCATTTGGAGGCACAATGCCCTTCATACCTTTCGTAGAAGGGATTGAGCCTTCCTGGAGTCCACATTATAGCTGAAAAAAGTCACAGTGCATTCCAAACAATCCATTTATTAATACATTCCTAATATAGCCCCTTCCAGGTAAAACAATTTTTAAAACACACGAAATACCCCATTTCTCCCCTCCCTCCAAAAAGGAAATTGTTCATTATGTAGAATGACAATCCTCTTGTCAGCAATAACAGGAAAATAAGACCCTCTAGTTCTAAAATACCACAAGACAAAACAATTATGTGTTGGATTAAAAAAACCCACATGCTAATTATCGGTGTTTCACCAAGCTGTCTAGAGGGTTTTCCATACAGCTCCCAAAGGTCTAATAAGAAACAGGCTTTGAAATGTTTTTAAGCTAATAGAGGTCTCAAGCTTCCTATGCACAGAGTATTCATAATGATTTCACTGCACAGTTTATCAGCTTACAATTTTGTCCAACAACATACAGTAAGTCTTTCCAATACAATGAGACCATTTCATACTTGGAAAATTTAAACTTTTTGCAATAATGCAGAGCTAGCAATAGCTTTGATTCTGGTTAAAGAATATAGTCATGTAAATAAGTTCATCTCTTAAATACTTGATACACCCAGGGAAGATGGTATTAAATCAGACACACTTGGAAAGTATAGTTAAGAATCCGGGATCAGTAAAACAGGTAAGAGGAAAATGGGAGTTATCCCCATTAGTAAACTTGTTGAATTTTAGTTTTAGAACAACCATAGCTGGAGAAAACAACATAACTTTTTTTTTTCCTTTTCTTTTGTAGTCACTAGTGTACCTCCACTTCTCTTTGGCTTTTTTTCCTCATGGGGTGGCAGTAAAATAACCTAAATCTTTAGCCGCCTTTGCAAATTCTGAATTTTTTCATTTTTGCTATTATCAGAACCTAGTTGGCTTTGGTGAAAAGGTAGGATTTGCAAGGTGTCCCAGTGCAGAAGAAAACTTCAGTAACATAAATAAAGTAAATCTGAGAGCAGAACATGAAACAATTCTTTAAAAGAGCTAAAATACCCACTCTGTCCTTTTAAATAGTTTTAACTGCTCTCAATATAGCTGGGTTGCAGCACAGGAACAGCACCAACAGGGAGAGGGTGTGGAAGAAAACAAGCAGCAGCTGCAGAAAGTATGCAATGGTGGCACTGGAAGAGAAACCATCTCTTAATTCTCCCTTCATAAGAATAAAAACACTTAGTTTGAACACAGTGTTACTATAGTGACAGCGGTGCAATGCACTAAAACAGTGTCAGCTTTTTTCCGCTCATATTTTTTAAACCATTTTTGCAGCATGATTATCCTGAGTTCATAAAGCTCCTCTGTAACATACTAGAAGTACAATCAGTGAGTGAGTACACACGCTCCTTTTTTCAAACTTTTCATCTGTGCACAGCTGGTTTTGTTTAAATTAAGAATAGAAATAATTTCTGGGTTCAGAGATGTGTGCACAATAGAAGTGACAAGAGCATTAGTGTTGTAACACAATAGCAAGCAGTGGGAAAAAAAACCTTTCACAGCTCCAAGAGAAAGGGAGGATGGGTCCTATTAGTATCGTATAAGAAGTTTCTTTTAGGAGGCTTTTGTTGTTCTGAACAGAAGGCTGTACATTTTACAGTCGTTTAAGAATATCTCAGCCCTCTCACTGAATAAGTCTCAGCATTCTTTCTAAATTAATCCCTATTTTAACAATATTGACTGTAGTTAAATGTTGTCCTAAGTCAGAAAAAGAAAAGGTTTCCAGAAGAAGCAGAATTGAGAAGTACTTCTGGTTTTCAGATTGCTTCATTTAATATTTTTATTTTATTTTGAGGACCTTATGTTACAACAATTATTTTATAGACGGGAGAGAAGGGGAAGTAGATATCTAACATTTTTCTCACTATTTTAAAAGTATTTTTACTTTTGGATCACAATGAATTTTCCCCATCTGAGTAGCCTCCTCTATGCCAAGCCTTTGCAAGTCTCCTTCATTGCACATATTGATGCATTTCTCATCTTAGTCCTCAAAATGCTTCCCATTTGCCCTGTGAACACTTGCAAATTACATTACCTGCTCAGAAGTGTTTATTGAACTGTGAGCAAAAAAATGCCCAAGAAGAATTTGTTGTTCTGAATGGGAAGACTGAATTGAATGTGTTCAATTTGGAAGAGAACAAAATAATTATCTTGCCAAAAGTTGGCAAGCTCAATGCTTACAGCAACAAAGTACTCGAAGGTTTCAAAGAGATTAACAGCGACATGGGATTCTTTCTTCCCTAAAGAACATGCACACAGAGTATTGAAAACTGTTCACGGTCAATTTTATTGGGCTCTTAAGTTAGGCTGGTTTTATTTCTTTATGTACCATTGCCAATATGTTCTTGTAATGCATCATTTCTCGGCACAGCCTTGTTTGAAGAAAAAGTGATTATAGTAAACCATAGCCACATCAAAATATTTGATCTGATTTAAGCATAGCTGTCTCTTCCACATGTGGCAAACAGTCCTCTTTCATGCTGCAGAGCAGGCAGGAAAAAGCTGCTAAAGACTATAGGACACTGAAAGATCTTGCTTCACCATGGACCAACACAGCACAGGAAGAAAACCTGTAATCTGTGGTACAACACAATAAGAGACACATGAGTCAAAGCAGCACGTGCATCACCAAGACTGGAGCTATTAAAAGAGCATGAGAAGATTAAAGAAAGATCAAACACTGCTTTTTCTTTTCTAATAATAGAACTGAATGGATTTTTCTACATTATTGGGGTGTTTTGAACCAGAAATTCTGTCTCAAGTCCAGCTTTGCAGACAGGAAATAACTGCATTATCCAATATTCCTTTAGCAGTCTGACAAAGCAGAGAATATTATAAAATGCTACACATTTTTCCTGTGTGATAGGTCTCTCTTTACAAATGAAATCATTAGATATTACACACCTTTCTCTCCGGGTTTCAACTGTACTATATAGATGCAATCACAAAAGACAATTAGTTCCTCAAAAGCAAAGCAGCTGCAGTAATCCTGACGGACTCAATGCAAGAGTGAAATGCTGTTGCTGTAGGACTAAATGCATCTAAGAAGGATGTTGCAAGGACGTTACTTAATTTTACCATTTTCTTCTGTCACATTTAAAAAATACGGTGTGCTGAGATTCTAATATGTAACACAAGTAAAAAGCGCAGGCATGCTTACCCTCAAAACCTCTACAATTGGTGCTGGGCTTGACATGAAAAGTCGCAACGCCTCTTTGCCTAAGAGAGACATCCATGTACAGACCTTTCAAAAAATGATTAAGCCTGCAATTCTGTTGTTCCCTAATAATGTACTTTTACAATTTCCCACCAGCCTCTGGAACATTTGTGTACTCCGATATATTAGAAGGAGGCATTGTGCATCAAGAAAAACACAGTATGGTGAAGCAGCTTGAAGTTCAAATTTAATGGGCTCATTATATAAACCCTTAACTTTCTTAATGCATGTTAACAGTAAGAACACTGACAAGCATAATTTCAACCAAAATAGCACTGTATTAAAGCTTCTTTTCCAACTGCTTCCCTTAGCAACTCATGTTCAAAGTAGAGTCAAAATAACAGGATTTATTTTACTTTTATCTTTGCTAGTATTTCAGCTGTGTTTAAAGACATGAAAGCAATTCAAAAGTGAGACTATTTTAAACCCATTGCAGTCATTTTTCATACCCAAGGGAATCATACTTGCTGCTGCTGCCCTTAGATTTTGGGATTCTAATATCAGCAATAACAGGATCCTTTCAAAATACCACCTTTAGAACATGATTTAGGTATGACCCCAACCCAGTTTTCAGGAGGACCAAAGACTCTATTCTGGCTTTTTGCTTCTCAAACCATGCCTAGGGCTAATAAAATACCTTGATAATAGGCAAGTGCTCAGTCCTCCATGGAGAAAGTCAGTCATTTATGCAAATAAGTTACTCAGCTTCTCTGACCAGATTAATATATTCCCAGTCTCCTGCCTTAAAGGATAGGGATTGTTCAGTATTTCTATTAGATGACTCAAAACTATTACTATGCTTACAAGAAGAAAAAAGATCTGACAAAACTTGCAAGCAATCTTCCACTGTGCTGTTATAGTAGCTGAATCCTCCAAATAGAACTTCTAACCTAGTGAAATAAGTAGGAATTTTAGTCACCATTCAGAAAATGAAGCATATCAAGTGCTTTCTTAATAGCTTAATTGCATGAAACAAGCTGTGATAATGTTTTATTTTTCAGATGTTTTCTGTTCAAAATTGCTAGAACAGTAACCTTCTAAAAGTAGCAACAACATTCTCCAAGGACACCTGAAGAGAACACATGAAGGGATTCATCCTGGCAATCGAAATCTAGTCCGTTGCATTTTGTGTGCACCACATACAAACTTTAATTTCTGTCTGCAATACCTGGCCATGTTTGGGTACTAATCTGCAAGTGCATGCCAACATTCACCATGCTCTCCTATCCACTTCAAGTATGTGGAATTTCTGAATTATTCCTAAACACACAAGAAACAAGGGTCACTCAAGCAGGATGCTGCCCTAGCTTGGCAGGCTGCATTCCAGCAGCTCGATCATTCCTGCACATCACTATATCCCCTTCCTCCCCCTGCATTAGAGCACTGTAGATCAATAGGAAAAACATTGACTCATGGGAGGCCGACCAAGAGGTTTCAAATTCTTGGCAGCTGCATTTGGAAAGAAACAATTCTGGATTAACTCTCGCAAATCAGCAAATACCTTCTCATCCCCCATATACTGCTGTTCATAGCTCTTCACCGTTCTCTTTATAATATATTCATATGTTTAAAAATCATTATACTTCTACAAAGAAGTGTGTATCTCAGTGCCTGTGTATCTCATGGATGTTAGTTCACGTGCTAGTCATCAGCTCGAGGGTGTGTATGTGGAAGAAAGCAGATGGTTAAAGCGGATATACCTCAAAAAGCTCTAGAAATAGTTTTTTGGTAAGGCACCAGGAAGGGGGAAGTGAACTGGACTGAAGCTTGGGAAACAAAAACCATCTTTAATATACAGGTAGTCAGCTTTTTAGAAAGGAACATTTCTGTGAAGTCAGTTCTGGAAGGACAAACAGTCCTCTAAAAGGATACCTTCACTGCCACAAGCCAAATCCCTGCCACCATGCAAGCAGCACAGTTAAACTTTACTTTTTTGCAGTTCACTTCCCCCATCAGTATGGCTCTCCACAGCAGCCCTTGTTCAAAGTAGGCTTAAGTGGTTTTTTTCTCAGCTGTGTTTTCACTTCATTAAATGTTCTCATTTACAGAGAGAAGTTATTTTCTTATTGCTGGGAAACTAACACTGCTTGGCAGTGACTCAGTACTAAGAACTCTCTCTCCCTGGAAAAGACCAAGAAGGCTTTAGTTACACAAGACTACAAATGAGGTTTACGGGGACTACAGACAACCCAGCCACCATGAAACAGGCAGATTCAGACTTATGAATGAATGGCTGTATATCATCTGAAACAAAAATCTTCTGTATGCACATTTCTGGTCCTTGACAAATATGAGGTAGTTTAACCAACCTTATTTTTCATTTGTCTGTAAATCTTGGCCCAGTCTACGTCATCAAGATACGACTAGTCAGATTTTCAAAGTACTGGGATGATGACCCACTGCACAATTGGTATTTGTAAAAGTGGATATTAGATGCAAGACGACCTTCCCTACTACTTCTCCTAATGAAGTAGAGAACACTATGACTTTATTTTAAGAGGGAAAAAATGAGAGTTTAAGCTTTCTGTTGCAATTTCTACTAAAAAAAGTGTTTAAGAAAAATCAAATTAGAACTACAACACAATATGCTCCTCTGAAGCTTTTCCAGCAAGATTCACCAATGGTTAACCTGCTGGCTATCACAGCAAGATCAACAAACAAAATGTTTGCATAACGACTTATCACTGAACTGGATTTAAGCAATGAGAAAGTACATCAGGAAATACCTTGTGTGGAAGCCCTTTGTCTGAATTAAAAATGATAATCCTTCACCTGAATGAGAGCTACTTTAAAGATTTTAAAAATCATGACAAATTAAGCAGGCAGCAAATGTCCATTAAAAAGGAAGGTTCTGTGTCCCATCTTGTTTTGTTAAAAAAAGAAACCAAATCCCAATGCCCTACGTTTGAATATATCTTCATTTTAATATATTAATTTTGGAAGGAGAAAAACTCTTCCACTGTATGAAGAGCAGAATTTCACTGAAGAGAGGAAAATCCAGCCTTCACAAACTGAGCTGTACTTGAGAAGGGTGTGAATAGAAGAGAAGAACTGGCAGAACATTCAATCTGACAGCCGTGCAGATGGCTCCGAGGGGACAGCTGCATCATGTGGTGGGATGTATTCCGGTGAATCGCTTAAAATGAGAACTGACTGACGTTCACCTGCCAAATGTGAGTAGCCCCTTACCTTAAGTGACAGACAAAAAATTGCGCAACAACTCTCCTTTCTCCCCATCACACTTTACCACACTGGCAACTGCATCCTGATCTTATTTTACTTTGTCCCTCCATTACAGTCCAGAAGCATTTTACCCTGTTGCGACATGAGTCACTCAGGAACAGGATATACTGTCTTCACCCTCCGTTCCCTGGTACAAGATGAAATTTGGCCTCTTAAGTATTAATGATGACTATTAAGTATATCCAAGATAAAATAAATAACCCTTCTGTAAGTTACACAAAAAAAATCAATAGGACAAGTCAGTATCAATAAGACAAGCATTTGCTTCATTTTAGAGGCTAAAAAGTTCTTGTTTACTACATAACCATACAAAGTGTTATTGACCTAGGACTTTCTGATTAAATGATCATTAGAGTATTTAGAGTGTAAGCTTACAGCACTGGGAACAAGCAGTGCCCGCACTGTTCACATACAGCCTACCAAAGCAAAGCATTCCCAAGTAATTGCCCCAAATGGCCCAACTGCTTCTACTTTGCAGAAATACACCCCAGCTTTAAAGTTTCAAAACAATGGCATTAGTCTAAAATTTTCATAAAGGGGGCTGTTAAAGTTTTATATAATTATATATCAAATCCTTGAACTACAATGGCTTTTTAGTTTTTGAAGTTTTATTTTTTTGTGGGTTTTTTTTTTTTTAAATATAGACCACACAAGTACACATTATTATACAAATTATAAGACAAGTACTAACAAGAATCTACTCTGCACAGATTTTGTTCATGAATTCTAATTGAAGGCTAATTAATTTCTCAAACAGTGAGAGAAGCAAGCTTGGAAAAAAAAATAAAAACAACAAAAAACCCCCCCACTATCTCAGATGTTCTCCAATGCAGTGAACAGAGCTTTCAGGTAGAGTATCTGGGAAGAAAAAATGTCAGTGGTTCAAGAACTTATTGCAGCATGATATTCAGATTCTTGTAACACTGTATTTATGATATTGCACTGAAGCGGTGCTCAAATTGATAGCCCACGTCTACGTGTCTCATTCAGAAGATCAAGGGCCCAACTGATTCAAGAGAGACTAACACACTGAATCAGTCATGACCATGTAGACATTATTGGATCCTGCACAGGTCTCAAAGTAGTCCCTGTGCCTCAAACACCCACAGATGTTAAATAACCTGTGCTCCAAGCAGCCCATACGACCCCACAAACACTGAAGATCACTACAGAAACCATTTCATTAACATCACCAGGGCTTCACTTGATGTTGTTAGAGTATGAAGTGCTAAGACGACTTGCTGTTTACAGTATCCTTGTCTCTAGAAAAGCATTTGAAGCCAGTCAAGCCAGTAAATTGAGCTTTCTCAGCTCGCCTCTCCTTTTGTGGAATTGAAAAGAAATTCCTGAGAAATTCTCCAGGAAACCAGGAGGTGAGGGAAATTAAACCAACTATAAGCAGAGGTGGACAAGAAAACATTTCTTTCTCTGGAATTCACCAAAGCCATTAAATTCTTGCCACTGGTAGCTCCTCTGTCACTCAAGAGTTCTCTGCATGGAAGAAAAGTTTTTATTAGGTATACAGAAGAGCATAATCCCTACTCCCCCTTGTCTTCTTTTGATGCTCATACTTGTTTAAAGGGGTCCTCTTGATTTAATCAGGTTTCATTGAAAAGGATTTCACACCCTACACTGCTATGAATGACCCACTTATGCCTTGCAAACGTCCACACAGAAAGAGGAAGGGAGGATGAGAAGAGAGATTTATTCCAATACATTTAAATTCACACCCCTTCGCTTAACTATATAAAGCCTTAGGTTTCAATACTTTGTATGAAGAGAGCAGGACTGTTCTGTCCATTTTTACATTTAGCTGTATTTGAAGCCCATAGTACTTTAAAGCTAAGTATCCAGTTATGTTTCTTGCACATTTCAAATATACCCTGCTCCTAGACAGTATGAACAGAGCTAATGAAAATCTGTTGAAGTAATCTTGTGGATGTCACCACAGAATAAACAATACTTATTTGTTCTACCAAACAGGTTAATAGGCCTGCCACATGCAAAGCAGGCACAGCAGTTTGCTGCTCAATCCTAGAAACACAGCGAGAAAGCTTCCGACCTTCACATCCCTTCTGCAAATTCCTGAAACAGAAAGCATCTGAAAGCAATGAGGACATTGCCCACAACCATTACAAAATAACCCAGTATACAGACTAAACTCGAATTCAATAGCTACTTCGTAATGTTGTGTGAAGAGCTTTGATGCAATAAATTAAAAATCTCGATGGAGGCAGGAAACAGCACAGAAGCTATTTCTGTGCTTTAGCCCAAATAAGTTACTCTAGCCGAGACCATAAAAATTTAGAGACAATTTTTTGTTTGCTTCTGGATCACCATCACTCCAAACAGCACTCTCCCACAGTCACCCAAAACATGTACAGGATGTTCACAGGGGAAGCAAAACAACCTTTCAGAATAGAGACCCTGTGGCTTTTGACAAGGAACAAAGCTCTGTTACACATAACAGGAAGTATCAACGCGTATCTCCACACAGCTCTGTCAACACAGTCCAGCCTACTTCACACTTACTTAATCCCTTTGAAGTCTTCTGCAGCATAAAAGGAACAGCTTCATGTTGAATTTCAGGCATAACAATAGTTTATACACACCGCCAACCACAAAAATCATGAAACACCACTGAAAGGGTATTATAAATGAAACTCAATGTATGCTCAAGAGCTTACAGTTAGAGTGCTGCTTATACAACACATCGCACACCACCCCGGGTTTCTGACAACAGGACCTTTCATGTGTTAACACTGCTACAAAGCACTTCCAAGTGAATGTAATTGTACTAACACACAAATACTGGCATTTCTGTTCATCTCTTTAGTTCAGGCAGCATTTCCATGGTTACAGTGTTGATCACTATTGGCTTTAAGTACATTCCAAATATAGACCGAATGCATAGCTTGGCATCTTAAACAGCCCCAATAACTACCCTGCAGGCTAGTTCTTCTAAACTAGCTTTGAGTCCCTCTGAGGTGTAATGCACTCAAATATGCTACAGTGCCACCTGAAAACTTAGCAAGCATACTGTTCGTTATGTCATCCAGGTCGTTTGTAAAAGTAGTCACTGAAACTGGACAGATCTTCAAGCAATCTCGTCACAGCATCTGCACCGTATTCTAAAACGTTGGTACCCATCTTAAAAATAGGTTTGTCTTGCTTGTGCTTAAACTTCCTTCCTTTGAGGCCATCATGCAGGGATAGCATCAAGAGTCCTACTGAAATCAAAATATCCTTACTGTACAAAACATTACCCCAAACCACATGCACTATGGGATATTATCTTAGCTGTCAATCACAGGATACTGTTTGCAACAAGTACGCCTTTAGGTAGCTGTTGCAGAGAATGTTTTGGAGAAATTCATGCTATGTATGCATTGACTAGATAGGATTATGCATATTAGTATCACTTTCATTAACAGGATTTAGAACTAATTATCTTCTACTGCTATTAAAAGTTGTAAGACATCAAACCCAACCTCAAGAAGATATTTCAGAAAAAAATCCCTTTTCCTCGTAGTAATTTAAAAAGTTTACACACATTTCAGAGTTTTAGTTTACATTCTCTGTAAGTATATGTGAATTAAGGAAGTGCTCATTTTTCTACTAGCATACACACCAGAAATCAAAAGGATTTCACAGGCAGCTTATTGAAAGGATGCTCCATTTAGATAGCACCTACAACTAAGTATCAGTAAAACTCTAAGCTTATCCAAGGAAATACTTGATAATATATATTCATAAAGCATTCTTGACAAATTTGAGTTAAACTAAAAAAAGCATAGCATATTTGCTTAAGACTGCCCAAAACCAAAAGCAAGGTAGGGGATAGAAGTCAAAAAGCAGGAGCAAGGAGTTACTGGGGGACAGGAAGGTCTGAAGCAAACTTCATCTGTATTTGAGCGTAAATGTGTAGGCTACAGAGCTAGCAAAGCTCAGCTTCGGCGTCCAGTGTTTTCAAGCATGAATAAAGTTACTTTAGTATTTTAGTATTTCATTAAAATAATTTAGACCTTATAAATAAAGCAGGAGATTCAAAACAGACTACGAAGCGATCTTGCAGATCAGTGGAATTTTACTGGTAATTCACTGTTGAGTTATGCAACTGTGGCAACCAACTTCCCAGACCAAGCAAAGAGCCTCTGCTTTCCTGCACCGGAAGAAATAGCCAGACACAGAAACCTCTATTCTCATGAGGGATGTGACCAGTCCAGCCACCCACATAGGCTCTTTCTATACAGATCACTACTTTATCCCCCTCAGTGTACCGTTCCTGCATGGATACTATTCAATAGCTGGGCATTTTCATTTCAGAAGAGTGGTCACATAGAAAAGCTTTACTAGCAAAATTATAGTGGCCTGATTGTTGCATACAGCTGCATGTAATGAAACTGGAAGGGGACTGGCTCTTAACCACTTAAGAACCATTTTGCTACATGCAGAGACACAATCTTCTTCCAGATAAAAAGTAAACTCTTCAATGATTTAATGCAACTTTATTCAAGCTTTGGGTGGTAAAGGTATACTGATTCAGCAGGCAAAACAGTTTGGGGATAAAGAATCTGACCTGAAGATAAGGGCTAACATTCCATCTTTTATCTGTAAAAGATGATCTTTAATAACCACAGGCATGCCTCAACGGTACTTTAATTGGAAGAGTGGTTTCTTTAAAACAGATACAAGTCATTTGTGGTTTGCTTAAATAAATTTGCACAGCTGGAACTGTGTAATACTTGATTCTCTGTGTGGGAGCCTGAATGTCCATCTTCAGAGAACAAACGAATCACCAGGGTGGGATTTCAGGAGAAAGTGGGTAGCCAGCGTAAGAGTTTAAGAGTTACAGCTGCTTGCCTCCCAGACACTCACAAGAGGATCATTAATTCTTTTCCTCCCTTCAAGAAGTCCAGAGAGCCCGAAAGAGCCCAAGGCATAGTGCCACTCCACTGAAGAGTGAGCGAGGCTAACTTCAATTGCAGCCTCTGCACAATCTTGAGACATGAATCTCTAAAACGAGAAGCCAAAATAGAGAAGTTGGGCAAGTACCACTCCTTCCTCAAGAAAAAAAAAGATTAAGGACAGAAAACCCAAACACACTGAATGTAAAGAAAATAATTTTAATCTTCCTTTCCTTTGGAGTAAGCTGGGAAAGCCCGATCACTCAGGTTAGGCTGGCTTGTGACTGGAAGACCAGTATCAAATTGCTGGTTAGGAAGAAAAAACAACTGACATTGCTCTGGTCTAGATTGAAGGTGGAACATCAAGGACAGACTTTATAGCCATGCTGCTCTAAGTTGCTCTTCAGTATACACAGACCGTAGCTGACTTAGCGGGGGCAATAAGCAATATCAGACTGACTTGCAATTTCACTTTAACTTGTTTATATTAAATGCATGCGCAAAACTATTCTACAGAGAAAGTGAGTGTTCGCTCTGCCCATGTTCCAAGCAAGACAGATGGAAATCAGTTCTGGCCCCCACATAGCTCTGAGCACAGCACTTTGTTTGACAGAATGTGCCCTGCAATTGGAGTCAACTAGAAACTACTAGCGTAGTTGCTAGGATAGGAAACTTGGCTTCTGACCCCAATTGCACAGCACATGACTGTTTTGGTCAAGGTTAAAGTACTATGGAGAAGAGGCTGACCTCCAAAAGAGCATCACAGCAAAAGCTTAAATGCTTGGAAACTGACATGATTACTGGGGAATGTGAGCTATTCTCAAGCACTTCCTATTTCTCTGCAACAATGGCAATATATAAACCTTTACACAACACAGGAACATATCTTTCTTTGAAATTTTTAAGATACACATATCAAAATGACTGTAAACCACTAAGCTTGTCTTACCATTGCTTGTAAATAACCATTACTTGTCTTACAGCAGCTGAACAATGACAGCCATGTTCTGCATTGCTAACAGGCATCTCAAGAAACGCACAGGATACTGTCACACTGAAAGCAGAATTTGGTACTTAGCTTCCCCATTCCTTTCCAGTTAACAAAATTCCATGTCTGGTTCCTCCGCAGTCAGTTTTACTTTAAAATTCAGCTGCAATCCTACTGTGTCCACTGAGGATCTATTTTTGGAACAGTCAAATATTGCTTACTGCTCTATTGCTCCACACTTAAGTCTCACTTTTACGAGTCCTACAATTGGTATTCATCACTTTTTTGGTCTTAGAATCACAGACACTTTCAATAAGCAGGTCTGTTAAAACATGTTTAACATCTGGAATATGTTAGGGTATTTTAAATAAAATTATTACTGTGTAGACAAAATCTAATTTATGAGTGGGGGAGGAAAGGATGTCTACAGCATTGCTACAGTATAGGCTCAGAATTCCTCATTAAACCATTGTCTGAAAGGTTAAAGACTTGTACTACCTCAAAGAACAAAGTCTCCTGATCTCCATCCAGATCAACCCCCCCACTGCATGAAGGTTCAGTGAAACAGGTTTGACTTCATTGTCTCAGACTGCACCCACCAGGTTTTAATTTGGCCCAGAGGCAACTGGCCTCTAAGCACTGCAACAGTGATTTCACTCTACCAAGAGTATAATCAGTAAAGAAAGCTTTGCCAAAAGGGCAGAATTCAAGATAAGTAGCATGGCTCAACCGTAGAGGTCTCTGTTTGGCTTTTGGACCAGCAAAATACCAGCTTCCAGGTGGAGAGCAGCTGTACTCTATTAAGCAAACCAATTAAAATTTATTAAGTACATCAATTAAATCTTGACCATTCACTAATGTCAATGGCATGACATCAAAATGCAGCGTGATAGAGTCTGGGGCCTGCAGACAATTTACTTCAAGCTAGGAAGTTAAATGTAACATTTTTAAAAAAATCTTAACCTTACATACACGTCTGATGTATCAGGAGATGCCTCAAAAAGGTTAGAAATTGATGGTGGAAGATCAACAGTACAGAACAACAGTGGTTCCTCATATGGAATCATAAACTATTAAACAGACTTAGACTATCACCATGAAAAAGAATAATTTAAAAATGGAGGGAGGTATCTTACAGATCTAACAGGGCAAGCAGCATGAAGAATGCGAGTAGGGTTTTATTGCCTCTTCCAACACAAGGAGCAGGTGGTGTGAAGCTGAGTGAGCAGGAGCCAGGCTCTAGATAAAGGATACATCTCTTGACAGAGCATGTCACGAAGCACAAACTCCTGCTGGAGGGTGTCACGACAGAGTTCACTTGGCTCCAGAAAGGAATTGGGCAGGCACAAGAAAGAAAGCACATGCAGTGCTATTATAGACAACGGGCACATCCTGGAGCAGAAGGGCTGTCAAGACACATCGCTGTAGGATGAAAGAGTATCCCCAGAGAGGGTTACCATATTTTTATATCATTCTTGTCCTCTTCCCTAGAGGCAGATACTGCCCTTGGCCACTGCCAGATACATAGCACACTAGCTAGGATAGGCCTTATGGTGCAATTTAGTACTGTGGTTCTCATTAAGAGACAGAATACAATCCTTTTCCCCACATTGAAACACATCATTAAGATATCAACAACCAAGTAATACCACTGCTAGACACATCATTGGCCTGTTAAGGTGGTACAACTTCTGCACCCCTGAATCTGCTCCCCAATAAAACACAAACAGAAAGATACCACCTAGCTTCAAAAGATAAGCCAATTAAAAAAGAACAGTCAAGACTCCTTTGATTCTTTTCTAAAAAGCAATTAAAGTCATAGATTATAGACCATCAGTTCTTTGTTCTTTACCCTCCTTTACAGCAAAGAAAGGCAGAAAAAACAAAAGCAAGAATCAGTTCAGTCCACACAGAACAAACAAGTTCAAGTGAAATTGCTTTAAATCCTGTTCATTACAACATCAGTGGCTGCACCATGCAGACCATGAAACACTTCAATAAGTAATTTCATAGACCCATGAATTCAGTAATGAAGAATTTATCCACAGGCCAATGAATTGCACAGCAAAGAGAGAGTTTTGCAAATTAAGTAGTATAATTTACACACTGAATAAAACAGCCAGAAAAACGTCCTCTGGAAAGGATTCCGCTGACTGATGTTCCTGAACTGGACTTAATGTCTATGGCATTCGCATTTTACACTAAATGAAGAGACACAACACACTCGAGAAAGGAAGTGCTCTCATCAGGAAACTAACTGTTCCCCTTCTGTTGTGGCATAAACAAATATAAATGACACATCACCATCCTGACCATCACCAGAGAAATATTCATTTTCACAAAATGAGATCTATTATTATCAAAGCAATATGATATAATATCACAGCAGCAGTAGGCAAGGCAGAAAGTAATCAGAGATGCTGAAATGTTAAGAGGTTTGCAATATAGTTTTCAACTCTTACAGAGATTGATCTGCATATATTCTAAAAAACACCTGTACTCAAGTTTTGAGAATATAAATAATGTCAGAATGAAGACAGCTGTAATTATCCAACAAGTAATCCAAAATGTACATAACGCTACAGATTTAGATATTTAACTTCATAAATCTTCATAAATCTGACCATGACAAAGTTTTGAAATGCTAATTTAAGAGAACCCAAACGTATATAATTAAGAATTAAAACAGTTTGAATAAAAATTCATTTTTAATACAAAAGGGTAGCTTCTCTTTGCTCCCTCCCACGATCCCTCTGCTGTCACCAGAGTTAAAGCTGTTAGGTTCCAAGAGCCCTGTGATATTTTTATTTTCAAATTTACTGATATATAGTCCCCAAACCTTATTATCATAAGGTAAAACCCAAGAGGAATCCAAGACAGAAAGTGTTCAAATCTGAAGTTTCATACATGAATACAAAGCAAGAAAGCCAACGAGTCAGCTCACATGCCACCCCATTAGATCATACAAAATACCTTTTTTTTTTAATTTTCATTTTTCTAAGGTAAGGACAGATTCCCCTTTATGCCAAAGCAACTCACAGAATCCACAACTCCAAGCCATTAAGCACAATTTGCCAATACTTTGCACTGCCAAATAATACCAGGCGTGAAGACTGCTGAATCAAGTTTCTAGTGGTCCCTTCATTTAGTGTTACAGTAACGGGCTTCAGCATTTTTCAAACTGCAGATCCCTAATTATTTCCCCATGGAATCAAGGGCTCCCACAGCGCAACATGTACTGACAAATGCCCTGCTGACTTGCTCTTTCTTTCTTGCAGCCAGCTGCTATCAGCTCACTAACAGTGCGGGAGGGGATGAGCACCTGCTCCCACAGGGGTGCTCATCAGCCTTAAGTGAGCCTGGTGAGGAAGTCAGGCTTACAAGGTATTTAGTTTCCTTTTTTCCAAGACAGCTTTTGACCAGCCTATCTCCCTAAACTGGCTTGCTGATGAACATGTCTTTGCAAGAAACCAACAAGAGCAAGCTGGAACCAACTGAGCTATAATGGGAAACCACATATTCGGTTATGTTTCTCTGACCCTTAGAAGAGAGAGCCCATGAACCACAAGCTGAAAACCTCTGTGGGCCAGGTGGAAATCAGTATTACTTGAGCAAGACCAATGCAGAGAAAAGCCAAGACCTTGGGACCTCATCTCAAATTTTGATGCCTCACTGCTTGCCTGTACTCTCTTGGCAGCGCCACCCCATGCTGCAGCGGAGCCTGGATGATGCCAGACAGCCCTTCCAACGCAGCCCTTCCAGCCACGTTGCCACCGTATCTTCCACCAGCATGAGTTCTTGGCATAACTCTCACCACAAATATCACTGACTGATCACAACTGAAATGAGCTGCATGCAAGCCGACTGTGAGAAAGCCAAATTATTAAATTACCTGTAATAGGCCCTACTTAAGATTCTACCTGAGCTGCTAACCTGACCTGTCTTAACTATATCATAAAAATGAGATAAAAAGAGTTAATAATTTAGCTTAACAGCCTAGTTCTTCATTTAGAATACACAGTAATTTTAAACTACATGAAAAATTTGAAGACAAATTCACTTGGGAGAAAAGAAAATAGACCATTTAAAACTAACCTGTAATTAATTTTAACTTGAGCTAATTAACAGATTTCCTTGCAAATTCTCAGAAGATTCACTCTATATTCAGAATGCAACAGTTTTAAGACCACATCGCCACCCTCCTTCCAGAAACATATTGAATTCAAACTAAGTGCAAAGCAAAACCAATCTTGATTACGAAAATCACAATGAATACCCCTCAATTCTGTGTTCCAAAATCTGGACTCTGATGGAATGTGCTGTATGGAAAGTCCTCAGAGGTTGCTTCCAATCCCCCAGGCTCTCCTTCTATTCCCTCTTTCATGGTATGCTTGTTTCCTAAAAGCACAGCAGCTGAAATTACAGCTCTTACAGCTGTAAGACAGCAGTAAGGGCTCCACAGGAACAGGAAACGCAGATTGCTCACGCTGGAGGTGGACGTAACTGGCCATACCATACGGAAACACCTGATTCTACATCTGCACCAATGTCTCCGATCTCTAAGCAACCTCTGGCTCCTCATTGGACATATTTTTAGAATTAACAAAAAAAAAATACACCATATCTCCTTCCCATGAGGTTTTGAAGGCTTTTACACATACTTCTTAATGGCTAACCACACGTTAAATTACGAGCATGAAGTTGTACCTTTTCCAGATTATAACTGTAGTATCACAGGTGTCCAGGACTCTGCGGAATGTGTTAACCACTTCCCTTCTGCCAGGTTCCCACATGTTTAACTTCGAGATGTTTAACTCAAAGGCAACATCACTTGGCTGATCAACAGATCCTAGAGCAGCACTTTGCACCAGTCTCAGAGCTAAAACA
Organism: Phoebastria nigripes; assembly: GCA_035582835.1. Classification (NCBI taxonomy): domain Eukaryota; kingdom Metazoa; phylum Chordata; class Aves; order Procellariiformes; family Diomedeidae; genus Phoebastria; species Phoebastria nigripes. The sequence continues at coordinate 589,655 of JAYKAV010001898.1, read as the reverse complement.
CCTACGAAGGGTGAAAAGCTTGGAGTGCTTTCAGAACAAAGCAACAAGAACTGTTTTGATACATATTTTTCTTCTATTGACACCTTTCAGAGTTTCACAGTAGTGGTGTTTTAGCTTTTAAAGTGTAAAAGACTTGTTAAAAAAACTGACTAAAAGCATTTGGTGAACAAGAGAACTGCAGCTGTCAGCTACAGTCAGGTCATGTGTTTGCCCACAAAAACCAGGAAACAGCTAGCCATGGAAATATCTAAGCAGGCCATGAAACAACACATAAATTGCACAGTAAGCAGGCTGCTAAGTCAATATTTTTCCCTAGTGCTCAACTTAACTCTTACATTTGTTAACCACGGCTCATTCCAAACAAGTGGCCAAAAATTCATTTGTTCTTACAATGTGTGCTAACACAAGAGACCATCAACAACGACATAAAACAGCAGTTAAACTGCAGACACTTACCCGAAAATAAGAAAATCTGTACAAGGCACTGTTCTACTGCAGTTTTACCAACACATTTCCAACAGTAAACAAGCCCGAATTTTCAACAAAGACAGGAAGCAAAGTGGATGAGAGTCTGGCAGTCATACAACAGCAGGGAAAACCGCTGAGCAGTTTTAGGAGTGGACACTCAGTTTGCTCCCTTCCCCAGGCTTTAACTATCCAAGACAAATCCTCAGGAAGGTTCACCACATCGGGGGAATAAATTACTTCCCTATACGTTTAAAGCCTACTTTGTGCTTTCAAAAGCACTTGGAGAATGGCTTCCTTTTTCTCATCGGCCTCGTGAAATGCGTTTTTTCCAAGAAAAAGAAAACAAGACTAGAAGGAATAAAAATTGTAGGGATTTATGAGCAGGTGTGGCACTTAACTTGATACATAGGTTTTTTTTTAAATTACATTTTAAAGTAATAACCTTTAAAACAAAAAGATTATGTACTGCCTGATCAGGAAACTCATTACAATCTAGATCAAGGGATTATACTTTGATTTGTCAATCTGAAAAAAAACAGATAATTTTTTTCTAATCTACTCTATCATTGAAGCGTATTTATGCCATCTACAATCTTATTACTTTCCTGTAATTTAGGGATACTTTAAATCATAGAGATTTACCTTAAACACTGTTTTTTTCACATCCATAAAACCAAAGAAAGCCAGTCAGCCTGTTGTCCAAAAGCAGCAAATTTGAACCATTAAAATTACAATATAATCAAAAGGGCACTACACATTATAATGAGAAAGAAAGATGCATGCTTTAGATACTTAGATATTCTATCAGAACAAAGGAAAAACATGAGACCAATTTTTTTTAAAGGATTTTGATGAGAATACATAGTTTGGAAGGAAGTAGTTTTCAGCCTCAAGGCAGTGCAGGATTAATCGCTATTTTTATTTTAAAATAAAAGTCAAAAGCGTTATTTCCACAACTGCAAGCTCCTGACATTGATGACTAGTTTACCTACAGGCTTCTCTTCATTGTTTGGCACCAGTGGAAGCTGACAAATGCCAGGAACTTTAACAAAGTGGAAACATTATTTTAGGTATTCAAAAGACCACAAAATACCTTTGAAAGTCTGTCTCCTGTCACAGGCAGATTTGAAAAATCATAGTTTTCACAAAGCCACAAGTTCTTAAAATCTACGTTAATTTGACTAAATGTAACAGGACAGGTTTAGAGCACACTTGCTGTGTTCAGTCACATTACTATTCATATTTCTTTCTGAAACTAAGTAATTTGTGGCTGTCAATAGGACATTTTCTAGACAGGCTAAAGAGCAATACATTTTCCACAGAGCTTCCAGAAACTCAAAAAACCCCCTCTGGTCAATGGTTCAATTCAATATGTTTTTTTCAAAAATCTTACTTATTTTCTATTTGCATAAATTCCATCCTTGGAATGCCATAGTAGTTGATTATTCATTATTTAAATTTACTTGGGAAATTAAACTCAAGGGGAATTATCTAATGCATGTCAGCTGTGAGTCTCCAAAGTTAATTTTAGCCTCATGTGTGTTAAGAAAGCTTCAAGATTCAAGTTCTTAACTGCCTTTTACCATTAAGAACTACTTATTCAGCAAAGTCCCTATTTTACTTTAAATGTAAAGCTCTTTAAAGCTAGTATCAAAAATTGAATCTATAATCTTTAAAATTTTTATAAAAGCAGCTTCTCAGTTTTTCTCCAATATATTTAGACTCACTTGTCAAGTTACCAAGGTTAAGTAAACAGTCATTTTTCCACATTTCAGCTGCTTCCAGCATTACGTAAACTTCAACATGAACAGGAGGAAAAACAAGGCGAGATTCTATTCAGTCTGATGAACAGCTGTGCAAGTTGTTTGTTTGTTTGTATTTTTTAAATATATATATACACACACAGAGAGTTTTCAAGAAGTTGATTATGACAGATAGGCCACAGAGCAGCCAAAAGTCATCATGTCAGCATTGGTAACCATTTGGTGAAATCGTATTGCCTGTGTTGGCGTGTCGGACTAAAATGTGATAATTTCTAGCCTATGATTCTAGAATCTTTTCAAGTTCAGGAGAGAGTTTCATTAAAAGATTTGCATCCAGTTCTTACTGTTTTCAAAGCGACTTAGATATTATCTGGAACCACGCAATTCGCCAGTAAAAGGAAGTCTTCAGGGGAAGTAGCTTATCTTAGATTTTACGTAGCTTGCCTTTAATGATAAAGAAAGGCAAGAAGCATGCAGCAACGGCTCCCCCAACTCTCTACCAACAACAGTACTTCTTCACCAAATTTCTCGCAGACTTGAGAGATAAGAGGTTGTGCCTTGAAGTACGCTGTCACAGAGATACATTAGGGCTCAGTAAATGATTTTTAGATTTCAGTGGAGGAGCATAAGAGAGAAACTTATTTTCAACACCAATTCAACTTAGAAAAAGAATTTTCACTGCATCTATTTTAAAAGTCTTTATATCATAATTGTCTGCAAAACACTTGCCTTGTCAATCTTGGTTTAGATCAAAGTGGAATTAAATCCAGTTTTTTTTGTCTTAATATAGCTGCACTCACCCTTCACAGAGAGAAGAAAGTTCTCTCAAAATACACTAGAGCAGCATGAATGGAATGCTGATTGTACTTTATTCTCCCTCAAGTACCTCTTTGAAACCCAGGAAAGGAAAAGTGGGCAAATAGGAAGTTTGTAGTGTAAATGACCCATTCTGCAAGTGGCATTCACTTGGTTGCTTGTAAAAAGAAGAATTTTATGCTGATTTCTCTATCTGAAAGCTTAATATTAGTTTGACTTAATGAGTTCCAATTTGTAGTTGGAACACATATCACCCAGGAAATCTTTACAGTCCACGTGGGCTTCACTGACACTGGTGACCTTCATTACTACTCTATAATATGAATTACTCTTCGGTTCCATGAAACTCTCAGGGAATGGAGGATGATTTTCCAAATAAAGTTTTTAAAAGTACTCAGCACCTTAAGACAAGATGAGATCCCACACAACAAGACCCAGGCTAGAAACAGTGACTTTTGTTAGACAACTCAGCATAAAGAACACTGCTGCCACATTGACCAAAGGTTTCTTTGAGAGACTTTTTACTGACAGCTGAGCATTTCTGGTGTGCGGGTTTAAACCTCTATTTGGGGACACATTCTCTGGTGCATATGAAAGAGAGGGACAGAGAGAAAAAAAATCAAACATAAAAAACGTATTGTTAAAGTTGTTTTCTGGGTGCCTTAAACTCAAGCTTGGTACATACCACGATGTGTTCCTCATTTCAGAAGAGCTGCTGATACAGTTAAAATAAAATGATAGCACTTTTTTTGTTGAGAATATGCAACATAGTACTTCCACTTTAGTGAGCACAAAATTTGACAGGAATATTCCTTCAAGAAATACTTCATCAACTTATGCAATCACTAATCAACCAGGGGAAAACAGTAACAAAAAGCATCAAACTATCATATACTGTTTATATTCTTTAAAGAATTTGGCACATGGAGGCACTCCTCTACATACTCCAGAAGATGCATGAACAGTTTTGATATATCAACCACCAGCAATTTTACACATTTTAAAAACCAGTAACATAACAGAAGCAACACGGCAGGAGAAGGATGCTCACCCCGCGATCACATTCTGAACAAGTTCAAGCGATAACTCGCTGCCCTGACATAGATGAAATCAATCATATGTATTATCGCTAATCTAAACTTCTAGTCTCAGAAAGTATCCTGTTCAGCTGATTGTCTTTTTATAAACATTCTCCTCCTCTTAGTTCACTGTTTTAATTTTTCAACTATTGTTTTCTCCTAGTTGCATATGTAGTATAGCCTCTTTCTTTGCAAAGGAGGGAAAAAAACCTTTCATGTAAGAGAAGACTTAATATTTGTTAAAGATTATTCTTCAAATGTTATCCCCAAGTCACAGAGAATTCAAAGTTAAGTATTGTTACTTTGAGAACTCAAAGTTAATATTAAGTCAGAAGTGTTTCTAATCACACCCAATAAAGCATTGTGAAAAATCCTGATGTCAGCATTTTAACTCAAAATAGCCTTGAAGAAATAACTTAAGAAGAATTTTTGCCTTCAATTCAACAGCAAGGTAAAGACTCCTCAGTTCAGCAAACAGCTAGAGAATTTTGTCCAAGAAACTCATTTTTGTTGACTGATCTAAGAACAAGAACCAGTATACTTCACTGAAGGCCAAAGTTACACACACAATCAAATTTAAATTAGAAACAATCTGAAGCCTAGCTGTCAGAGCGTAGTAAGGTCCTAAAAGATCTTCAACATATCACAGTCAGATTCTTTACCACTCATGAAAATAACCACTCTCTGCCTTGAAGTGTTTGCAAGAGCAAGACCTGCATGTGTAATACTGGAGGGAGTTTCAGGAGTAAGATAAAAAGAAATTGAAGTATTCCCCTTAGAGTGACCTAATCCTTTTTTGCCCTGTGACTGCAAAGGATCACTTCTGTAAGGAACTCTGCACTCCAAGCCAGATGATCTATCTAAATATTTACACTATGAACACTATTAAAACTCTCCTCTGAAGCCATTAAACATAGTATTTTCAGCAAGTGAAACACAACAATTACTATTTAGATTATTATTTAGTTTTAGCTGTTCTTATCAGGTAGAAGCTGACCTGACTGCTCTCCTCAACTGCTCTTCGCAACTCATGAGAGCCACACAGCTGTGGTTTTGGCTGAATATACTTAAAAATGTCAAATACCTACTTCCTTTCTGTTTTCTAAAAGAAAAAAGGGAGGGAGAGCAAGAAGGAAGAGGGAACCTAATTAGGATTTTCTTCCTTTTTTTGGTTACTATTTGTAACATCGATGCAGAAATTAGCAACCATGCACCCAAAAGGCTTTCTGTTCATCTCTCTGGCCTCCGTAGCAATTGTTTTTTTCCTCCCCCATAAAGTATTAGCAATGCTTAGAACGCTTTCTCCTCTTTCATTCAGGCTTATCCTTGCTTTCATGGCTTTCCCTGTAAGCCCTTGTTCATGGCTCTCTAGTCCTGTAAACTCTATACTGATGAAGATGCAACCACAATCTTTTAATCAATGTACTTGACGCTTTCTCCCATGCTAGAATAGATTGTTCCCAGCAATCAACTGGGAAGTACGCTTCGAGCCCACTTTTGCTCTAACTTTAAAATAAATCTATGAACTATATCTAAACTTTGGGAGAAAAAGAGAACACATTATGTAAAAAAATACTCTGGGTAGAGAAGAAACCATCAAAACACATACCTCTCATATTTTGTCTATTGTTTCAGATTTGTATGTTCTACAGTACCTATCAAACAGAGCCCAGTAACTACTTAGCAATACAAGGAACTGTCAAGGAAGAAAATTACAGCAAAAATTAATACTTACAGCCATAATTAACTCAAAAGGGTGTTTATACACCCGTACGGGGGATTGATACTTCTGCACCATAGCTGCAGTTAGTAAGATCAACTCAAACCTGAAAAAGAAATTTTTAAAACCATCTGTCAGATGTAGGAAGCCATTTTCAATCTTCTCTTACAATTATTCTGTGTGTGATACCATGCTAGCAGTTCTATAGGAAATTCTTCACAATTCCTTGACAACTTTTTTTTTTTTTGAAGGTGCAATGGGGCCCTGAAAAGCTATGTATATTTTTGTCAGAAATGACTTATCATTTCTTCCAAAGGCGACACAAAATTAGCACATTTTCAGTCCAGTTTTAGTAACAAATCTTCAACACACTTTATGACTCCCTCATCAGGATGGTGAGACTTCCTGTGCTGCTGCTGAGAACCGAACATTGACACATACCGGCTCAAGGCAGAAAAGCACTGCCCAGTCCCCCAGCACGTAAGTGGGCTGCCTTGCTTATAGGTCATTCTGAATTGGGACTGGGTTTGGGAAGGAAAAAAAAAAAAAAAAAAAAAAAAAAGCTTCTAAAAAAAAAAAAAAAAAAAAAGAGGTTAAAAAATATACCAAGTGTTAAAAACACCTGTTTTCAGAAAGAAAGAAAAAAATGGATCACTACAGCACACTGATGTAAGGCATGCCTTCATCATTTCCAAATCAAAATAAGACTTTTGAGAGAGAAACTTAAGAGATAGCTGGGGAGAAAAACTTAGAGAAACTACAAACATTCCAGCACACGGCCAGAAAAAAATCACTAGCAAAACGGACAGGAGCTATTCCAATGGCTTTGCGTCTGCTTTCCCCAGCAAAGTGTTTGACCCAAACTCTCGTGAATGCAATTACATTTATTGAAAAAATACTGGCAAGAGCACTTGCAGATGAAACCACAGGCTGCTAGCCAGACTCATTGTAGCGGGAAGTGGCTTTATTACAATAAGTTAGTATTATTTTTATTTTTTAATGTGTTCTCACGTTACCGACAGTGCTTCTGGAAAGCGTTATCGGCCCCAGCTGAGGAGCACGGCAGATGGGCACCGCAGCTTCTCGACACGAGAAGCAGCCAACAATAAATTCAAGAGTCACAAGAAAGTTCACCCGACATCCTATTCAAGAGAGGAATTTACCCATGACTACCCTGCATTTTAAAAAAAAACACCTGAATCAGCAAAAAAAGCCGCAAACCCTCTCTAATCCTTCGACAAAAAGAGTTACACAACAAAGAAACTCCACGTTTCCTTCCACCGCCCGCCAGGACAGCGCTGCCGTCGCCCCGCCGTGCCCCCCCGGCCGGGCCAGCGCGGGGACGCTCCAGGGAGGGGGACGGGACCCGCCGGACACCTGTGACAGCCTCGCCGCGGGCTGCTCCGCGTCGGGAGAGCCCCGCGCTGCCCCCGAGGGGCTCCGGACGGGGCCACCCGCCCGCCCGCCCCGGGGCGGCGGGAGCCCAGCGGCCGCGGCGCCGCCGTGACCCGCCCGAGGGCCGTTACCCCCCCGCCCCACCACCACCACCACCACACGGGGAGCGCCGCCCGCTCCTCAGGGCTCCCCGCGGGGCCCCGGCCCGCCGCCGCTAACGCTGAGGGGAGCCGGTGGAGAGCGGGAAACTTGCCGCGGCGGAAAGCAAAGGCGGCGGCGGTGGGGCTGAGGGGAGGGGGCGGCGGCGGGGCCGGACACAGGAGCGGCGGGGTACGGGAAAGCAGGGGGCAGGCACCCGCGCGGCGACCCTTACCGCCTCCCGTCACGACGGCCGGCCGCGCTCTGGCCTCATGCCGGCGCGGGGCAGCGCCGCCGCCGGTTCCGGCGGGGGAGGGGCGGCGGGCGGCCGCCGCCGCCTGTTGTTACTAGTGACGGGGCGGGGGCGGGGCTTGGCCCCCGGCCAGGGGCCGCGCATGCGCGGCCGCCCAGCGGGGAGGCGGGGGAGGACTGCGGGCGCCTTCTCCCCGCCCTGCCCTTGCGCCTGCGCACTGCCGCCGGCTGGCTCCGTGGGCGGTGCGGGGGGGGGGGGGGGGGGGCGCGTGCGCAGTGTGGGGCGCGGGGTGCGCGCGGCAGCGTGAGGGGAGAGTCCCCCTCACACGCCCGCACACAGGCAGCCCCAGAGGGCGGGGGGGCGCGGGGAGCGGGACGTGGCACCCCTCTGCGGGCACCTCCCCTTCCCTCAGCCTCCCGCAGCAACGTTTTGGACCTAAGAATCAGAATCATTAAGGTTGGAAAAGACCTCTAAGATCATCAAGTCCAACCGTCAACCCAACACCACCATGCCCACTAAACCATGTCCCTAAGCGCCTCATCTACACGTCTTTTAAAT
>JAYKAV010001898.1:560289-581290 GCA_035582835.1 Phoebastria nigripes | reverse complement strand
CTCCAGACTAAACAGTCCCAGTTCCCTCAGCCGCTCCTCATCAGACTTGCTCTCCAGACCCTTCACCAGCTTCGTTGCCCTCCTCTGGACACGCTCCAGCACCTCAATGTCCTTCTTGTGGTGAGGGGCCCAAAACTGAACACAGTATTCGAGGTGGGGCCTCACCAGTGTCGAGTACAGGGGGACAATCACCTCCCTACTCCTGCTGGCCACCCTATTTCTGATACAGGCCAGGATGCCGTTGGCCTTCTTCACTGCTCCCCTCAGTGCGGGGGCTTGGCATACACGCCCCTCCTGGAGGCAAGGCCGTGGCGCAGCCTGGGCCCATAGCTCCTCAGGGGCTGCGAGTGGGTGCCAGGTACGGCCAGAAGCAGGGGGCGAGGTTAGGTAGCCATGCTGGGCCTGAGGCACCCAGGCTGGACAGCGAGCCCGATGGAGGGGTGTGAGGGCTTGGAGTGACGGCCACAGCATGGGGCAGCCGTGGTGGCGTCGCTGGGTGCTTCAAGGTGATGGTGCCAGGCTGGGGGAAGGAAGAACAGGAGAGAAACTGCCCCAGAGACCTGCCTGGGATGTAGCTTATCTCTGCTGAAAGGGCGAAGAACTGCAGGCTGGGATCACGGATGGTGTCTCCTGAGACCAAGTACTGTATCATTTCATAAGTAGCAAGCAGTTGCCCCGTTTGCCCCCAGTGCAGAACCTGTCCCTGGGACTGGGAGGCGTGCGGGCCGGGGCACCGGCACCCGCAGGGAGCTCTGCCGGCGCACGGCTCTGCCCCGTCCAGCAGAACTCTGCACCCGCCCTGGGAGCGCAGGGCCTGGCCCGGCGACCTGCCTCCATCACCGCTTGAGTATCCTCCTGCCTCTCTTCTGTCTCTCTTTAGGCAGCAGTCACCCAGCCTGGGATGCGTTTCAGTTTGGGATGTCTGAAAGAGTTCTGTCTTAGACCACGTCTAGCATGGTTTAATTATGACGGACTAAAACGAAGAAATGCAATTCTGTTTTGTACCGTACCAGTGTATCACAAACTGTGTTAAAATAAGGACTTGAAAATTAGGGGCCAATGCCTGTGTTTCTTTCAATGAATCTATTAAAGCAATTATTTTACCTAGAACATGTTTTATTACTGGCTTATTCCCTCAGAAAATAAATCTTTCCACTAAAATTTAGGGTCATTATCCTGTCCTTTTAGTGCAACTCTTTCTCTAAGAAGGCTGAATTTGTGGTTACTATTAATAAGTGATTCAGCTACAGTTCTTTCCTACACAAACCATGTGTCTTTTAAAGTTAGTCAAGAATAATCTGTTGTCTCATCTGAAACTAGTCGTTATAAGTTGTTGTTCAATGTGCTGAGAAATTGTTTCTCTAAATCTGGTTTCTGTTGTGGCACTTGGCCAGTTGCCTTCATGTAGCTGAAGTTAACTTGTTAATCTAGTAACTCTGTAATTAGATTTAGTTATCTGATTGATATTCCCTGCCATTATGCCTGTAACATCCTTTTCCTGCTCTGAAAGCCGGAGAGATAATCCCACCACCATAGCAGGGCGAGGAATTTACGCCCACTCAGATTCCTCTTTGTTCGTAACATTTTTCTCTTTAGATTCTGGGAAATGTTTTAATTCTTACTGACTGCCACTATTCTACTTAACCAGATGGCCGTATAACCAGAAAAGCTTTATTTGGACTTCTAAAGGTATTCGGAGTTCATTGATAAAGTGAAAGCATTAAAGTCCATAATTTAATGTCTACATCAGTCATGGTAGGTGTCTTGCCTGTTTTCTGCAGAAACAATAATCTTAACAGGAGGGACACAGGAAAGGAAAGGAGTATGTTTTTAAATTTTTCTATTATTGTTTATATTCCTGTTACATCTCCTATGGAAGCTCCAGCAGTGCATCGTTAGAAGGAATATAAATGAATAAATGGGTGGATGAAATGTTTAAGGAATGCTGTGAGGCGTGCTGAAGACCGGAGCCCAGAGGACAGAGGCTGAAAGTGCAAACCATTCAATATTTTCAGAAAATTAGGAATGCAGCTCGCTAGATACGAAGGGAAGTTGGGCCTTAGGGAGGTGATGCAAGGTCAGTCACTCCCCACTCTGAACACTTTTCCTGGATTGCATTCCTTCACGTTACGAACTTTGGCTACACAACTCAAAGCCCAGCCATTTATCTTGTTTCAGGCAATATTGCCATGGAAATKAATGCAAAATATTGGTAGTCCATCCTTTATTATTAATAATAACTAACTTAAAGTACTGTTGCCTGGGAGCAGCGCAAGGCTGATGTATACAAGAAAAGATTCAAAAYGCCTCCGGGCCTTGCTGTAATTCAGCGCAAGCCCCTGGAATTTCAGCAGGCAGGGACCTGCTCTGGTTTCTTTCGTTTGCATTCCAGAGAGTGAATAAAAGTGAAGTGATCCTGGCTTCATACTGTCCAGCAGGTCTCGTCTTTGCAGCTTTTGTACTAAAGAGAGGCGATTGTTAGGAGTTCTCAACAAGAGAGAACATGTGTTCATTCAAGGTCTTGCTGCGAAGCTGTACGTTTATTAAAAGTATGTGAAAGAGGGATGAGATTTTGAGTTCAGATATACTGAAATTCTTCAAGAGCCGTTCCTTAATAAATCAGTCCCATCTGAGTCGGTGGAATTTTTTACGTGCCACTGGCTACATTGAAATACATGCCTGCTTCCTAAACCTTTAAAACCATGAAAAAGGTCCCAAATGATAACATTTCCAGCTAAAATAAGCATGATGACTGACAAACAGCTAATGGGACAGAGTTGTGCCCTGGGGACATGCAATTCTGGTTTACACAGGGTTCTTATTAAATGCGTTATAGGTACTTAAATAGGTGTCACAATTTTTGATTTCCCTTGTCAGTCTAGGGAGCCATTATCGGGTGGTGCTGGATATGAGGTGGTCTGAATTCCTTCACACCTTTACTCTTAAAACTGAAGTAATTGTGACACCCAAGTTCAGTCCTCCAGACACATACCTGAATGTGCTCGTCTGTACAGCCGTACATGTTTTGTAAGCTCCCTGTATAGCCCATGCTGGGGAAGCGGTACACAGGAGGAGAAATTTCTCCACATATCTCGGGAGGTCTTAAAGCCCTTTGTAATGGCAGGGAAGATACTAATAATCCCAATATGCAGATATAAATATTGAGGGTAACAAAATGCTATAGGAAAAGTCATGCAGTAAGTCAGTATGAGAAAGCAGACCAGAGCTCTTTACTCCCAGGGTGATCCCTTATTCCCAAACACTGCTGCCTTTTAGCTCTGCGGTAGTTTTCCACCATTGGCAAGACTGGGAACACAGTAAAACATCTCCAGACTGGCCACCTTCAGAGAAGTGATGTTACTGTGCAAAACCTAGAAAGCATTAAACTCTTGTGCTGAGATTTTTATTCAGGATTAAACCGGCCATAGTTTACTGTAGTTTAGTGCAGTGTAACTGAAGTTGTATTAACTTTATACAGTTATTTGATTTATCTGAACTTTCCCATGTGTCACGGTGTAGAAAAGCCTTAATTGACCTTGTAGACTGGAGCCCTTTATGTTTTGATGCCACAAACAGCCAGAAACCTGTTTTTTCCTTTCTTCTCAAGTGACTGATAGGAAAATTGAATTGTAGGCTGGGAGCTGGCCAGAGACACCAGCTGCCAGCGCTTGGACTCCAGGAGCTGACATCAGAGCACAGGCGCCATTGACATAGCAAAGGTTACGTAGACAAACATTAGCAAATAGGACTAAGTCCTGATTCATAAAATACGTGAATCGGGATGAGCATGTGCAAAGCATCCCAGCCCTTATTCACATCCTCTCATTGCAAAGCCCGTGACCATATGAGGCTTCCTGCATCGAATTCAGTGTCACTGCTCATAAGCAGTGCAGTGCCAAAGCAAAAGCGAGCAGGTGGCGCAGGGGGGGCTGCTAGTACAGAAATAATTAAAGTGTGAGGAGCTAGCGGAGTGTATATTCTGGATGAAGCATCAAATCCAACACTCATTCCAGTACCCATGTTGAATATTTGTAACACCCAAAAGGTTGATAGCACAGTCTTCTTGGGGGAGCGTGAGGAAGAGGACACCCTTTGGGGCTCCCACAGGATTATTTTATCCCTCAGACATCAGGAGGTGGCACAGAGGGGGCAAAATGGCAAAGGGAACTCACCCCCACGACCTTTTTTCCACTATAAAGGGAAAAACACTTGGATGATAACTTATTTGCTGGGTTATTTTATTGTTGCCGAAGATGTCGTGCTCATAATACGGGGAGCTGGAGTTGCAAGCAAGGAAGGGTTTACTGGGCTGTTGGGAATGCCCAACTTTTCTAATTGCCTTTGGAAACACGCCTTGTGCCCCTCTGCCGCTGCCTGGGAGCTGCCTGGTGCCTGCCTCACAGCGAACAGCCCGTTACCAGTCGTCTCTGTGAGTGAGTTAAAGGACTGCCTGGATCTGATCAGTTCATTAATAACACTTTTCAATCCTTGGAAAAATATCAGTCTCAGCCAAGAGGCATAGCAAACGCAAGGATGAGTAAATTTCCTATAACAATAAAAACAAAGGCTGTTTTCTATCCCTCTTTTTAAAGAGTCTGACAGTACAAATACTCTCATCTACTTCCACAAGCATTGAATCAAGCTGTTGGGTCGCCCACCAGGTATACACTTTGTCCCTATTTGCCTGTAAAATGTTGATAATTTTTTTTTTCATACCAGAGGAGTAATAAGAAACAATTACTTATTATTAAAAGTATTCCACAAATCCAGCTCCTTTTCAAGTACACACTGACTCCAGTACTGGGTCTGCACCCTGCGGGCAAACACTGCACCCTTTCACTGGAGCTCCGTCGGGACAAGCCGCCTTTGTGGCTGCTGCTCTGCCAGCATAACAGTGCGTGTATCTGTATAGCTTATTCCCGAGCCTGAAGGAAAATGAGGCATATCATTATGAGGCACTTGCACACCAAAATAACTACCAGTATAGCTATTTCAGGGTTTATTTTTTAAATCTCACTGTCTGTGGATCAGGCCTGTGCTGGCAGCCTTCATCCAAGGATCTCTTAGAAAACACTTGAGTAACGTAAGTCTCAGGATGCTATTTGCAGGCCCTAGAAATGCTGCTTATCTTCTCTGATCAGCAGAATTCTTTGCAGGAATTCCGGTCCTGTATCCAAGGCAATCTCATTATTTGCTATACATGCTCGATCTGCTTGCTAATTTCTTTTTCCTTGTCACAGGGGAGGAACCTTCCTGTGCTCCACAGGCGTGCCTGTGTTTGGGAGATTAAAGAAAGCAAGCAAGACGCATAAAAAATGTCACCCACTTGCAGCGGTGGCAGCCTGAGTGGGGAGCGCAATTTAGAGACAGATGTTCCTTCCAATTGAATTGTCTGTGCCACTGACTCCAGCGAGTTCAATGCTCCTGAAAAGTGCGAGACGGAGGGCATTGCTGAGCGGAAGGCTGGCTGCATCCAGGGAGCCGGCACGCTGCAAGCAGCAGCTCTGCTGATTTTGACATGGCTGCAGCATTAATCTGTCTCGGCCTTGAGCACCRCTGGCTGACTCTCTGTCCTGGAATTAATTTGGCTAACGTACCGCGTGATGGAAACCCACGTTTGCAATCTCTTTGCTAGGCAAGATTGAACAGAGATTGATAGCATCCTCTATCCCTGGGCAAGTGAGCTGGTAGCAGAGCTCCACTGAAGGGATACCCGCCGAGAGTTTGGCTCCATCTCTCTAGGGATGAGAGATGATTGATTTAACACCTCCTGGCTCTTGTAGCTGTCGGCGTGGGGCAGGGGGAGCCTGAGCAGAGAAGGAAGAGGTGGAGTTGCCTTTTGAGTCAAGTGCTGGCTCTGCAACCCCTGTGCAAGTAGGATGTGTAGGAGTTTTTTCTGAGGGCAGCTTCCAAATAGCAGTCTCAAAATAACTTGGTTTAATGAAGGGGATGATCTCCAGCACGGGAAGCCTATTTGCAGTCGTGGTTTCAAGCTGGTAGCTACAGACTAATGTGTGACCACTAAGTATTTCAAATTAGCTAATGAACAGCTGTTCTGTTGATTTGCTTTTGGTCATAACCAGCCTGAGTCTAAATTAAACAAGAACCCAATGATGAAAAGAACCGATATGCCCCAGTACAACTCCCGGGACAGAGACTGGAAACAAGCCCAATGCTTCCTTAGTGCCCCATCCCCAACAGCCCGTGTGCACCTGGGCCCTTGCTGCGCCACTTCTAACGGGGAGCAAGAAAGGAGAGGGGTCTTGGCCCCCAGGAGGTAGCAAGAGGTCAGATGAATATGGCAGTGGTGGGAGTCGAGGCAGCACCAGCCGAGCAGAGGCAAGACCCCCAGGCTCCAGAGAAGCAGAGGACAAATCTGCCCAGCAGGTTCACCCAGAGATGACATCCAGCTCGGGAAGCAGAAGAGGGTGCAAGATAGACAGGATGACATGGGAGGGAGATCGTTGCATATCCACCAGAGCTCCAGCTAAATTAATTTTGTGTCTCAATCGGTAGGAGAGGACTTTTTGAGGGGGGCTGGGCACCCTTTTACCACCACTCCGTGAGATGCAAGCTCCGCACTGGGTGAGCAACTGTGTGCCTCCCCTCCCCATCACCGCCGTGGCCACAGCCAGCACTGGCACGTTCAGCAACACACAGAGAACTACAGGTGATTGCAAAAAAACCATTAGTACATGGATGTAAGCCACATCAACACAGCACTGCTCAAACTAACCCAGAAGGAGGTTTTAAATGTAGGCAAGCTAACTGCCAAAAATAAACCCCAACCCACCCTGGCTGCTGTGCTGTGCCATGGGAACAATATTGTGCGTATGATCAGATTCAGCAGGACACAAGCAGCCTAAGGGTCTTTTGACATTTGGCTTGAAAAGGCTAAAAATAGCACCCCAAACCGCATTCCCTTTTTGCATTGCCATCTCCTCTGCCTGTTCCTATTCACTGGCACTTTTACACGCAAAGCAGGATTTGGGATCCAAGGCCCGGTAATTAGACTCCAGCCCGGCAGCTGCAAGTGGAACAGCTGGAGGTGTTATTTTTACAGGTTATTAATTGACTCCGTGAAAAAAACTGAGTCCAGCAAACAGAGAGAGACAGTGAACCGCAGTCCACAGCCGCATGACAAGGTCTTAGTGACAGAAAGAGATAAAATAAAAGAGAGCCCAGTATCCTAAAGCCGATTAGTTATAGCAATTTCTCCAAAGCTAAATATAGAAAAAAAATCCCTCCCCCATCTTCAGCTCTGTTGGCGGAGATGAGAAAGCACAAGGAAGGAGACAGAGAGAAATTTCATTTTTCACTTAACCCCCTCATGGATTGCAGAGAGAAACCGCTGCTTTGGTGACGCTCCCAACACTTAAAACCAGATTCCCCTGGCAGCTACGCCCTGACCACCCCTTTCCTGGGCACTAACAAGTGCAGCTGCATTTGCTCCAGCCACGAAGCCCAGACTCTGAGCGGCATCACCGTGCCGGGCAGGGGAGCGAGGCGGGGAAGCTCCTGGTGCCAGCCCGGTCCCCGGCGCCTCTCTGCCGGCTGCAGGCAGGTGAGCTTGCAGAGCCTCCCCTTCCCAGGCACCCTTTCAAAGGGGCTTCACCTCCCACGCCACCCAAAACCGAAGCAGGAGAGAGCCAGGAGACCTCCTGCCTCCAATTCTCCTTCCTCCCTGCCTTCCCTGCAGCTGGGTACAGACACGGCTCGGGGATGGATGAAGCCACCTGGGGCCAGGAGAGAAACCCGGCATCAGTGGCCAGAGTAAGGAAAAGCTCGGGTGCTGGCGGTAGGAGGGAACAGGACCCGGGCCATTGCCTGAGTAAAACCTACTGCATCTCTCCTTAGACCTCAGGCAAATAAATAACAGGCAACTCAGCAGAGATGCTGAGAAGCCAGGAAACTGGCAGAGCATTTCAGATTTATGGGAGATGAATTTAGCCCTTTGTCTGGATGCTGACAGCCAGCAAGGCCCTGTCCCCAGGATAGCCCATACCGCTGGCCCAGGCTGTGGCCTCTTTGTTCAGGCCCTCGGTTTAACTTCCAAAAATAAATCACCACCGTACAGCGGAGCTGAAGCAGCACTCTCCCAGCGGAGAGGACAGCCAGGTTCACCGCGCCTGGGCATCGTCTGCGCTGGCAGCCAAAGGGGAGGGAGAGGCAGCGGAAAGGCTGCTGCTGCTTTGGACCAGCCTTGCCGATACCTTGCCAAAACTCAGCCCAAGAAAGCCCCCTCTGCGGCAGTCCTYGGCAGGAGGCAGGACAGCCCTGTGTTCCACGGCTCCGGCACGGGGATTTCTTCCCACTTTTATCACCCATACAGCAAGAGGAGCACCGGAGGCCCCCCCAGACGTCTCTTCCCAATGTTCAGCCATAACCAAGACACAGACAACAGTTAGAAGATGGGGATATTTCTCTCCAACCTCCACCCTTGACACTAGCCACCCCTCCTGTTGGGTTTGGGGTATTTTCAGTCCCTCCCATGCTCCCAGCTCCACAGGCTCCATCTCTGGAGGTGGCTGAGGAAAACCCATATTTTCTAATCTCACCCTTTCGAGACCACTTCTTTGGGGTGCAACCAATTCCCTTAGACATAGCTTCAACGTGAGCGTGCACTCCTGCATCCAAGCCCACCCGTCTGCTCGCAGGACTGTCCGCCTTCTGTGCCAGCCTGGCAGCACTGGGACCATCCTCACGTGGGAAAGCTCCTCTTGGAAAGCCAGCTCTGCCATGTGCTGTGAACTGGGAAGAGCTGTCAGAGCTCCTGCTAGGTGCCAGCACATCATTCTGTAGGACAGGGTTGTCGGTTAGTCCCTTATTTTCTGCTGCTTTGCCTCAGCAGCAGTCTGCCTGCCCGCATGCAGTGCCCAGGGTGCACAACCCTCCCCAAGCCACGGCGAGGCCGTGGGGCTTCCAAAACACAGCATGTTTTGTGCTGTTACCTGGCCTATCCCCAGGCTGGAGGTCCCCACGAGACCATCAGCTTTGTGCAGAGACAAAGGTACAAGTGACGGGGACAGGGATGTCATGTTCCCCCCAGCCCCAGAACAGGGTTCCCATGGGGAAGGCAGGGCTGGGTACCCAACTTCAGGGCTACAGGGACACATCACCTTTCCCCTCRCCCATTAATTCAGCTCAACCAGGCAACTGCTCCATGTCTGACAACACGGGAGCAGCTGCAGTTTTGCACAGGCCCTGTGTCCCCATGGTGGCTACATGGAGCCCCTCTACACTACCTTTAACCTGGGCAGGTGGGCTGCAAACATGCTGCCACGGGAAGGGAATTCAGCATCAGCTGCGTGACCCTACTCAGGCTTGGGGAGATGCATGTTGCTCGTGCATCCACAGGTCTGGCAGTACCAGATCTCCCCAGACTTTTTTCCCTAGTAAGATTCAGTACATGCCATCTGTGCTACCATCACACCTCTCCGCAAGATCCAAAGTCGTGGTTGCACAGGGATAGACAGGGCTTCGGGGACAGCAGAAGGGAAGGAAGCTTCTTCGAGGGGTGTCAGAAGCGCAGGTGACTCACTGGAGAGCGGAGAGCTGCAGGCAGCCCCCGGGGTTGCAAAAGTCTTTGGCCTCCACAGCGTGGGATGGGGATTTGAGAGCAAAGCACATCAAGTGAGCTGAAGGAGAGTGACGTTTTCCTTCCCAGCTGCTATATCCTTGCCCACACAGCCGGTGGGATGACTCTGTGCAGCTAACGATGCGACGTGATTAGTAAACAAATGATGCATTTGCACCAGGAAGGAAAAAAAAAAGAGGAAGAGAGGAGAAAAGCAAGGAAACAAGCCCCATTTCGGGATAGTAGCATGCAGCAGTGAGCTCTCAAAATCTGCTGAGGAAGGCACTTGCACAGCACATGGTTTGGGCAGATCAATGAAGCTGCAAAGTGGCCTGCTCCTGGCAGGCACACAAATCCACTTTCTAATGAAATTTACAGCAAGTGAAATTTAGGTCACTACTCAGAAGCATTCAGTTTATTCCAGGCAGCTTTTTAAATATTTAAGAAATAGCTGTCAAATTAAGCCTGCTCACCTCTGGCTGGAAGGTCCAACTTGGAGCCATGGCAGATTTCTTAGCTACAGCTTAAAAAATATATATTTTTAAGCTTTCTTTGATTGCCCCCTCCCTTCATCATCACAGCACGGTGATCGAAATCAGCTCCTGCTGTGCAGTCCTGGCACGGGTGGGAACTAAGGGCCCGGGKGATGCTCAGGCTGTACCCAGCCCAGCCTCGTCCCTTCCCCAGGGCCAGGGCAGGGAGACACCCGGACACGACCTGCCCRCAGCCTGTGCTCGCCCTCCAGCAGTAAACGCAGGGCTTCATCTGCTGCTGGAGGAAGACCAATACTACAGCCAGACCTAAAAACAGCTCTCAAGGGAGCAGCTAAAAGCAGCCTCTTAGCAGAGGTGAGCCTTCGCTAAAGGCTGAGCGATGCCGAGTGGAAGGATCTGGCTTGAACTGGTGGTTGCTAACACTATTCCCAGACATCAGGCTTTAAGAGAGCTGCCTGAGCCTCTTCAATGGGCAGTGGAGAGGGAGGAAAGGTGGAAACCAGGCAGTTCTCCAGCTGTTTACCCAGCAGAAGTGGCCACAGCCCCCAGCCTCCATGCTCTCAATTCCTGTACAAATCAGAGCGGAAGTACAGCTGTTTTCTCTACCGACAATGCAAAGTTCAACGCTTTGCATAACATGCTGACAGCATTAACCGATTCCTGTCCCAGCTCAAGGTCCAGCCTGCCAGGCACAGACCTCAAAGCTCTTCCAGCCTAAGCACAAACCAGGAGCAGGGGAGGGGAGAGCAGCCTCAGAGCACGGCCAGGCTCCCAGCGTGTGGCTGCACGGTGCTGGCTCCTGGCCGGCTCTCACGTATCGACCTGGCAGAGGAGCGAGTTGGCCTCGTGGCTATGGGGGCCGATGGCTTAGTGCGAGGGGAGAAGCCACCTCTACAGCAAGGCACTTGCTGGGACATGCTCTGGAGGTCAAAGCAGTTTTCCCCATCGCTCACCAACGTGCCCTACCTTGGCAGCCGCCTGCCCGCCCCCGGCCTCTCTTCGCTGCAGCCAGGACATCTCCCCTGCCCGCGCGGGACCTGCTCCCCTTCCGTGGGGTCTGGCTTTCCTCCCAGCCTGGCCCCAGCGCTCAGGATTTGGCCTGTCCGCAGTTGAGGTAAACCATGGGTGCATGTGCAAACACCTCTCCCTCCTTCCTCGTTATTTTTGACTTGCACACATAAATATCCATTTCATGCTCAGCTGATGGAGGATTTGCTTGGCTGGGTTATGACCCTGGCTGCTGCTCTGCAGCTGGCTTTGTACCAGGATCTGGCACCGGAGGACACAGTCGGTCTCTGACCTACCTTCCATCATCACTCCTGGGCTTGGACGAGCACACCGGAATGCAGCTGCTGGGCACCGCTGCTGCAGGCAGCGTGCACCATGCACCATGGCCCTGGTGGTCCTTTCCCTCTGCCCTGCCCTGCAAGACAGTATCAGGGCACAGCAAAGGCCGTGCACGGAGAGGGACGAAGAGGGACCAGTGGTGCAGAGAAAATACCGTCCCTGCACAGCTCCACAAGCCCGGCTTTCCTCTCCCCCTCTCCCGTCGGCGCTGCATGCCAGCCTCCTCCGGATGGCTCAGCTCTCAGGCTGCGAGCGTGTGTGTGTTTGCCCTTGAGTTAATTCCCACTGGTGCCCCTTCAGCCGGGTCACAGTGTTGGCAACAACACCCTTGGACAGAGAATCTCGCAGGAGGGCTCTGGGCACTGGCGGTCCCGCTGGCCTCCCTGCCCCGGAGCTGGGACCCATCCCTTGCATGCCCCTGTGGAGCTGCCTCCCCTCACCCTGCCTCGGGCCTCCTGCCCACAGCTCCAGGAAGAGAGAGCACCAGAAGCAGCAGCTGTGTGTCTGCACAAAAGGGACCCACCGGCCGGGCCACACACACCTTGCTTTTCCCATCCATAAAATGGGAGTGAGCCAGGCTCCCACGATGGCCAAAGGCACTGACTGCTCTTTTGCATTGCATCGAGGAGGAAAAATGCTGAGCATTAGATGTCTCATGAGAGGGATTGGACATTATTCCATCCCGTGGCCAGGGGAAGGGCACTTTCATCCATCCTCTATTCCTGGGTGCCCGCAGGGTTTCACGCTCCGCACCCCTCTCTGCTGCAGCTGGCTGCGGGAAGCAGCAGGTCCTTCTTCTCCTCAGTCCCAAGGGGCTGCCCTCTCGCTCAGGGAACAGGGCACGTATTTTAAATCCAGAACATCATGCACGGACCAGTTAAAAACAAACAACCCAGGTGAGAGCACAAAACAGATTCCAGCAAAATCAAGGGAGCCCAGCAGAGCAGGGTGCCTCGCTGCAGGTTTTACTTGCACACATCTTCTATGACCTCTTGGCCAGTCCCAGATTTTCTATTCCACAGGAAATTCCAACACCAAAAAACCCAAATCAGGCCAAATTCAGAGGGTTTAGTTGTTTTTTTTTTCCCCAGAAACTTTAAAGAAAAAGGAAGAAGCTGTAATTCTAGAGCACTGGATTTGGGATCAAGGACTGTAAGAAGAAACACTCACAGCATCACGATGTCCCAACGTTTCTGTACCCAGGCAGCATCCTTCAGCCTGGGGATATGCAGGAGACGGCCAGACCGGGGCTCCGTGACTGGGATTCATTATTTAGGAGGAGAACCCTCATCCCATCAATAAACACAACCCCCTTAAACCCTGCCTGGAAGAGAGAATAATTATTCAGCCTGGAGGACTAATTTCATGTAGYAAATCAGGGGAGGAGGCTGGCTCTGGCTTGTCCTCCATGGCTTGTGCTGGCTGGCGAGGAGGGAACGGTTTGCCCTCGAATTCAAGCTGGGCCTCTGGTTCTGGAGACATTTCCCACAGCGGCACTTGGAAAGCACAGAGGACCTGCAGCACCCGCTCCAGCCACACAAAAGCCATTGGCCTCACGCTCAGCTTTGCCGAGAGAAGCCTGACAGCCCACACCACCTTCTCCAAGACTGATTTTCCTCTTTTTCCATTTAGCAGATCCTGATTAGTCTGAAAAGAGGAGCATGGCTGCTCTGGCCCAGCAGGTTATACAGACTTTATCAAGCACAAACCTCCTTCTCAGGCCACGTTGGAGGGTGGCAGAGCTGTGTGTGGCACTATCCGTTATCACCAGTGTCTGCAAGCACAGCGGAGAGGGCACTGACTGCTTTTACTGCACCTGCAACCAGAGCTCTCCAGTTGAGAGGGATTTTTTTCCCCTTTGTTTCTGTTATGGAAGAAAAAAGTTACTGTAGAAAATTTGCATCCTGATCCAAGAGTCCTAATCTGGAGTTTTACTTCTCCCAAAAGAAGTTTGACATCCAAATGGGTTGAAAAGCCAAGTGATTCCCCATGGATGCTACTGTGCCACAGCTGAGCCTCACGTACAGCGATGGTATCGCAGCCTGGCGCGGGCATGGGCTGGGGCACTTTCCTGCCAAGGAAAAAGAATCAGCTGCATGTTGGAAAGGGCAGTATTTCCCAAAACCCAAGTGCCCTGACTCTACCATCCTGCATTCAGTGCACATATACCCATTTTTGTGATGAAGATCTGGCTGCCATCACTGCGGAGCTGCCTGCTCTCCTGGGCAGCACTGCTGGGCAACTTCAGCGGGGACCAAGTGCTGCTGGCTGGCTGGCAGAGCTCGGGGCTGACCTCACCTTCAGCAGTGAGATCTCCAGGGCCTCGAGTCCAGCAGGATTTTCCCCTGCAGTAAGAACAACTACTGAGAAGTCATTAAAAAACCCAGTTCTGTGGTTAGAAGCAGGAGAGAAGATTGCAAGCAGTGTCTGTGCTCGGTGCCCTGGGTTTACATTGCAGGAGAGCTGAGGACGAATCCCAATCTCCCCCACAGAAACACAACGGGCATAATTTTTTCCAAAAAGCCACGGGACACGCAAAGCATGACCTCACCAGTCAGAAATGGAGGAATCGAGAAAGCTGTGCACAGGCAGCAGGCTAGGACAAGCAGAGCTAGCGAGGCTGTAGCTCCCCGACCGGCAGAGCTGACGCAAGGGCTTGACGCTGCCAAGAGGCAGAGGTCCGGCTCACCCAGCGCCCACCGGGACCTTCTGCGGGCCAGCCCAGCTCCTTAAGCCAGCAACAATAAAATGCTTTTCTGTCAGGCGAGTGAGTTGCGTCAGCTCCTTGCAAGGAGTAAGAAGAGCCAGCCTGAGCTGGGCACGGTAAGCGCTGCAGCTCCCTTCCTGCGGTGCTGGGCTGCTGGAGCAGCTCCCATCCCCTGCATCCCCAGAGCGGCCAGAGGAACCACGTTAGGGCAGAGGGTTCCAGCAGAGAAATCCCATGTGCTGGGAAACAGGGACCCGAGAGCGTAAGAGGGAGCTGAGCTGCCTGGGGCTGGAAGAACAGGTCAGGTGCTGCAGCAGGGCAGCCCACCCACCCGCATGAAGGATTAGAGCGGCTCCCATCCACGGAGCTGTTTTCAAGGAGGCTGACAGAGCTGGAGACGGATCAGAAGCTGCAAAGACCCAGTGGCCACGTGGGGAGGGAAGGCACCATGCTGCCCCAGGGCAGGGTARAGCAGGGCTTGGAGGGCCACCAACACCGTGACCTGCCAAAGAGCAACGTTCCCTCCAGCAAGCAAAGGCCTTGTTCCAACAAAGCACGCTTCATCTCGGCTGGCCGTCAGCGTGGGGAGCGTGTCCAAGCAGATAACTCATTGTTCTGGAGACTCGTGTACTCGTGAGATGAGCTACCCGCTCAGGAAGGAACAGCTTGCAAACCGCACAAAGTGCATGGCTCAACCTTATCACAGCGCGCAGGGTGCAAACGGCGGACGAGGATCCTCCAAACAATTACTCATGCTTCAATGGCGGGGTTGTGTTTGCAAAAACACAGAGCCACAGTGGTGGCCAAAGCACTTTGCACCCAACCTCCTTCACAGCCGGGGAAGAAAAATAAATGGTGTGTGCTTGGAGAGCTGGGAGGACCGCTTCGGGGGCCTGGTGACAACACCAGAGGACTGCGTTTGGGTGCAACCCACCATCCCCGCCAGCACCCTCAGCACCTCTCCTGGGTCCCTCTGCAAGTCATGCAAGGCTCTCAGCCACCCTCGCATTGCCCAGCGCTCTGCCCAGCACCAACCTGCTGGGGAGGCGTGAAATCCCCAGAAAAGACAAGCTRTTTGACATTGCCCACCTTCACAGGGGCAGGAGAGAGCAGCAAGGGAGAGGGGGACAAGCACCTTGTTGACCACAGGGTCTCCAGAGGCTTCTGGGAGAGCCTGGAGCTAACCACAGTGGGGATCAATTTTGCCCAATTAGCGGGCAAAACCAGTAGAACAGCACAGGCTTCAAAACATATCCATGCGATACCAACACTGACTGGGTAGGGTGTTTGCCTGCTCTCTTTGTCTTGGCAATAAATTCTCAGTTGCCATTTAAGAGGCTCACAGCAGCTTCAAGTTGTAGAAAAACCAAATGGGCAACTGATAAGCAAACCCGAGCGCACCCATCTTCCCAGGGCCACGAGAGGCTCCAGAGCAGGCGAGCAGGGACGGGATGCACCGCCCTGCTCCAGACAGGCACAAGCCACTTTTACAATGGAATTTGAGTCACTTCAGCTGATAAACAAATAGGATACTTAAGCATGATTTGCAAGTTACACAGCCCCAAATATCCAACTGACCCACCTCTCCCAGGTCGGTTGTGCTTTCCTCAGATGAAGGCTGTTTACAATCTCTAATCCACTTTGCATGTTGGTTAGGCAGAGACCTGAGCACACCGAGCCGGCAGAGGCTGGGTCCTGCCTGTGCCTGTCAGCCCGAAGAGGCTCTTACTGTAACAGTGCTTCTAGTGCAACTAATGACTTCAGCCGCTGGACTGTTTTCACAGCAAGACCCCGGGAGAGGCGCTGGGATGGACTGGGGACCGCGCTTGGCAGTCATGTGCATATGACCGCAGCAAGACACAGCATCCCCCGGGAGAAGCTGGGAAAGAGCACTTTTTTTTTTTTTTTTTAAAAGGCAAACGGTGACCAGCTCCTTGCTGACCCATTCTGAATTAAAACCTTCAAAGAGAACATTGACATTATTTTTGCAGAAGCCACAAAGTCAAAAAGATGTAAAATTTCCTTGAAAACAAAGCGAAGGCAGAAAAGCCCTTGCAGGACTGCCCTTCTCCAGGCACTGCCCCAGCTCCCCACCCTCAGCACTCACGCTCCTCTCGGCCCCACGAGCACCACCCCATTTCAGCCGCCTCCCCATTGCTCTCCAGCCAGCCTCCACCCGACACCCAGCCGGCTGTGGCAGGAGCAGTAACCGGCAGACATCATCCTCCAGCTGAGAACTGCCACCCTCTCGAATGCAAAAATCAAGCTCCAAAATGTCCACGGCCCCCACCCACTACCAGCAGCCGGAGAGAAGCGTACGCTCCTCCGCATCTCAAGCCGCAGCAATCACGTCCTCGGGAAGAGGCCCATCTCTCCTTTGGGTACTCCTCAAGCACTGTGAGTGCTGGAGCAAAGGCAGCATTGCCAGGTTTGGTTCTGCTCAGGAATTCATCCTTAACGTGACACTTAGAGGCAAAATTTAGCAAGGAAGAAATCCTGTACTTGGCCAAGGAGCCAGCATGGCCGCCATGAGCCAAGCGGCTTCTGCAGCGCTTCCTACGAGCAATAAGCACAGGGAACACACGCAACCCAGCAAGCAGCACGGGTTCACGGCATTTCACAGCACATTGGCCTCAGGCTTGGCTTGGGAGTGTTGCAGATCAAGTGGAAATCCCCTCTACCTGTGAAAGAAATCTAGGAGTCAGGCTCTTTGCAGCACAAGTGAAAAGTTTCTACCTGCCGTTAGCAAGGGTACATTTCACTACCCAGGTGGAAGGGGACTTGGCACATGCAAGTTAACCCCTCCAAGTCACCTCTTCCAAGTACCAGCACTGGAAGTGGGCACTAACCGCATCAGCCCTACCGCAGAGCTGCCTCCCCCCGGCACACAGGCACATCGCCTACGAGCAATTCCTGGCCAGGGCCGAGCACCATCACATGGAGCGCACAGTGGGCCCAGCTGATGGTTGTGTAACGCACAAGCAACCTGGGCTGCTGCCAACGCGCAGCGTGGGCATCTTCAACAGGAATGTAATCCCGCCGAGGCCTCGCTGCCCGCGCATCCGATTATAGGAAGAAAGTCTCCCAGTTTTCCAGTTTCAGTGAAATTCAACCATTCCGYGGAGCTTTGCACCCTCTGGTGGAGATGGAAGCTTGGCACACTGAGGAGATGCTCTCAAATCCTTCAGCAYTGCTGAATTCAAGATTGAATTACCCCTACAGATCCCCAAAGCACCACATCTAGAGAGCACTATGCRTCTCCAGCGTGTGACTGCCCCAGGCACAAGCCCCAAGTGTCAGCGTAGAAGTAGTTTTATATGCCTACTTGCCTGTATGCACACTCGCAGCATGTTAAAAATCCTCCTACTTTGTTCATGCACAATAGCAAGTATTAAATATGAAGAAAGGAAGTATGTCAACTTTGAGAACTGGATTTTATTCATGTTTACCATCTAGTTAGGCAAAACTACTTTCTATAACCTAAAAAGACCACACAGGTATAACCAAACTGCAAGGGCAGCACTCTCACCGTCCCGCAGAACGATCTTCCGGACCCGCCACCTGAAAAGAAACAACCAGGACGTTCAGCTGCAGCACGGACGCTGCGGGGAAAGCTGGGCACAGGCGCCAGAGCTGCTCAGCACGAGCACCAGGCAGTCAGACCCCACAAGGCTGTCACAAACAGCTCGTGATCAAGGGCCCTCCTGCAAATGGTTATGTTGCGTATCAATTAAATTGAGAAAATGCTTTATTGTTTAAAAGTTAGCTGACAGGAAAATCCTCGGTCAGACAAATAACTTTKTTTTTAAAATTAAGATTCTTCAAGCTTAGAAGATACTTTTCTGACTTATATCCAGCTTTTCCCTCCTTCATTAGAAACCTGACAAGTTTTAAATATAGCAAACTTTGTAAGTTTTGAATTTAAATGATAAATACAGCTCATTTTCCAAGTGCAACTAAGATCAGGATATTTGCAATCACTCTATCTAGGGCTCCATACGCTTTATTCTGACAGCCCATGTGGATGAAAATACCAATTTGTAACCCTGGGAAGAGTGACATTAGTGAAAGGGAAATGCTTGTTCAAATAATAAACTGATCAAAGATGTCAGTCTGCAGCAGTACGCAAGCGAAACGTCCTCTACCTGCAGCCTGAGTCTGTCAGACAGTTCTGCCCAGGTCAGTTCAACGTTGCAAATTCAACGCATGCGACTTTGCATCTGGTGAACAGAGAGTGCAGCTTCACTCAGCGTAGCAGACATTACCCAGTCAGGGTGTTGCCAGAAATCCAGCTAAAGCTAGAGACCACTGCCCCACACAGACCCATCTTCTGATCAGCATCAACTGAGGCATCTAAGAGAAGCAGCATCCCACCCCCAGCTCTCTTCAAAATCCTTCCCGACAGCATTTCTACCATGAAAACTTCCAACAGCACACCAGCGCCAATCGCCACTTTTGGCACCATCTCCTTTCCAGCTGGGGGGAGCCATTCTCAAGTCTGCATTGTCATGGTAAAATAAGGCTGCCAGATCATCCCAAGCACACGCCTGATCATACCAGGCATGGGAACGTGACTGCATTTCTGCCAAAAACAGCTGTAACACACAGCCCAGAGCTTACGTTGGTTGAGGCTGACAGCAGAAGGTCAGATGTGTGGCCAGCAGAAAGCCTGCCAGCACAGCGTTAACCTCCTAGACTGCTCTGAGCAAATCAGAGCCAGCAAAGTGAGCTTATACTGGATCAGTGTTGTGTCACAGGGACGCAGCACTTGGGTCTGGCACCAGAAGGCCCCAAGCCAGAGACACTGCTTCATTTCTGCTGAGGAGGCACAGTATGAACGGCGTTTCTTCAAAAATATACTTCATACTGTTGCGGTTACCCTGGCAGAATCAGCTGGGTAAGAGATACGGTGGAAAAAATTCACCCCCTGAGGGACAAGCAGGTGCAACACAAAGAATTAACAGTGAGCTTGTTAAACCATCAGGCTCCCAAATTAGCTCCCTGTTAAAATTATCAGGGACAGTTCACACATCTGGTTAAAACGGCATGAAACTGGACGGAGCAACAGCATATCAGAGCTCCTAAGACAGACCCATCAATCACGCCCTTCTAGCTCAGGTGCTGCTGGTGTGCACTGCCCGTTTTTAAGATTTGATTGGAAATACAGCATCTGGCAGCTTCTGCACGGCCACTGTGCACACTGCGGTCTCTGCAGTGCAGMGGAGCTCCCCCGCAAAACAAAGCCACTGCGGTGGGGAGGAAAGGGGGGCAGAAAAGTTGTTTTTCCCTCCCCCAAACTACAGTCTTTCCTCTCCCTCCCAACCTTCGATACTGTTAGCTTTCCCATAACTTCATTAACATGCTAGAAAGTTACTTATTTTTCTCTCCTCAGCTTGTTTTTGCTGCTTTATTGGGTTAAATCTGCTCACAGATGGGCCCAACAAATCCCAGTGCCAGGTCAAGGTGTGCAAAGGAAGCATTCTGCTGGGACTGGGGGCAGGGAGGGTCTCCCATTTCAGCAGCAATGAAATATTAATTCATTTTATCCCAAACTGCACTGAGAGAGCTCGCCAATCTCCGGCAGATCAGCTGCAGCCACGCGCAAAACACAGTCTGATGGCAAAGCTGGTTTAAGGAGCACCTTCTTCCTCCCACTGTCTGACAGCTCCTCAGTTGTACAGGAGCAGCCATCTGGGGTGACCTTGCTGTGAGCCAGATCACCCAACTGACACCAAACAGGAAAAGTGCTTTTTTTTTTTTTTTTGGCAAAGAATTTCTGTCAGAAGCCAGGATCTCTTTGGTGCCAGGTTCACAGCACAGACCTTTCCCGCTCCCCTTCCCATGCCTGTGAGAGCACGTGCGCGCCTGAGCTGAACTCCCCAACTGCAGGAGAAAACCCAAACAGTAAAGAAAATCACAGATGTAACAAGAGCGCAGAGTACACAACTTCTAACAAAGCCTTACAATTTGCTCCAGTAAAGAAACCACCTTATCAGTATTCCCTACTATGTGGGGGACAAAGTTTTGGAATTCAGATCGTACTAGTGATAAATCAAGTGAAAAAATACATGAGCAATGTGTCTAAGTTCTGCTTTCCATGTCTGTAAAACTTGCCTGCAAAGGAAGGGCAATGTCAGTTTAATTTTGCTAGACTATTTTCAAAAGAAGATTCAGTATACATTAAAGGAACTAATCCAGAAGCTGTTTTTCCTTAGGTAGGAGCCTGTTGTATGCAGTATCATACATGACCATCAAAATGCTGCATGAATGCTCACACCTGTTACTGCACAGGGTGAGCCCCAGCACAGAGCCCGCCAGGGAGTTTATCTCGGGCGCAGGTGAGGCTGGCTGGGACGAGGCTGGGCCCACCGGCCCCACCACCCAGCAGCCCTTCCCCAGCCCCGTGCTCGCTGCGGCGCCCACAGACCCCTCGTGGCCCTACCCAGGGGGGACACACGGGGCTCACCCGACTCGCCCGGTTCTCACTCACCTGCAAGTGGAAGCACCGAGGGCCAACGTAACCCCCCGCGGTCACCATTCGGGGCTGGGGCTTCTCTGGGGCTGAGGCCCGGCAGGAAATACTGGAACACACAAAGTTCTGGGAAAATTCATAAGAAAAGCAGTCCTGGTCTGGCCGTTTGCACCACAAGCACGGCCTGCCCTGGCCATGCAGCCCCCTCCCCGCTGCACGGCTCGCCCGTTCCACCCCTTGGGCCCAGCTCAGCTTTCCCCTGCCCTCCCTCAGCAGCCCCCAGCGGCACTGCCCACCCCGCGCCTGCACCCACCCCCCCAGCGCAGGCTCCAACACCTCCCCTGGGGAGGAACCGTAAGCCGGGTTTGTCCCTGCGCAGCACCCCCGCTCTCCTGCCGCCCCCC
>JAYKAV010001898.1:530076-559104 GCA_035582835.1 Phoebastria nigripes | reverse complement strand
CCCGGCCCCCAGTGCACCCCCAGGCCCCCGGCCCGGCCGCCCACCGCCCGCCACGAAGCCCCGCGCGGCCGGAAGCGGAAGGGCCGGAAGCCCACCGAGACGAAGCGAAGGCCAGAGCGCCTCGCGGAGCACTTCCGGCCTCCCGCGGGCCTCCAAGCACTGTCTTAAAGGGCCAGCGGCGTGCCGCGGCGGCCTGGCCGGCGTCGCTATGGCAACCGGCGGGGCCCGAGGCAGGCCCGGGGGCGGCGATGCGGGCCCCGGGGGCGGGTAGCCGGGTGGCGAGTGCCCCGGGCGGCAGGGCAGTGTCGGCCCGGGGCGCTGTGCCTTGGCCGCTGCCGTGGCGGTAACGCTCCGCGCTCCCGGCCCCCCCCCCGCGCCGGTGCCGCGGCGGGCCCGGCCCCCGCGGGCCCCCGGCTCTGCAGAGCGGGGACGGGGCTGGGGCTTCTCCCCGAAACTGCCGGGACGAGAGCCGAGAACTGGGGGGGGGCCCTCGGGGGAGGCAGAAGACGTGACCCCCCCCAGCTCGGGGCGCGGGCGGCGCCGGGGTTGGGGTTGGGGTTGGGTTCCCCAAAAAGGCGCAGCCGGCAGACGGAGGGTGCGGAGGCGGCTCTTGGCCGGAGCTGAAATCGCACCTGCGTTAATACGGAGCACATCTGTATTTAGATCTAATTTTCTGTTGACGGTTTCCGAGGCCGCCTGCTTTGCGTCAAGTTGTGCTTCGCTTGCAGTGGCTCTGGCAGCCCCACGCCTGGCCAAGCGAGAGAGGCGTTTCGGCACGAATAGAGGTATCATCTCACTCGTGTCATTTAATCACAAATTTCCCTTCAAGACATTTCGGTATAAATAGCCCAACAGAAGAAAAACACTACAACGCAGATGCAATAGCTTTCTCCCCGATGGCTCATTGAAAATGAATAAGCGCTTAAGTTTTATTTCTGCAATAACACATTTTAGCAGACCTTTTATAAAATATACATACAGATCTAAATCATACATGCAAAACCTGGACGGGAAGAGCAGCTGGTAAAGCCAAGCACCACACCGCCAGCAAGCGCTCGCTTTCAGGTTGCCCGTAAAACCTTAGCGTGGCCTCTCAGTGCCGGCACATTCAAGCAAGGGGCCTGAATGAGACGGTGGCAGCTCGTTGTCCTGCCAGCCTGTCCCCACGCCGTGCGAGGGCAGATCGGCCCCGCCAGCCGAGCAGGTAATTCAATGCTCTGGTTTCCCATTAGTCGGTGCGCAGCCCGTGCTGTGCCGCCTGCGCGCTGCTCAGACCCTGCTCTGAATACTAAACTGCTCATTTTCTTGTGATTTTTCTTCCGGTGCTTGTAAATATACAGGCGGAGTGTTTTACAAATACTGAGGAACGTCTTTCCAGTCCCTAAGAAATCAGTCGTGATCCCCATTTTGCACACAGAATTGTGATGCAAAGGGATGAATGAAAATGTAAATACCCACAGATTTGAGGAGCTCAGCTTGCAAAACCTGCATTTTTCAGGGTACAAAGCCCTTTCCCTCTCCCCCCCGACCAGCGGTCACAAGCCAAGGGAAATTCACCTCTCTCCCAACATAGCCCAGGTTTTCACGTGTTGCTGGTTTAATGTTGGATGTGGTAATGCTCAGTAGGTTTTTTTTTTCTTATTATCAGAGTGAAATCCTTGAATGGTGCCAGAAGGTGTCCAGAGCATGGTGGAGGAGCCCTGCAGCCAGGCTGTCCGAGGCAGGACCCTGGGACCCCGCATGCAGTGGCCACGCGAGGCTCCTTGCAGGGCCGGAGCAGCCAGTCACGCTGCGCAGGCACCCCGGGCACCCTCACAAAAGAGATGGGCTTTTCCAACTGCGTTAGAGGGGCTCCGAGACCCTCACAACCTTGCTTAACACCAGCCTGGCAAGGAGGTGCAGGAAGCAGCCAGACACCCCGCTCCGGACAGACACCCCCTTCCCTCTGGGGCAGCACATCAGGGCGGCACGGGGGCACGCGTGTGCAGAGCCTGAAAGCAAAAGCATTTCATGACCGATGCTGCAAACAGTGCGACCTGCTGCATGTCTTTGCTGTGTCCCCCTCCCCTCACACACCTTCTTATGTCTTTCCTCTTCATCTCAGCGCTGCTGAAAGGAGCCACGGGACCGTGCAGCCACCCAGCATCGACCGATCGGCTGCCACACACCCCCGTGCTTTAATTTTTCCTCGGTGTAATACTGCCAGGGCTGCAGCCAGCTTTAAATGTTATGTATCTCATTTGTACAGCTGAACCTGTGCCGTCTGGCTGATGGCAGGGACAGCTCTGAAAACAAACTAATTCTTTTYTTTTTTTCCTTTTTGATAAAAGAAAACATTACCTCTCTGAGATTTACACACTAGATCAAGCATAAACCTGAATTATCTCCCTCTTCTTTTTTTCCAGGGAGCAGATAATAGGTAGATCTATCCAGCCGTTTGCTTTGTTACACGTCGCTCAGCTTGGCAGCATTTCTGTTGGTATTAAACCATGTTCATCCCCCTTGACATTTAAAGGGCCGTTCTATGATTACTGTCACAGTCTCGTACGTGGATCCTTAAACCAATTCTCTTCTCCTCTTCCTGCTGCTGATGGATTTGCTCGTTTATGCCATAGTAATTTGTTTTTCTCATGCTGCGCTCCAGCAAAATGCTTTCACTGTCAAATGTRGTTTTCTGTAGAGCCCTTCCCCGCAGTGCCATGTTACAACCGAGCAGCTCTGGGCAAATTGGAGCTGCCCTGTCTTTCAACAGCGTTAGCAAAACAAAATAGAGTACGCCTTCGGGAGCCTGATTGCGCCGGGGTTGGATCCTCCTGTGTTCGGAGCCACTGCTGCAGCGGTGCGAAATGTGGCAGACCACAGTGCTGCRATTCCTGGTGACGGGGCCGTCAGCTACCACGGTGGCCCCATCGCCCCCATGCAGAATGTCCTGTGGGACACGTGGACGTCGGCTCCGCGGCGAGGAGCACATGGCACTCGAGAGCAGGGAGCAGAGGCTTTCTGCCTCTTTGGGAGCCTCTTTTCCACCTCTTTTGGGTGGGAAGCGCCGTCAGCTTGAGGGATTGCAGCTCATCCATCAGGTCAGCACACACGTGGGGAGAATGTGCAGACTGGAGGGTTTGCTGCCACCAGAGCTTTTCCAGATGATCTGCAAAGGGGAGAAACATTTCAGTGCACCAAGTCCTGAGAGTACTTTAAAGTCCCTTTTGGCCTCTCCCATGTTCTCCTGTTGGCAAGATCAGAAACGCTGAGGGTGGCACCCAGCTCTGCCAGGCGCTGGTGGGCAGTTTTGCCAGAAATTTGGTTTCTTACAGATCCAGGCATTGAGTTAAATGGGTAAAAGCACTAGCCAGAGAGTTTGAAACATAAAGCTGAGCCCTTGTCCCATGCATCAGTTTGTACTTTGGGTATCTCTGATGTGAAGACCTGGCTCCATATGTGCTCCCACACACAAACTCCTGCCTCTCCTAGGGCTGCTGACACCGGGGGACTTCATCTACCCTCGCGAGCAGGGCCATCGATGTGCTCCGGTTCCTGCCGCCTTGGAAACGGGCTGTGAGCGGGGCTGCCCTCGCCCATCTCGCACTTGGAAAATGTGGCCAGCAGAGGTCAAAATGCAAGTGTCCCCCTTGGATGGAGAGCGTCACGGCTGGTGGCGTGGCAGGTCATGTCACCTGGACACCTGAGCCCAAGGCACTCGAAGCATGCATGTCCATCCCGCCATGGGGCTGCAGTGCTTCTGAGCTGAAAGCTTGGGGATCTCTGGCTTAACCTGAAAAAGAAAGCGAAAATTTCCTACTCCACAGAGCTCAGTTGTTTCTGGAATTCCTCCCATCAGCATCTCCTCTGTTCCCAATCCCCTGCTGCAGAGAAGGTTGCAGAGGTTCGTGTATCTAATGAATTGCTATTCAAACTCACTTGCTTGTAGAGAAACATCCTCGACCAAATCCAGCTGTGCTGGGGAAATATGTTTTCTCTCTCAGGCACTTGTCACTGTCCCCAGCTGGAGGTTTCTCTCCCATCAGCCTGCCAGCAGGGCAGTTTGTGTGCACACTTCAGACGGAGCCAGCTGGGCTGGTGTCCGTCTACTCCTGAGATGACAAATCTGAGAGCAGGCAACCCGATGAGGAGTGCTGCGGTGGCCAGGCACGCTGCTGATCGCAGCACATCCACGCTGCTGCCTCCCACCTACCGGGGGCTTTTTGGAAGAATAACTCATTGTGGCAAAATTTCTGCCAGATCCAGTATCGTATGGCTGTGCTTCCCTCATATTAGCTGTACCAGGTACTATTTATCCTCCAGCAGACAGCATCAAGCTGCCAAGCAGTTTGTCATGGAGCTTGACTAACTTCTCAGGCACAGACTAACTGTGCCCAGCCCCGAGCTCCTGGTGACTGAGCATCGCGTGCGTGAAGTAACGCTTGCAGAACAGCAGCCTCAGACCTCTTCACAGAGCTGAAACAAACGCCGAAGTGGGATGGTGAGTCCTCCCCAAACTGCTTGGCCAGCACATCTGCAAGGGTAGCAGTGTCCATGCCACRAGCTGCTGCGGGATGCTAATTCCTTCCACCAGCACAGCTGGATCTCAGAGATGATGTTTCTTGGCTCTATGCATGCCTGCAGGACAGGACTCAACACCAGCAGTTATTCATCTGGTCCTCCCATGAGAACTGTGCAACAAGGACAGCTCTGCAGGCTGGCAGCGAGGCTGGCAGCGAGCGTGCCTGCAAACACTGGCGGTAACGACCATCTTTAACCACAGCGGACCCCTGTGTAAGCAGGAGGAAGGCTGGGCAGTGTGGAGACAGGTGGTAGCTGGGGCCAGCCCTGAAGGGACCATGGCAGTCCCTTTTATTCTGTGCTCAGGTAGCCACGCTCTGAAATAAATGCCTTTGAAATCCTCCAGAGCACTTGGTCCTTTTCCACCTGGGAGCTCCCGGTACCTTTGCAAGCGAGGTCAAGCCACGGCAGCAAACAGGCAGCCCGAGGCACACCCGGAGCTCCGGTCACTGAAATTGTCCCAAGGAAATTCCTCCGTATTGCATTCTGGGGACCGGCGCTGACACCCTCTTGCTCTGCAAAACCCACAGCCCAAAATGTCCCCCATCCCCAGCCAGGCACCACAACTGCTGGCAGAGCCCCCCAGACCCCCATCCGCCTCCCCACCGCCCCRACGAGCTGTTCTACACGGCTGCGGCCGCGCGGGAGACATGCTTCCAATGCCAGCGCCTCAGATGAGCTGGTGCCCTTTGCAATCTCCTTCTGTTGCATTCCTATAGAGTTTGGCCAATTTGCATAACAAACACGCGATATAAATGTCAAAATTGGCCACGTCCATATCTTATTTTCACTTCAGACTCTAATTGCATCATTTTGATTCTAACTTGCCTTTGCARATAGCTGGAGCCTGGCACGCCGGCAATGTCGCCTTCCTGGATCCCCGGGGCTGTGCTCCGAGAACCCAACATCCATCTTACTTACGGCCGCCCGAGAGCTCCTGCCTTTCCTGCAGATGAAATTAGCAGCTCTGCCACTGCTGCCCGGCACAAATGGATCCAGGGAGGAGAGAAAAACACATGTTGAGCCAGGAGACAGACCTGCATGGCAGCCCAGGGAGGCAGATGGCCTCTTCTGCATGCCAAGAGGGAAACGGAGGCAGAAACAGCTGGGGGTCTGGCTTTCCGTTGCAGATCCACGCTGCAGATCTGGGCTCCCGGTGCCACCCTTGTCTCACTTTGGTTTGCACAATTTCTCGTGAAGTGCCATGAGAACRGATGCACTCAGGGTGTTTTTGCAGATGCAGGGTGAGGGGTGAGGAGAGACGGCTCCAAACCCTGGTCTCTTCCAGACTTACCCATGCACTCCATTCCTCCTCCTGCTGAGCTGTGGATAAACCCTATATAAACCCTATATAAACCTACCTCCTGCTCTCCGTGACAGCCCCACTGCCTGCATCTGTTGCCTCCTGTGGGGCACATTTTGGGCTTGCATCTAAATGTTTCAGAATCCCTAAAGCACCACTTTTCATTTAATTCTGCAAATGCAAATGAGGATTTGCAGGAAACCATTTGATTCACGGGTTCATCCTTTATTTTGGCAGATAGCATCAGTTAAACGCCTGCTTATTTCTGCTTTGTGAGAACAATAGAAACCACTTAAGTACACATACAAGATAGACTGATCCATAAGTGCTTATGAGCTCTTTGATTTACTGGGGTGTCTTTATCTTTGCCGAGTATCTTACAAAGTCATTTATTATTTAGCAGTAAATTAAAGCAGAGGGTCTGTGATTTTCAACAACAGAAATTAATATCCCAGCACTCCATTGTACCATATATATCTATAATTTACAGCACTGAAATCGGCCAGATAGAGCTGCGAGACGATCCATTTCCCCTTCTCCCTTGTTACCTCCTGATTACGGCTGCACAGGGGGAAATAAAAAATGGACTCGCAGGAGAGACGCTCAAGTCAGTGAAGGATAGTTTTAAATTAAAAGTCCAGTTTTTGTGGCTCTCGCGAGATCCCCTTCGCTTCCCACTCCGCCCTCCTGCGCACATCACTTACGGATAATATATTGAACATGCTGCAATCTCGCCTTGAGACCGCTAATTTTTAATCTCACTGGTTCTATGCTCCGGGTTAATAATAATGATAATGATGATGATGATGATGATGATGATGATGATTCCACCTGCAAGCCTCACAAACACATGCTGTGGGGTGCTTTGCCCAGCCCTTCACAGTGTGGAGGGTGGCCACGGTACCCACAGAGCTGGAGCAAGTGGTGGCTATCCAGAGACACGAGTGACAGCGAGGACAGAGCTCTTCCCCCTGAGGCTCCATGGACCCCTGAAGTCCGTGGGTGATTTTAGGAACAAGGGTGGGGGTGTCACATGGGAGAAAAATACATCCTTTGAGCTGGCAACCCCTTCCTTTGGGTCTGGGCCAGCTCGCCGCCAGCAGCCTGGTGCCACGTTCAAGTGCAATAACACAGCCGGAGTTTTATGGGCTGTGTCGGGCTCTGGCTGACACAAAGAAGCTAATAATTTACAGCAATCTCGTGTACTACAAAGGCAAAACATGTCCCTCTCGCT
Source organism: Phoebastria nigripes (assembly GCA_035582835.1). Taxonomy (NCBI): domain Eukaryota; kingdom Metazoa; phylum Chordata; class Aves; order Procellariiformes; family Diomedeidae; genus Phoebastria; species Phoebastria nigripes. The sequence continues at coordinate 552,007 of JAYKAV010001898.1, read as the reverse complement.
TGTAGCTCTGCGAGCCGCAGGGATAAATCAGCTCCAGCAGGGAGCAAATATGAGAAAAGCAGAAAAATGACCCCAAACATTCCACTTGGCTTCTCTGGAAGGAGGAGAGCGGAGGGGCCCTGCAATCGCCCTCCTGGCACGGGTCGCGTCCCGGCCGGCCCGCACAGGCGCCCAGGCTGTGCCGGGGTTTCTGAGCGCTGCCCGCAGGCACCACGGCGTGAACTGCTGCTCAGCTGCGGCTAGCTGGACACCCACCAGGCTGCCTCCAACGTCTCCTTGCATCGTCTTTTGCTCGTGCCCATGTGAGCCCCCATCCCTCCGGAGCCCGCCTGGGCTGCAGAGGAACGAGGTGTTGCACCCCAGCGATGCGGGGGGACAGGGGCTGCGCCCCAGGAGCCACGCGGAGCCGTCTGGGTGGCGGCAGGGGTGCGCTTACCAGCCACTCCTTATGCTCACCAGCGACATGAGGCATCTGTACAGCAAGGTCCTCATGTCTGGGGCCTCCACAGGGGCAGGATTTGTGCTTTTGGCCAACAAATCCATCTTCGGGAATAATCTGAGGAAACTCAGCTCTACCCTAGATGCTGCCGGCTGGGAAGGGCACCCATGGGCAAGTGCAGATGCTTCCCCCCTCTCTAACCACCACCTCAACCCAACACAGCCATCTCCATGTTGGAGCAGCACAAACCAACGTCCCAGCATCTACCAGAGGTGTTTCACCGCACCAGCGACCAGGGTTTCACCACGCCAGGACCAGAGCTGCTCTCGCCGCGATGCTGAGCAGCTTTCTGCCACGAGAACAGAACTCCCCAGCCCGGCGATCCTGCGGCGTCAGACGGGATGCGACACCCCATCACCTTATTTTCACCGTACTTGCTTACCGCGGTTCCCCAGGCAGCCGGCCGGCTGGACCACTGCCGAATTATATGGGTGCCCTTTAATTTCTCAGCGAAATTAAGAGAGTCATTTGTCTTGCAGTGAATCAGATAAAAACGAGGAAAGACATCAAGAAATTCAGCCTTTAACAGGTCACGCTTTCCCCCTCTCTTCTTCTCAATGTGGAGAAATTTTCAAGGAGAAACCGTTGCAGTATTATTTGTCTTTGTTTTGGGGAAGAAAAGCAAGCTGATTAAAAGCAAACATAAAGCAAGAGCTGTGGGGTCCCAGAGGCTCCCTTGCAGGAGTTCAAAGGAAAATAGGAATAAAAATCTGTAAGTGTAAATGTAAGACATTTAAGCTTTGAAGATCGTATCAGTTATGGATGAATTAAAACCCACAAATAATTAGCACTGAAAGCTACAATACCTGGAGAGATGGGGAAAACTGGTTTCTTCGTGCTCATCAAGCCCTTCCAGGGATGCTCGTGCCAGGCTGGGTTTGTGGTCCAGGTGCTCGCACTGTCGCCGGCAGCGTCTGCGCATCGCGGCTGAGCCGCATGGGCTGGGATAAGGGTTATCGTYGGGAAAAACGCTGCCGTTTGCATTGCTCGGGAGCACAGCCCGCCCTCGGACCCCCTGCCCGGAGCGGGGATGGGGACAGCAGCGCTCTGCGCTCCCCGGGGCCTGCGCTAAGCCCCGAGGTGACGTGACCTGGAGGTGGAGATAAGCTGGGAGAACAAAACTCCTCCATGAGCGTTGGGAGGCACCTGAAGCTTATCTCCTCTGCGCCTTCCAGTTGAAGATTACAGGCTTTTATCTTCTACTTCCCAGTGGCAAGGAAAAAAAGCGAAATGGGGAAGAAAAATCCTGCATGCAAAACATGAGCCTCAAATAAATATCATGGCTATGTTATGCCATTAAAAAAGCATTTAGCTTCAAGCTTTGAACACCTTGGGCCTTACAATGCTGGGCTCTGACTGCGGTGAGCAATGGGAATATACGTCTGCCAGCTGCTGCTGGCTCCTACCTCCTTGGCAAACTGCTTCCTCTTAGTGCAGAAATTTTTTCAGCAGAGCCACTTGGCTTCAGACCTGCCCAGGAGTTAATTTGCTTGAAAATCAGCAAATTAGATTAGATACCCCTGTAGATCAGGGGTCATGGGCACAGAGGAGGGTCCCGGCTCTTCAAGGGTTTCACCTTCCCCTTTGGAGTGGGGTCGGGCTCTCCTTGCTCCACTCCTCCTGCTGTGGAGTTGGCAACGGGGCTTTTGAGCTGCTAATTTCTATCCTAGTTCTGCAGAAAAGGGATGGCCGGCCCATTGTGCTCTGATAGTCCTCCGAGAGCAGTGAATCGACTGAATCTCCAGCAGATGAATGGCAAGGAACTGCTTTCCTGCATGCACACACACGACCGCGGCAGCGATAAGGATGTTCAGCAGGAAGAAAAAAACCAGGCAGATTCCTATCAAATAATGTGTTACCGTATAAGCAATTCCCAGCAGCGTGGAGGCTGAGTTGGGCTCTGTGGCGCTTTGAGAGGGAAGTTCAAAACCATAGAGATTAAAAAAAGCCGTAAAACTGTGTTTGCACTGCAACAAGGTGAACCAGATTTGGAGGTTTTGGTGGAGGAGGTAAAACTTGCCCAGGCACCAAGGGTCAGCTCCAGCCCCAGAGCCACTCCACCGGTGGGCAGTGCTGAGGGATGGGTTACACTGGGTGGCTGCACCAGCTCAGGTTTTACAAACTGGGTTTGCAGGTGCAGAGCAACATCATCCATTGTCCTCAGCAGGGGGACAAGACCAGGTGGCATCTCACCCACCTCCATCGAGAGAACTCCACCTCCGTGGAGCTGGGCACATCCCAGCCCCTCTAACCTCAACATCCCCCAGCCTTCACGGCTGTTGCTTTTCTTTTTGCCTTTTTACAGCTTTTTAGCTCAATTTGAGCAGATCGAGGCTGACCCAGGCTAGCCCCTCCTGCCAAAACGTTTCATTCCTTTAGATGGGAAAAACGTGAGAAACCCTTGTGACTGATGCCTCCAGTAGCACATTTCAAAACCCTTCCTTGCCCAGGAGGGCAGCCGTGCTCCCAGCGGCTGGAGGAGCGGGGAGAAGGGCGACAGAGCGGGTAAGCTGCAGCCAGCAAAGGTTTGCTGTTACATTTCAAAAGCCCTGGAGCAAGCCTTTTCACCCTGGACCATATATTTTAAAAGCCTTTTCACGCTGGACCATTTAATAACTCCAGATGTCCCCATCTGCAGAGCCAAGGTAGTGGCAGGGACACTATTTGCAAGGTCCCTGCCTGCTGTGTGCAGCAAGGGGGTGGCTTTCCCCAGGGCAGGGGTGACATCCCACCAGGCATGGGGACCTGCAGGAAAGGTTGCACCCCGCTTTTTGGCTCCTGAGCAGCCACCCCACTGCCAGCTCTAAGCGTCCCCATTGCCACTAGATGTCAGTGAAGACTGGAGCTGGGGCTTCGCTTGGGAAGGGCTGATCCTGGCAGCAGTGCTGGGGAAGCAAAAGCGGGCTTGGGTATGGGCATCCCACTGTACCCCTCTCTGCAAGGCTTGGGGACACCTAGTGCGACTTGCCACCTCCAGGCATGGGTTCGGAGGTTTCCCCCGCATCTCCCGAGGGGCCTTTGGCCCCTCGGGAGATGCGGGGGAAACCTCCGAACCTTGCGACCAAGGGTACCTGGAGTCCTGATTCCCCATCCCCAGCGCTAAGCAGACAGCATCCTTCAGCCGGGCAGGCAACTGCTCCTCGTTAGGTGATAAGCAGCATGTGAAAACAGCAAGGGAAAGAAATCAGGCAGTTTCTCTGAAGGATGTACTACAAGCAGCTTGTTAGTGTGCAAGGAGTGGTGGGATGYGGGGTTTCCGAGGGAGCTGCATGGACCATTCCGCAGGCTGGGCTCTGCACTGTCCCCAAAGCCCTGTTACTGGCAATAATGCATCAGCTATTTAACATCCCCCTAAAAGCATCCTCCCCTTCCCGAGTCTTGCCAGATCCTTGGCTTTCCCATTGGCAACAGGTTTCACCCTAAGCACGAAGGGCCATTTTGGCTTTCTCACAGGGGATGGGCCACCTCGCAGCCCCAAGCAAGCCGGGATGCTCCTGGGGGGAGGGGGCAGAGGGCAGCCCCCGGCCCGGCTCCTCCGACCGAGCTGAACCTGCATCCTCCATCTCCAGAGGTCCAGACCGGGAGCTTTGCTGCTGCCCCCCAGTCGCGATGTCCACATGGGAGTAGCTCCCCTCTCCAGCAAGCTGGGCTCACTTACAGCATCGAAACATAACAAATAAATAACAAATGTCTTATTTCCATGGAAAGCGAGGAATAGTGATGTTACTGAGCAGAACAATTTGATTTTTCACTTACGACACATTGGCTTCAACCTCCCAATGAGAAGCGGTTTCCCACCACCAGTGGACAATTATTTAGGCAGAGTTTGAAATAACTCCCCAGCTTCCCGCACCAAAACCCATCAAGACCAACCCTTTTCCCTGCAAATATCCCCTGGAATTACCATTTTCTAGTAAAAAAAAAAAAAACGCGCTTTACATCAAATTCTCAACTACCTCTAGCTGTGGGCTGGAGGTTCACAGACACTAAATACTACAGGAGGGTAAAAACCCCATTCTCCTGCCAACCTTCCTCAATGCATATTTGGGGGCTCTCTTTGTCCTCCCTGTTTCCAGTCCCGACACGCAGCCGCTACACGACCCATCCCTCAAATACAAAAAGGGCAATTTCCTATCCCATTTCTATTCTTACATCTTCCAAGATTCAGAGGGCTGCAGAGGAGCAGTCCCTGCTCTGCAGGGCCCATACCCAGAAATCCACCTGAAAGTCCACACTGATTAAAAGATACTTGATTTTCACTACCAAATAGTATGGGGTTTGGGGGTTATTTATTTTTTTCTTTTGGTTTGGTTTGATTTTTTGGGTTATTTTTAAGTGGTCTATTTGCTGAAGGCGTTCTTGTAGCAAAAGATGGCCTCGCACCCACCAGGGCTGGACGGAGATTAGTTTGATGGGCTGGAATGATCTATGCCGCCCCTGGGCAGAGCGAGGTGGGATGCTCTGCCAGATTTCCCAAGATTTTAGCCAGCATGCGCAGGGATGGGAGGGTCTCGGTGCTGGGCTCGGCGGCTCTGCAGTCCAGGCTGTCAGGGAAAAGCCAGCACCGAGCAGCTTTGCCACATCCACGGCAAGCCCGGAGATGCTCACAGAGATGCTGTAAATACTAAGTGGGATTTGCAGTGCGTTAACCCCCCTGAGATGCCTTTTGGAGCCACAGGGGCCGGGGGAGGCTCTAAAGAGACACATCTGGCCGAGCCCTGGCTGACAGATTTCAGGGTGGCCCCGTGGCCCGGGGGGGGGGACAGAGCAAGGCCACCCCCAGGCAGCCGCCCCGCCAGCAGCAGTCAGAGCAGCCCTGCCATCGCGGCATGAATAATGCATAAAGCACCCACGAAATAATAGCTTCATCTTCAGCAGCTCCATCAGTCCTGCTCCTGGGCTCGAGTCACAGCCGTTACTGGGAAGGGGTAATAAAAACCCAGCCACCACCACCAAATCCATGGAGCCTGGGAAGGCTGGGGGGTGCCTCTGAGTTAATTGCATGCAAGAAAACAGCTATGAGGCTTTCTGAAGCCTTCTGAAGAGAATTAAAAGGGAATTAAGTTGCTCACTTCAGCTTAGTCAGTACAAATAAACCTTCAGCTGTTGGATTAGCAATGCCAGAGCAGGAGCAGTGGCTGCTGGAATTTCCTTCTTTCTGGCTTTTTTTTTTTTTTTTTTTTTTTTTTTTTTTTTTTTTTTTTTTCATTCTTTTCATTCAGGGCAACCTAGTGTCAAACCAGCCTGGGTCTTCTCCAAGAAAGCTCTGCCTTTGTGGCCGTGATGCTATTGCTTTCATTCCTCATGGAAATAAAGGAAGAAGCAAAAAAACCCAGCCCAAAACCCCAATCCCAATTCATACCAGTACCTTTCATCCCCACAAGAGTCCAATGCAGATCTCATTTTTCATATAATATTGGACAAAGAAGCATACCTGGCAAATAAAGAGATGCTCTCTCCCCTGTCTGCGCGCGGTTTGCTCTGCACAGGTGAACTCACGCTGCATCCGACAAGAGAGATGAACCCAAGCGGAGAATAAACTGCCAAATAACCGCCGCCTGCAAACGGACTTGGAAAGAAGGATTAGATTGGCTTAACCAACAAATCCTCTGTCGACGGTACCAAAGCATGGTTTGGGAGAGGCGCGACCCCCTGAGCACCATCGCACGCCCGGTGCGGGTTTGTGACCTGAAAGCATTTGCAAAAGCCCGGCCTGGCCGACGGGCGATGCAGACGAAGCAGGCAGGACCGGCACGAAGGCAGCTGGGGGGCCCGTCCCTTCGCTGGGGTAATGGAATAAAGGTGAGGAACCTTCATTTCTTCAGCCAGTGACTCCAGGTACAAGTCAGCTAGCCTGTGCCTCAGTTTCCCCTTCTGCAAAATCACACTTCTCTTTTCTACAGAGCATGATTGGGTATCAACTTGCCAATCTGCCTATTTTTTTATATATATACACACACACACATATATATACACACACGGACACATCTATACACACACATACTAGTTATAGGGGGAGAAAGAATAATTTCTGGCTAAGGTGCAGGACACCCCCCCACCTACAGACAAGCTTAGAGGGGGTCACAGCATCGCAGCCTACAGCTGCGTTTGCCGAGACAAACCCAAGGCAGAAGGCAGGGCAAATAGCCAGAAAAGCGGCTGGGCTCGGGCAGAGGCCGGGTGCCGGATCCGAGCGGGGTCCAGCGAGTCCCAGGGGTTTCCATCGGCTGGGCCGGGCTGGAAGCAGATCTTTTGCAGCGCATTGACAGATGCTGCATTTCTGCTCTGTTCGTGTGCAGGCAGTAAAATGCCGGAGGCCAACTGGGGCCACTTTAGCTGGGATTTTTATGGTTTCCCTGAGAGGGGTTTTCATAGTTAGAAGTGTTAAGCGGAGCCTTGAACCCCACCAGCATTAGCAAAGCCGCGGTGCCGGGGGGTCCCTGCAGGCCAGGTTTACCCGTCTCCAGTTCCCCCCCAGCAGGATGCAGCTTCACCACGGAGCCAAACCCCGCACCCGAAACGGGAACCGTCACCTTAGCCATGCCGATAGTCAGCTCCCCGCTCCCTGCTGCCGAATGAGGATCTCGGGCCAAAAGTAAGCGTGTGGGGGGTGAAGGGGTCGCAGTGGGACAGGGAGAACAGGAAAGCCTCGACATGCCGGAGCATCCCGGCTGAGCGGTGCCTTGTCGCCCCATCCGCTGCAAGACAGGTCTTCCCAAGGGAGGATAAGGAGCTCGTGCACACCAGGGTGGGCTTTTATACCTTCGGGCCTGAGGTCTGGGGAGGTGGCCCCTTTTGGGGGGGTCTCGGGGGGACCCAGGCATCCTGGCTCCCGTCCCAGCTGCCAGGCGCGGAGCCGGGGAACCTCACCAGAGAGCATCAACCCCGGCAGGGTTTGCACCGACTGCTGCAGATTTCATACCCCGCGGGAGCGAGCAGCCTGCCCAGCAGCAGCGGCTGTTTGCCTGCGCACGCCGCAAATCCTCGCTGCCTGTGAATAGGCAAGGTACCGGGAGCGCCGGCGCAGCTGAGCAAATACGATTGCTACATGCAGTTATTAATTGGACAAATCTCATATATTTTGGTGCTTGCGGAGCTCTTTCAGGGAGGTTTCAGTGGCTGAGAGGTTATTCCTCCTTGCCTAGCTGCTCTGGGAGCACCCTGGGTTGCTCGGTGGTTGTGGGTGCTGTAAGTCATACGAGAACCTTGCTACACCCCAGCACTTGGGGAATAAGGTCCCGCTGTGCACATATGTGTGAGTATAACGGCTGTGGCAGAGAGAGGGCATGGGGGGACAGAGAGGGGACTTGCCTGAGGGCCCGGGATACCCACAGCCCCTGCTCACTTTGGCTTCACAGCCCCGAACGCAAAGGCAGCAGCCTGCTGTCCCCCCCAGCGTCCCGGGTCCCCCAGTCCCTTTCCCAAAGGGCTATTCCAGCCGCTTTCGGTGCTGCTCCCTAACACCCCTGTTTGCCCACATTTTCCCGAACACCAGTCCAAAGGAGACGTTCCAAGACGGCCGGGGCAAACACATTTGAAAAAAGGCACAGGTAAATACCTACAGCCTCGAGCATTTGCTCTGGATTAGGCAGCCGGCACCGGCTCTGCCCGTGCCCCCTGGGACCCTCCTGCTCTTCCCTTTGTCCCCCCCCACATCCCTCCTGCTGCTGAGAGCCCCTCGTGCCCTGAAAAGGAGGGCAGCAGGCCGAGAGCTGGCTGCACCAGAGAAAAACCCCTGCAAAAGGTTCGTGTGGCAGGTAAAACCCCACGGCGCGGTCTGGGCTGGGTGCTGGCGCTGCCCAAATGCCCCACAGCATCTCAGGGGTCGGCGAGGGGAGCGCTGCTGGTTTTCCCGGCCGTAAGGGGCCATCAGACAGCAGAGAAGTCAAGAGCAACACTCAAATGAAGCAGAAAAAGAGGGAGATGCCGAGCCTCRCTCGCCGGAAAGGTCACACACGCGGCAGCTTTATGCACAGGTAATGATCCGCACGGGTCAGCGCTCCCCACCCCGATCCCGTGTCCTGATGGCAAATAAAACCATTTGCGCTATTAGCACTGCGTTACTCAAGCTGAGGGCAAAGCTATCAACCAATTTTCCTCTTACGGAGCCGGGAGACGAGGGGAGGGGTGAGTAATTTCAACCCCAGCATGCGCAGGGAGAGGGCTGGCAGGGGCGAGGGTGGCAGAGCAAAGCGGGGAGGCAGAGCCCCTCGGGGCATCTTTGCTGGCACCAAAAAGCGCTGTGATTGCTGGGGATAACACCCAGGGAAGGGAGCACAGGCAGCGCCGGGCTGGGATCGCCCCGGGTCCAGGCCAGGGGCTGGCTGGCTGCAGCAGGAGCATCACCCCAGGGCTTTGACAGAGGGGTTCCCACCGGGCAGAAGAGGATTYGCCCCATGCCTGACCTCTTACCAAGCCTTTCCACGTTTCTTATTTTACAAACAGCTGCTTTCCTGCGTGCAGATAACACTCGCCCCCTCCACGCTGCCACCGCAGAGGGTGGACATGTCACACGCCTGGGGACAAATCCCAGAGCTGCCACCTCCTACAGCCCGAGAAAGAAGCAGACCCAGGGCTTGCTTCGCCCCAGCACCCCGGGATAAAACACTCCTGCACCGACCCCAAAATCAGTGGGAACCGACCTGCCAAAATACGAGTTAAGAGAACAGCAGCTGGAACGGCTTCGCTGCCGCCACCGAGACGCCAAGCCCGGGTGCCTCTCCCGCTGATGCTATTCAGCCTGACAACATCTTTCTGATTAAATTCTCCAGCTTTCAGGGTGCTGCGCTGCCTGGCATGTCATACTTAGGCTGTTAACGGGGTGTTTCACCTCCGCCTTCCCCTCCTCCGTGCCGCTCGCCTCTGGGCAGTATTGGGGACTACGTGTGCTCCCTTCCCTGCTTGGATCCACGCGGGCAGTAGGTGTTTTTCCTCTCCTCAGCTGCAAGATGGGGGTAGCAGGGCCCTCAAGGAGGCTCAGCGGTATCTTGGGTTTATTCGGGGGTGGCAATAGATCAAAATTGCTTTGTACGAGCCCTCCGGGATGGATGGTGCAGGAAATCAGGACAAACCAGGGCTGGTGGGGGGTCCTGCCTCCTCCTGTGCGATGTCCCAGTGGGTCCGGCCAGCCCCAGTGACACAGCCCTGCATGGTTTTGTCTTTGCCTTGGCTTTGTGTGCAAAGAAAGCAAAGCACGAGCTCGCTTTACCTTCAGACAGGCGTTTCCATCGCTGCTGGGGCTGTACAGAGCATGCAAAGCCTCTGAGCTCCTTGGCACRTGCCTTGCCCCTGCAGAGCCCAGCAGCATCCCCCCAGGGATGCCCCCCCCCCCCAGGCTGGAGAAACTCACGGCTCCTGCGGGCTCTGGCTGGGGGGTTTATCTGGGCAGGGTGTGCTTAAACACAAACAGGACAAAAGGACGGGGCAGATGGGACGGGGAACATGGCAGGCGGCGTGGGACCGGCTTGTTCCCCACCGCCCTCGCTGGCCACGGGGACAGGCGGACCTGGGCCGGGAAYGTCCCCTCCGTCTTCCCCGGCAAATGCACGGAGGCAGCTGCGGAGCTGCCTGACAAGTGATGTATTTGGTCCTGGCCTAAAAATGTCAGCCCATGTTCTCCTTCCCTGTAACAGACGTGCTGGGGTTTGATGCTAATAAAACTGGGGGCAGGAACTCGACAGAAACTCCAGATACAGACACGGCAACTGAACGGTCCAAAAAAAAAAAAAAAAAAGTTTAACCCTTGATCATTCTCTGTTTTGATATATCTTTTATATTTTTTTTAACACAGAGGAAATAGAAATTCCTTCATTTTAAGCAGCTGCCATGTGGCCCAGGCCAGTAGCAAGGGCAGATGCAGTTCAGCAGCCCTGGGGAGGGGGGACGGGACCAGACCGGCCGCTCCGATGGAGCGAGCGGCATCCGACCCCACCGGCAGCGCCAACCTGCTGTATCCAGCCCGGAGCCGGTGCGTGGAGTCACGGCGATGAGCCTCGTCTTGCTAATAAAATAATTGAACATGATCGGCTGCCCTACTCGAATCATGGCCAATATCCATCACATAAACCTCATCCTCCAAGAGATTTATTTGTTAATGAGGGGGAAAAATAAAAAAGCTCGTGCAAGGCTCAGTTCCGCTCCGAGTGACGCGGGGCTGCTGCTGCAAAACCCGGCCCTGGAGCTCGCGTGGGTTTGCCCCAAGGGAACTGGGACCAGAGGGCGCCTGAACCCGTCCCAGGAAGGCTTGGGCTCCTGCTAAACTGGGGGTGGTGGTTTGTTCCGGGATGATAGAGCACTGAGGGTTTAAAAGAGGCCGGTTAGGCGATATCTCAGGGCCCGTCCTCCAGCTCTAATTAACAGGGTTTGCACCCTGCATCCTCCTTACCCGACCAGTGGGGAACAGCCCGGCCGCTCCTAAGGAAAAACAACGCGAAAGCAGAAAGATAGAAATGCCCACAATATAACTTCGCTAATAAAAGGCATGACAAGGGTAATAAATGCAACCTTTCCTCGGCTGCCCTTCCTGTTCCAGAAACCATCCCTTACTCTAAACCGCCGGGTGAATCTTTTTCTCCTTTTCAATACCGGGCAGATTCGGCTGCCTGGCACGGCATTTTTTGTCCCCCAGCTTGGTGCAAAGCGTCTGGGTCTGATCTCGGGGGCTGGATGCTCACGGAGGATGGAGACCTGTGAGCGCGCAGGGCAGACRGCTGCCGCGCCTCGCTGGGCCGTCGAGGCTAAAAAGGGAACTGCTCTGATCACAGTTTTGGGGGGATTTAGAAGGGCTTGTGTGTTTTCAGGTGCCATCCTCTGGACTGGGCTCCAGATGCTTTAGATTTTGATATTGTGTATTATTTCTTCCCGGATGCTATCAAGTTAACCAGTGAGCCAGGATCCAGAAGCACGATCCCACGTCCCTAGGCTGCAAGGAGAAGTAAAGGATTTCGCCCTGGGGGGAATATCCCTGTGTTCATACACAAACAATATGAAAAACACAAGTTTTGTTTGTACGTGAGCAAAATCCCATGTTGCTGCCCCTCGGAGTTTGGGCAAAACCCGGGGTTTGCTGGGGGTGCGGGCCAGCGTCCCGGGGGYGTCAGCTCTCGGGGTTCCTGGGGGAGCCGCTGCCTGGGACCGGCCACGAAACCCCCCGACAGCAACCCCCCCGCCTCGGCTGAGTTTCCATGCGGTAATCAAGAAATATAGGGTATTTTTGTGGAAGTCAATCAGTTCATGAACAATTTGCTGGTGGAGCAAGGGGCCAAATGCCCGCAAGAACAGCAGCAAACTCCTCTCACCAGCCCCGGTTTTTACGCAGCCCCTTTTCCACGAGCACCCTGGGCTTTCCTCCACGTCTGCATTGCACAGGCACGTCCCTCCTCTCACCCCAGCCTGGTTTAGGCCACAGCAAACTACACACTAAATAGATCTGAAAAATCAATCCGGCTCCTCTTTTCCTTTCTCGGCGCGCAGGCAGCTCTGCAGGCAAACCCTGCTCGGCGGGAAGAGGGCAGCCAGGCAAACCCAGACGGACGCTGCAGCCGCGGGTGCCCGGCTCCTCTCACCCCCAGCCTCCACCTCGCCGTTGAMGCTGAGACCAAAGGCAAAACCTGCCTGAGACCATTTTTCTTTCTTACTTTCTATCTTTCATACTCTTTGCACAGCCCTTCTGTCTGGCAATATGCTAACACTGCCACCAAATTGAAGTTGGAAGATTAGAGCAATCAAATCCATTTCCACAGGATACATTTAACTGGACAGGTTTTGCTTTAAACCTAAGTACCCTACTGGGGATTCATTACCAAAATCCATCCGCTTCCCATTTGCTTCTAATGGGAGGGAAGATGAGTTTTGAATAATTAAAAGCCAGCTCCTCTCTGCCCGCCTGCCGCTGGACGGAGCAAAGGTTGTGCCGCTGCTCTGCCCGCTCGCCTCTGCTCCAGGGTCTGCGCCCAGCGCGACGCAGTAAATCTACAAAACCCCAAACTATTTCTAGAATCACAGAAGGGTTTGGGTGGGAAGGGACCTTTAAAGCTCATCTGGTCCAACCCCCTGCCGTGGGCAGGGACATCTTCAACCAGGTCAGGTTGCTCAGAGCCCCGTCCAACCTGGCCTTGRABGTTTCCAGGGATGGGGCATCCACCACCTCTCTGGGCAACCTGTGCCAGGGTTTCACCACCCTCAGCGTAACAAATGTCTTCCTTATATCCAGTCTGAATCTCCCCTCTTTTAGTTTAAAGCCATTCCCCCTTGTCCTGTCGCAACAGGCCCTGCTAAAAAGCCTGTTCCCGGTAGCATAACCCTACAAAACCCCACCGGGCTCCTATTTGCGGGACGCGCGCAGGATCCTGGCTGGGGCACGAGCTCCCGGGATGGCGCTGGGCTTTGCAATGCACCGGCTGCAAGTCAAACCAGGCAGCAGGGAAACCAGTGCTTTAAAAATATCTCCCTAAAGAAGGAGCCGGGGAACAGGCACTGATGTTTTCCAGCTTAAAGCTCTTCCACATTCTGGGCTGTAGTTGCATCATCGCGTTGGGCTGGGCTGCCCAAGCACGTCGGATGGCAATCGCTTTCCCTTGCAAGGGCAGTCGGGGAAAGTGATGACAAATTCCTCCAGTTAATTAAAAAGCCCCACTCCAACAGCATAGCAGAGCTTTTGAAGTAATTTACGATCGTTTATTCATTTTGTCCCAGCACAATCTCTGTGGAAATGTAAAATTCAGCTACTGTATGATTTTCTCTTTACATTGACTGGAAGGAGAAAGAACGAATAGATTCTGTTAAATTAATTATCAGCATTGATTTCTTGTCTTTTTTATATTTTTATCCTGAGACAGAGCCCTGGGTAACTTTGAAGAATCTCTAGCACTCAGGCTTGGAAAATTGATCTAGCGGTTTCTGTGAAGCAGCATTTCCAAGCTCCCCTTCCTCAAAACACACTTTAAATGTTAATTTGCATGCTCGAAAGGAAGCAGGTGATTTGTCATTATATTTGCCTCCTCTCCCCTCTCCCAGATGTAGCTACTCGTTCCCTTCTTAATTGATTTTCATATTTAGATTCAGTTCTAGGGAAAGTAATTTGGGGACTGAATCGGGGAGAGAATTAATAGCTGACAACAAACGGGAACTTCAATGGGACTTCATTAGGCCATCCGAGCACCCACACTGGTCCTCTCTTCCTCCAGCAGTTTAATTTTCTTGATCTATTATAAATCATTATATTGAAAAATAGCTACTAAATAGAGACTCCTCTCTGCTTTTGCAAAGCAGAGGCAAAAGCTGCCAGATAAGGGGGAAGAAATTATTTGCAAACATTCATTGGAATGGAAGCCCCGGAGGGTCTCCCCCGGCTCCATCAGTCATTGCCGGCGGCAGCTCGGGTGCGCAGGATCCGTGCCTCGCTGCAGCCTGGGGCCGGACCCAAAGCACAGGGGGACCACRGCCAGCAAGGGCGGGTGCTGCGAAGCCCGGCGCGACGCACGTCCCCACCCAGGCATCGCGGATCCGCCTTGGGACGTGCCCGCATCTCCGGCTGCCTACAGCSGGAGCGGGACCTGCACCGGAGAGGGGAGAGGAGCCCGAGGAGGTGCCGTGACTGGCCCAGAAGAGATCCCGTGTCCTGAAGGCACCCAGGGAAGCGCAGCCACAGAAACCAGCACGGAAATCTCCCAGGATAATTGCATTCCAGGCCCTTCACAGCTGGCACCCACAGCTTGCAGCACCCTTCGCCGGCAGAGGACACCCGGCAGTGCTCGTGTCCCCTCCCCGCTCAGGGACCTCGAAGCCCGCGGGATGCTCGTGATGGCCACACGGCCGCGAGCTTTGGCTGGAAGAAGCCTGAAGCCCCGAGACACCCGGTGCTGCGAGCCCTCCTGCCCCTGGGGCTGCTCCGCCTCTCCCGGGGCAGCCCCGCAGGGATGCCATAGCACAGGCAAGGCTTTGATAGCCTCTATCATCCCAGAGCTCTCATTAACATTACTTAATTAACAGTCACAAGGAGAGCAGGCAGTGTAGCAGTGCTCCAGCTGATGGGAATTACCCAACACCAAGAAGTTCCCTGGGTTGACCTGCCCAGGGAGCTGCAATTCCACCTCAACTCTGGTTTTACTCATTGCACTTTTAGCACCTGAACTTGTTAAAAAAACCCCATCTTTTACGGAAGAAATGTTTTTCTGCCAGTACATTTCATTTTAGGGCCACTCCAAAGCTGGCTGGAGAAAGTAGTTTCTTCCTCTCTCCTACTGTTCTAAACACAGTTAATTCTCTTATAAATTAACTTGCACAACGTCACAGTACATTACCTCACCTTGGAATATTTTTATTCTGAACTTTGCATGGCTGATAAATGGAACGATGCTTGGATTTTTCTCTGGGGAAGTTTTACCCGTAATGTAACTTATTAAAATACAGCTGACTGCAGAAGAAATAGCACTTTTTCAAGAGGGTCCAGGTTATCCAGCGAAACACAGATAATGAATAATGGTTTATGGCAAAACTGATAATTCAGCAGCTATTATATAGACTGGCCCTGTGGTTTTCTTTAATCATTGGAAATTGCTAGGCAAGGTGCCACGGACCACCGGCCAGCTGCAAAGCCGGGGTCCCCAGGAGGGGAATGGCACAAGGTCACCTCGAGGGGTGACAACTCAAGCCAGCCTTGCCAGCCACGATGTCCCTGCCCACCCGCTGCGGCCAGGGAGCCGTACCCGCTTCCACAGCCGTTGTGCTTTATTCCAGCGTTTTGTCCCCGGCTGGGAAATGCTGCTTTTTTTTTATAGCCGGGGCCATGAGGTAGAAGGCGGCGGTTTCACTTCGGTGTGCGTTTGCTTTCTGCCGTGTGCGGGGCAGCGTCGTCTTGCCCGGCATCGCCGGCTGCGGGGGTGCACGTCCCTTGGGGTACCCCCCCCCCGCCAGCAAGGGAGGGATCCCAGCCCTGCCGGCTGTCCCCGGAGGGCGGGGAAGGGCTTTCCCCCTCCCGACGGTTCAAGCGTGCTGGGCACGGTTCTCCAGCTATCACCCACATTTGCAAAGGCTGCCCCTCCCTTCCCCCTCGGCTCCAGCCAGCTCCAGCGGCGCCGGGCGCTGCCGCCGGCTGCCAAACACCGCCCGCCCCTCGGGTCCCCCCGCCCGCGCCGCGGCGGAGGGGAGGGGGCGGCTCCCGCCGCCCCGTCCCTGCTCCCAAGCCGGCTCCGGCTCCAGCCACCGGCAGCCGGGCCTGGGCCCGGCGCAGGCCGAAGGAAGGCTTCGGCAGCCGGGAAGGGAGAAGGCGGCTCCCACCAGGGCCAAGAAGCGGACGAAGCCCCCACGCTCCGCTCCCCCCACCCTTCTAGAGGGGGACAGGTGCCACGCACCTCAGCGCGCCGGGGACAGCGGTGGCTCCGGACCGAAGGCAGCAGGATGCCTCCAGCAGCATCGCAGCTGCTCTGCAACGCGGGGGGGGAAGCAGCCGTGGGGCAGGGGAAGCCGTGGGGCAGGGGAAGCCGTGGGGCAGGGGAAGCCGTGGGGCAGGGGAAGCCGTGGGGCAGGCAGCCCTGCCCAGCCGGGGCTGCCCTTAGCCCCGCGCTGCCCACGAGCAGCCCCTGCCTTTGGCCTCCTCCCTCCCCACAAGAGAAAGGAGATGCAAACCCTCTTTCTCCCTTTCCCTCCCTTTTATAGCACCCTCAGCCAGGGAGGGACCGTTAACCCTTCCCTGCCCGCAGGCCCTTGGCTGTAACGCAGCTGCCCCCGGGCCGGGCAGCAAGGGGCTGGCGTGGGGAGAGCTGGCACCGCTGTGCGGGTCCCCTCCCGTTTCTTCCCTTCCCAGCCCCCGTCGCTGCCCGGGGTATTTATTGCTTGGCTGCTACCGGCAGTGATGAGAAAAAGCAGATGGTAAATAATAGACTCATTTTCCGAAGCAAGGTTCACCCGGAGAATAAGCGGCAGAGGGGCAAATGGAGCTGTTTGGAGGACCAGGGAGTCAGGGGGGACGTGATGGGCAGGGGAGGAAGGTGCACTATGCCCTCAGGTGGAAGAGGAGAGCAGCCTGGGATCACTCCACCCAGCCGGCGTGATATCATCCAACAGGCAAACTGCGCTGTGTCGGGAGGCTTGGGCTGGCCCCAGCCCCAGTGGCATCCAGGGACGCTGCCGGGACTGCCACGGGCTCTGCTGGGTAACGCTAAGTGGCCACTTCAGTGCCGTGCCTCAGTTTCCCGACCGTACCCCAAGGCTAACCTCAGTTATCAGCAGTGTCGGCAGTGACATGTCACACGGCCAAAGTACAGTGAGAATCTCTGCAGAGAGATGTAAATCCAAGTCAAACACTTCTTCTTCGTACCTCTTGGGAAGACCAGACGGCGATTAGCTCGGACAGCAGGACCCCAGCTGGCAGGAGGGCAGGAGCTCGGTCTCGCTCGCAAGCACCAGGCGCTGCTTGATTAGAGCCAGCTCCCCGGTTCTGCCTCGTGCCAGAGCATCCCGATTTCATCCCCYGTGGGGCTTGTAAAACCCAGGGGTTTGCATGTGTGGACTCTGCTCAGTGTTTAGCCGGGTTTAAAATAGCTTCTTTGTCCTGCCTGCCRCCGAGCCGGGCCGGGTGGTCTGGGATGGGAGGCAGCGAGCAGGATGGTTGGAGGCACCAGGCTGCTGGAAGAGGGCAGCTGCCTGAAGGATTTCATGAAAACCTCCCTCTGCATTAGTTGCCCTCGTGCCAGACCCAGCACAGCCCATCATCCACACCGCGAGGGGCTGCACCTTGCAAGGCTTGGCTTAAACTGCAGACAGCATCCAAAGACCTCCCTTTTACTGATTAGCAGGCAGTCGCGCTCACAGCTCCTGGAGACTCTTCCTCCTCTCTTTGGTAAATACCTCCTCTTCCTCCAGCGGCAAATCTGCCTGCGCGGGCAGGAGCCCCCGAGGCCCGACCGCAGGAGCTGCTGGGGCAGCGAGGTGCCCGGGAAGCGGGGCGGCAGCGCTGCTTTCCCAAATCCCTTAATTATGCGTGATGAACACTTGAAAATCTGACCCGAGGTGGCTGTTGTTGAGTCATCCTCTGTTTAATCGCTTGCAAATATTACACTGTCTCGCAGTGTGGGCTGTAAATTACCAGCAAATAAAGTGTGGAAGCTGCTTTACAGCTAATATATTGCTTCTTGGGAAAGTTTTGAATTAAATGAGTCTTTCTGCTGAGATAACAGCCCTTTCCCCGGGGATCAGGCTCTGGTGAGGGGCGCAGGGGGATGTGGAGTGGAGGGCTGGGCTGGGGGATCCTGCCCTCTCACCGGACCGTGCCTGCACCTTGCAGGTGGGAAGAGCCAGATGGAGGGTAAAACACGGAGGCATCCAGTCCAACTGCTGTGACAATGTTTGTGCCACTTGCTGAGAGCCTCAGAAGTGCCAAGCACTATTTATCAATATTTCCCAGTACCCTCCAAGGTGAGTCTTTCTGAAGATTTCAACATGAGGGTTCGTTAAGTGACTTCAAGTGAAAAAAAAAAAAAAAAAATCCGCTATTCAGCAGTACAGATTTCCCTGGAGGCTTCTGTTATTATCGTCTTCCCAGTTATGAGTGATTTATCCTTGATGTTCCTGGCTTGGCATACACTCTGCAAATTATTGCTCCCATGGTGAATCCAGCCGGTCTCGACACCTGGGCAGAGGGGATGCAGCCACCGCGGGTGCCAGCATCCCTCTGCCTTCCCCGGCGGTCCCCAGGCGCTTGGGCTGTCCTGCTGCCCGTGCACGAGGCTGGGGCATCACCCGTTGCTGATGTCTCTTAAGCTCCAGCCATGGCCAGCCCTAGATGATTAAAAATTGTTGCAGGAAATTTTGAGATTGGGATGAAGCCTCGAGGTCGCTGCTGTGGGTTGATGAAGCCTTTGGGGCAACTTGGCTGGTGCCATGTGGATCTTCATGGCCACGTYTGGTGGTGACCCGAGTCAGGCAGGACTTCTGCCACCAACCAGCCCTGTTAGGAAGGTCTCCAAGAACAAGACTGTTGAAACTGCCCCCAGATTTAACCTAATTTATTAATTCCCATCTCTGGACTCCAAGGTCCTCTGTCCATCACCAAAATGCATCTGTCCCAGGGGAAGGAGGTGGCAGTTGTTTGGGAATCTGAGGAAAGGTGATGAAAAGCAGAAAATACCAGCAATGCTGCTGAGCCACCTTCCAAAAATAGATGGTGGCCAAGCAAAGGAAGAAAAAAGTGTCTCCCMTCCCTGCCTTGAGCTGTTTGGGTTTTTTCCAGGCACACGATCAGATGAATTAGAGGGTTACGGAGAGGCCCAGGGCTGAGCCACCGCCGGGGGAAAGTCCCGCCGGGGATTTGGCCCCGGCACCGGCTCGTGATGGCTCAGGACSGCGGCAGGATCTCCAGTCACATTAAAATGACAAATTTCCAACCTGTGGCAAGCACGAAACGATGACTTGGATGTGGTTTGTCCATGACTAACAGGAAATAAGATTTCACATCGTTTCYAGATCATTCTCTTGGTCGTGCTGAAAGGAAACGGTACTCTTTGAAGCAAAGTGTCCCCCCCCAGAAAATCAAGGTTATTTCAAGGTTTTAAAACTTCCCATGGGCCATCAGAAAGCAGGAGGCAAAACCAACAGCAGCCTTGCTGAAACGTTCCCCAACCCACTGTGTCCCTCTGATTTCCTAGAAAAGGCAAACTAAGTGTTAAGAAGCGCTACTGCTTTTTCCCAGTCTTCCTCCGTAACTCCAAGACGAAGGATAATTAATTGATGAAGGAGCCTCTTTCTATGAAGGCACTTACTCTTCTTTGCGGAGAAATGCAAACTATAMTTAGCAGGTTTTTTCCTTTCAGCGTGTGCAACCTGCGAACGCTCAGCAATCCTCGGGGGCTGCTGCGCCGGGGGATGGATCATTTATAGGTGTTGAGCAGGGGTCAGTCCTTCAGGCATTTCAGCAGCAGCTGGTGGCACAAATGAGGATTTTTTGGAAGCAGCCGGTGAGTTTAGCTACATTTCAACTCAAAGCATCACCTTGAGGCAGGAGATGTGTCCACGGTCTGTCAGTCCCAGTGTCTCCATCACTGATGGCTCTTAAAAGTCCTGCAGGTTCCCCCTCCTCCCCATCTGCCTCCGACACCTCGCCACGGCTGGGGACTGCAAAGGAAAACCACAGTTCCTGTGAAACACAGGTGGGAAATGAGATTTATGTTTATGTCAAGGATGACGGATAGAAAGACTGTGGTAGTTGTCTCGGGGTGCCCAGCGGCGGTGTGCCTTCCCAGCTCACCCAGCATCTCCRGCAGACCGGTCCCTCCCCGGCCGGGCACCCAGCTCACTCTTTATTTGGAAAACACTACCCATCCCTTAGAAAAAGCCTGGGGCAGCCAGAAAGCCATTTCCTCTACCAGAAATACCTGGAAGAGAGCAAAAGAAGTGGGGAGGAAGGAAGCTATAAAGCAGAGGAAGCTGTAAGGCTTCAAAACCTCGGTACGGCGACGCTCGGCAGCTGGAAAGGAATAAAAGAGTATCTGCTCTTTGTTCACCCCTGGAGCCACGGCATTGGAAAAGATGAGCAAGAACAATAACACTTCCACCAGTCCTAGGTTTTCCTTGATGAATGTTAGGGATTTTCTCAACAAGAACTCTGAATAGTGTGAAAATAATAATGGAAAACATTTTTGTTGTCTCCAGGGAGGAAGATGCACATAAAGTGGTTTTTCCTGGCCGGGTCGTGCTGGCAGCAGCCCTGGGTGCAAATAGCTGCTGCACGGATTTCAGGAGCCACCCTTGGAGAAAGACTGGAAGGAAACKTGTCCTTCCCTCCTTCCCTCTCTCCTTCAGCTAATTTTATATTTCTCTTTCTGGCTGTGCTGCAGAGAGTAATGAACGTGGGTGATTTGCCATCAGATAAATGGCATGCCATTAGCTGCCTGTTTAGAGACCATATTTCCTCTTTGTGATGAGAGCTCAATATCTTTCCAATGAGTTATTACTTGGAGATCTTCTAGACCTGGACTTTAAGTACCAAGCAATTACTGCGCCGTAATTCCAGGGCTGCTCGCCTCCCTGCTAGACACAGTCTCTTAAGCCTCGTCAGGTTGACTGGAGGAAGCTTTTTTAGTTTTAAAAGAATGGCTTCATGGCAGCTGTTTCAAGCAGCTCCCTTTTCCCTTCTTCTCCTTTTCCATCCAGCCTTTTCAGTCACCTGCTGCAATCTCCTCGCCCTGCCCAGCAACGCTGGGTGGTGATGGAGGGGGTCGCTGGGGCTCCAGGCGCCAGGGTTGCATCCTGCAACAGGCATGTACTGGAAATAACAGAAAAGTGGCCAAGAGCTTGTACCTACACGTGCCTCAGACCATGGCAGTGCTGCCCCGTTATGCCCAAGCTCTCCCGGGGGGCCGGCACAGCTGCACGTCCCAGCCCAGCGTCTCCCAGGGATGCAGCCCATCGCTAACCCTGCTCCCGCCTCGCCTGCTCGCTACCTCCACCACCGCCAGCTCCAATGGCCTCGGGCAAACTCCCTCCTGCTCCAGGGCCGTCTCCCCTGTTCGCAAAGCAGGAAGAAAAGCCCTCCCCTCCGCTTTGGGAAAAGCCCTGTGCCCCGGGACACAAGTCCGGAGCCACGTTTGCACCTTTAATACAAGCGATTATTGCACTCCAAGCTCCCAGCCGAGGCCGGAGCTCAGTGTGGCAGCAGCGGAGGCTCAAGCTGTGGTTTTGTCTTTAAACCTCTTTTTTGGGGGAGTATCAGCATGTCCTGACCTTTTCTGTATCTGAAGGGAGTAGTGGGTGATGTTGGGGGCCACATTTGGAGCTGTTCGAACAAAAGGTTCCCAAGATATGCCCCTTTTCCCCTCCTAAAAACGAATTACAAAAGTAATAGGTGCTTCTTCAGGCTCTGCATGGAGCTGGAGTTGAGCCCGGCTCTTGTCTGACATGGTCATGGCGTGGGTTGGAGGGAAGTGCTGGGGTTGTGAGAAACAGGTGCTCTAAAACTGAAGGAAAAGCATCAAAATTTTGCAAACAGGCTGAGCCAGCCCTCGTGCTCCCAACATGTCCAAGCGCAGGCAGTAACGCCGCTTCCCTCAGGGGCTGGAGGCCAAGGGGAGACGACGTACCTGGAAGCATCGTCCCTTCTAGCGAGCACCAGCAGCTCCTCTGCCTGCAAACCTGTGCAATCACTGCCAGAGATTTACTCCCCAAAAGCGCATTTCTTTTTTATTAAAGAATACAGCAACAAGCAGCAGAAAACTCAGGGCTAAAGCCGTTAATGCAGAGTTCACGGTGCCTGAGGCATCTCATGCATTTTTAAACGTCTCAACATGCAGAAGTGGAAAACGAGACAGCAGAGTGCCCCGGGGCCGTCCCGCCGCCCACTCGAGTCCTGCTCCAGGCACCTCCGCTTCCCCCCAGCCCCAGGGCACCCGGCTCCGCGCTGAGTCCCCAGCAGCCTGGGCAGTGGGACAGGACAGGGTGCAG
>JAYKAV010001898.1:395589-529378 GCA_035582835.1 Phoebastria nigripes | reverse complement strand
GGGATGGGATGCAGTGGGATGGGATGCAGCGGGATGGGGTCAGTGGGATGGGATGCAGCGGGATGGGATCAGTGGGATGGGATGCAGCAGGACACAACGCAGCAGAACAGGAGGAAGTGGGATGGGACGCAGCAGGACGGGACGCAGGGGCCAGGGTGCAGCGAGCCACGACGCAGCAGAGGCCGAGCAGCTGCGGGTGCCTCCCCAGCCCTGCTGGGAGCCGCTTCAGGAGCAGGGCCCAGCTCTTGCAGCAGCCCCAAGCGCTAACTCTCAGCAAACAGGTTTATTCACGAGTGACAAATTCCTGTTCATTAAAGAAGAACATTCCTGACGAGCAATTAAACACCTAAGTAAGCTTCAGGTGGACGGATGGACGGATGGACGGACGGACGGATGGGTGATGAGCACCACGAACCCCCTGATTTACCAGGGCAAACGCTCTCTTACAGGAGAAATGGTAAAATGGAGCTGGCCAGGAAACTTGCTTGTTTTCCTCTTTTTTTTAGCAGCTCTTCTTACTTTTGACATCACTGCGCCTTCAGGGCTTGGGAAGTCTCCCAATACGCTCACAAAGGCACCGTGTGCCTGACGGGCTCGTGGGGTGGCCCTGGCTGCTCTTGGCTGGAGAGCTGCTTGTTTGAATCGAAATCTCTTTCTATTCTTCCTATGACTTTATTCCCACTATCAGATGTGGGAAAAGCACCCCGTCCTGGGACAAGCCAGGCACGGCGTCCCACACCACCGTCAGGTTTGTCTCTCCCTTTCCCTCCTCCAGGAAAAAATAGGATTATTCTTTGCAGCACTGGGGGTTTTTTGGATGACCAAGTAACGGAACAAACCTACGGGAGAGATTTCAGCCTTCCACACTGCTGACGTTGAAATGTATCCAGGAGACCAGGCTAATACTGGGAGTATTTTAAATAGATCAGATAACGATKGCTTTGCAAAGCCAGATTTTTATGTCTCAGGCCTCGGGCAGGTAGAGTTCAAGTGCGTTTCAATAGTGTATTAATAGTGTATTAATGAAGTCCACATACGCCGCTTGCAATCTTCAAAGGCGCTCTTGTTTTTGAACTGTAATTGTCCACTGAGAAATGACAAAACAAACAGCAATTACACTGGAAAAGGGATTTTAAAAAAATTATGCCAGTGGGACTGGAGCTCATAAAACAGCGTTAGTGATATATACACATTAAACTGTTGCGAATTGCTGGAGGATTGAAAGCACAGAAATGTCTTGTTTTCATGTTTCTTTCTTTTCCCTTCTTTTATTATTAATTTTTCGCAGTGAGAGCGATGCCCGGGGAGGAAGGCAGATGGTGCATCTGCAGCCAGAGCCACGAGGAGCTCCCAAACGTCCCCACGCTGAGGTGGGGACCAGGGCTGGTCCTCCGGCGTCCCTGAGCCCGCAGGAGACGCGGTCCCTGGAAATGCCAAATCATTCCTCCGCACCCAGGGTGCCCGGTGCGGCCGCGGCGCCGGGAGCTCCCGTCCAGCATCGCTGCCCTGTAGGAGCGCAGCTACAGGACCTGCCCTGAAAACTGGTCCAGCCTCTCCCAAAAGATGAGAGCTTACCCGCCCAGAGGACATTTTTGTTAGCATGGTGCTAATAATTCATTATTTTTATTAGGGTGACGCTGTCCCTCTTCACGTGCAATCTGCAGAATTCTTTTCCACGAGATAATATAACCCAGAAAACTGTTGATAATGACACGGGGCCATTTATTTTGTGTGGTATTGCTAAAGTGAAGGCACCAGCCAGGCAGCGGTGGCCAATTACTGTCAGCTCCTACCTGCAAGTAGGGAAAAATTCCCCTTCCTAGGAAGGAGAAAGAGGAGTTACGGACTGGACTCGATGTTGCGGCAGGGCAAATAATAATATTAACAATAACAATAATAATAATTCCTGTGTCTGGAAAGATTAGGGGCTGAAGAACGCCCTGCCTGCTCTGCCGTGTTGGGTTTCCACCTTTATTTTTGGAGCATTTCTAGTTTCAGACTGGTTTCTCTTTACCTTAAGCACAGTTCCCTATTAAAAATAGAGAAGTGTATTGTTGGGACCTAACCTACTGTAATTTAAGTAGCTTGTATCAAAATGTAAAGCAGCACGTGGTTGCTGTCAGCTCTATAAAGAAGCTCTAAAACCACCGAAGCGTTAGAAGGCTCTGGCTGAAGGGCCGGATCCAGCGCCTGCCAGCATTGCTACCCTCCAAAAGCGCAGGCAAAATAAACACCTCTCTGCATCGACATTTTCCACTAATTTAGTCATTACAAAGCTGAGGAATTTGGGATGAGAAAAAATGGAAAAGCTCATTTGCCTTCTCCTGCCTGTGAATAAAGCCTAAGTAATATATTAATTTTAAACCCATAAAGAATATGAAAATCGGGAACAAAGCGCTCAGCTCCCTCATTGCAGCTAGTACTTATCTTGTTTAGGAAATCAGTTTTAAATGCATGCTCAGATACGCTTATTTTTCCATCTGTAGCTAGCACATTTTAAAAGGTTTTATTTAACTAATAAAAACCATTTTGGTGCCGGGTTTTGGGCATCTGAAATGGAAAACCAATTTCCATCTGAATAGACCATGGCACACGTTGTGAGTCCACAATTAATGATCATCTCATAAAAAAGAAATGCATCATTCCCTATATTATAACATAATAAAATGCAAACACGAAGAATTGCCATAAATATACATTAAGCTACATAACTGCTTACGTAACCTCGCACACATAAAGTGTTTAGCAAAACACTTTCTCTGTTCTGTTTAGCAAAAAAAGGAGTTGTAAAAGAAGTAAACCTGGAGATTAGTGGTTACCAACCAAGAAGAATTGAGTTAAGAAAATAAATAAAACGTACAAATGAGAAACAAGATTAAAGCTGATCATTTAAACCAAGCTTTCTGCTTTGCTAACTTAAATCATCATTAAAGTGGGTGGCTGAAATCAATCGTCTCCGAAGCCTTCAGCTTTAAAGCTCCTTCCAGCCCGGGAAGGGCTGGGGAAGGGTGGGGGCAGCCCTGGGATGCCGGGGGATGCACTGGGACGTGGTGGGACGCGGTGGGACGTGGTGGGATGGTGGCAGGGGACCCGCCGAGTCGCATCCTGCCTGCGGCTGTCGGGCTGGTGCTGAGCTCTCATGGATTAAAAAAAATAAATTACAAGGGCCAAGAGCTGCCCAGGGTCGTTAAATCCTTCCCAGGCCTGGCTCCGTCACCGCATGCTTGGAAAGACGCTTGTTCCCCAGTTGTTCCTGACTGCATGGGTCAAGAGCATCAGCCGGGGATTCAGGGAAAGCCAGGAGTATTAGAAAAGGAGCAGTGAGATGGTTGATGCTCGGGTTTGATGCACATCCCATGATGTTCAGGAAACGATGGGTGGCCCAGAGCCGCAGAGCGGGGAGATGGGGTCCCGGCACCCAGCAGCCACCGAACCCATCCCCTCCCAAGTTTTATATGAGTAGGATGTGCAGGTTTTATAGGAAAGCATTAACAGGGATCCTCCCAGGTGGGCATCCTACAAGCCGGCTGGGGTGAGAAGGGGCAGCAGGCGCGTGCCAGCCCCACGGCAGCGTCCCATCTGCTAACCCATCCCTCCTTGATGGGAGACGGGAACCACCCTGCTGCTGCCATCGCTGTTAGGGTGCTGCAGGGAGCCCGGGGATGCGCTGTGTTCGCAAAGCCCTACGGCAGCACCCACGCCAGGAACCCCCCCCACATGGCCATGCCACCACCCGTGAGCAGCGAGGGCTTCACGCCCCTCCATGCCGGGCTCCCGTGGTCCTTCGCACTGCTCTCGAGGAAGCGTAGTCTTTTTGGCGTGGATGGGGAGATGTCTGAGGAGCTGGTTTGGGATTTTAGCGGGGCCTGGGGCAGCCCAGGGGACGTGCAGGGACATGGTGGTGCAGCTTCCCGCTGGCTACGGCAGCATCCCGGGAAGAAATTGAGTTAGGAAAAAATACAATTCCTTCCTGGCATCTCTCGCTCTGACTCGCTTCCAAAGCGCACCCCCRCTCCCGAGCAAACCAGGCCATCTTTCTTTCATATGAAAGAGAGAGGCTCAGCACGATGTAGCAATCATCTGTCGTTTTCTATTCCACTGCTCAGCGAGGAGCCTCTGGGGATGGCGGGGAAGGAAAGGGACCTCAAAATAGCGGCAGACTTTCTGTGCAGCTGGAGAAGCTTTCTGGAACAAAGAAAAACCTGGAATAGAGCAAACATTTCCCTTCCCCATTCCTATCCCAAGGAAAGGGCTTGGGTGCAAGCAGCATGAAACGCCCTATGTATTTACATGGTTGGGAATAGCTAGCAGCACCCGCTTGGAAGAGGTGGGAGGCTTCAAAGGGGCATCTACCATCCTGAACCAGCTGTGACACCCCAGGGCTGGGACTCCCCAGCGCATCTGCTTTGGAAGCTGGGTTYGCTCCTGCTCCCCTACCAACATGTTGCGCAGCCTCGTGTCTTGGCATCGATTGCTCCGTCTGTGGACCAGGCAGCTCTGGCCTCGGCAGGGGACCGCTGTGTCCTGAGACCAAAAAGGGCATCAGCAGAGCGCTGGGTCTGAAGGAGAGGCAAGCCAAGAGCATGTCACCCAGGGGCTCCCTCTGAGCCCTTGCCAGAGAGAGAAATGCTAAAAATGCCACCACCTCCTCTGGGAGGAGCAGCCCCCGGCCAGTGGCCAGGCTGGCTCCAGGAGATGAGCATCTGCTGTACGTGGCTGGCACAGGAGGAGCACACCAGGCTGCACCCCGTCAGACCCTCCCTGCCTTGGGACCGCAGGAGGGACACGGCCACCCATTCCCGCCGGACCACCGCGTGCCCGCAGGGTGCTGCGCTGGCTGCCAGGGCGCAGGGGAGGCAGCAAAGGCACGGCCGGTTTGAAGCCCCCATTTGAAGCCCGCTGCCTGCAGATGGGACCACGCCGAGCTGCGCCTGCCTGGTCCCCACCGTCGGTCCCCTGCCATGCCTCCAAAATGAGACCTGAGCATCTGAGCTTCATACTCTTCATCGAACACTGCAGGCCTTCATCCCCGCTCCCCATCATCCTCCTGCCCCCAGAAGAGAGAGGAGGTGCCTCAAGCCAGCACGGGGGAAGCTGCCCTGTAGCCAGGACTGCAGGAACTGCTCTTTGCTGGGGAGGGGACAACAGAAGGACCAGGACAGTGTAATTCCTTCTGCTGGAGAGATTTGGTCTCTGGGCGGGGTGAGAGGCACCTTTGCACCACCCAACCTTGAGAAGGGCTCAGCCCCAGGAGGGTGCAGACCCCGCAGCCGGTTCCCTGCCCGAGGAGCAGGCAGCAGGGACCAAGCTGCCGCGATTTCTGGTGCCTGCCTGACTTGAGCTCTGGCCACATTCCAGCTCAGTAATTTCCGAGTTCCTACCACCGCCTTGTTAAACCAAACTAGGCATAAGCTGAAAGCAAGCTGTGGCAAGGAAAGTGTTTGCAAAGCACCAGCACCAGATGTCCCAGGTCCCGGGTGAGCCTTGTCTACCGTAAAAAGCACCAGCTCGAGGCTTTCTTTGTCTCGCCAAAAAACAAGCGCTAAGGCTAAGCACGGGCCTCGCGCTGCCAAGGGGTATAAATTGGCACCTATTAGCCATCCTCGAAATAACTCTAACTTGTTTGACATAATGAGGTGATTAAACTCAGCATGAGAAATTTCTGCTTCTTGAAGCCAACAGGACACGGCGAGATAAATTACATTTCAAATCTCAGCACAATTAGGGAAAGGACRGAGCGCGGTTTGGGGAGGGGGACATCTGCGTGGGCTTCATTGACCTTGCTGTGCCGTGCCAGCAGCTCTGGACTGGGGCGAACAGGGAGTCTGCATCAACCCACAGCCCTGCCTGCTTTGTTAGTGCTCTGAGGGCTGGGAAAACACAAAGATTGCCTAATATGCCTGATCTCACCCATTTTTTAGCCCCCCACAAACCCACAAGGCCATGTGAGGACACAGCTGCAATGGGTGCCAGCTCTAGTCAAGGACCTGCCACCATCGCCCACACCTACTGCGACATGTTTTCCTGCCGCCAAACTCCTCCTGTAGAAACTCGATGCGTTAAAGCTGGTGTTAACCCAGACGGCCTCCCCTGGGATGGTCTCCGTTAGCAAAGGGTTTGCTTTTGCTTCGCCAGATAGGGGAAAATGAGCAGGAAAGGTGCTGCACGGCGCGTCAGTCGAGCAGTAAATGGCGTTTGCCCTGTTGGCGAGGAGCACCTGAGCAGCGTCTTGGGTTGGTGTCCTCAGCTGCTGRAGCAGGCGAGCATCTCCACACCAGCAGGAGAGGATCAGCCAAACGTGAACACATGGGTGAGAGCTCCAGAAATCAACCTTCTGCCAACACCAGCCAACCCAGGAGCTCCCCAGCATCCCAGGGGACCTCTCAGACCCCCCAGCCCTGTGCTGCTTTGGGAGACCTTTGGGGTCTCCTCGTTGGCATAGATCTGCAGAACTCCGCCAAGCCACCCACCTCCATCCCCCTGGACAGACGTTTCCAGCAGATTTTCAATGACCTTCAAAGGGTTGTCTCTGCTTGGCCAGCTCTTGTCTCCGATGATTTGGAGCCTCTCCGGTTCCTGTCATGCAAAGGGAGGGATGGTAAATCTCTGGCCAGCAGTAATTCACATCTAGACATTGCGGGGACTGAAGATAATGAAGGTTTTTGGAATCCAATAGTCCCTAAACACTTTCAGGTGCTGCCTTGCCTTTCTGTCTTCATGCTTCAGGGACAAATCATTCCTTACAATCTGTGTTCCCAGACCCTTTCGCCTGAACTCTGGAGAAGGATTTCAGTTAGGTCTAGCACAACATATGGTCATTTGTCATAAAATTAGTTTTGTTCATTTATCTCCATTTTGCCTTTTCAAGTCCTTTTCTTGCGTGCTACTTCGGCCAAATTCCCAATTCCCTGAATTTATTATCACTATAAAATGGTTGCCTGCTCCACAGCATGACCTAGACGCGCACCCCACCGCGATGCTTGAGAGGCCTTCGTCTGTTCCTATGGCAACCGGAAAAAGAGGCAAGCACTGCAGCCAGCGCGGGGACGGATCCTGCACGGATGCTGACACCCCTCCCAGCCGGGAGGCTGCGAGGAGGCCAGAAGAACATGGGGGGATAGGCAATGCTGGGATGAGTGGGGCAGAAACACATCCTCCTGGTGTTTTCTGTTGCCCAGTCGCCACGTAGCAGCTCTGTGCTGGGTCCGCGCGTGGCCAGGAGGACAGAGCTCCGCTGGGATGCTGGACGGGTGCTTGGTGCTTTGCTTGTCACAGAGGGGCACAGCGTGCTGTGCTTGAACCTGGGGTGGGATGGAGACAGCAGGCGCTCAGTGGGCGGTGGGATGTGGATTTAACCCGGGGACGTGGATATCAGCCCCAGGTCGCCCATAACCCGCAGTGCTGCCCGTCCACCAAAGCCCACCCGCTGCCTGAGGGAGMGCAGCCGGGGCCGTCAGGGACCTCGCGCCCCACGATGACATCCAGCCGGGTGGCACAAACCCTGTGCCCTGCTGGGCTGGTCTTGCTCTGGTTTCTTACTCTGTCCTCCAGGTAAAATACCTTGCACAAACCCACTCTCTCCAAACCAGCCATCTTTGCAACAAAAAGCTGCTTCTGCAAAATCTACTGCCTTTAACCTGTTGATAGACATTAAYGCCTTTACTTTCATCTACTGATCTTATTCTCTTTTAATTCTTTATTAATCAGTTCCCACATCAGCCACTCCATCAGTTTGCCCGGGATCAAAGTGGAGCTGACAGGCCTGTAATTATCCAGGTCATCTCATTTACCCTTTTTAAACGTTGGCAGAGATCTCACCTGGGAAATCAGCAGAGCAGATTCAGCTCTTGCTTTTGACACAGACACGATTTTGTTTTTCCTCCTGTGATGGGTCCCTGTCCCCAGGCCGGGGATCCTGCGGGGATTGCCCGACCAGCACCTTGCGTACAGCCACAGGCACCGACCCTGTCTCCTGTAGCGTCCCAGCTTTCATTAAAAATGGGGAAACCAGCATGGAAGGGCCCCTCATCCTCCCTGCAGCGCGGGGACCGGCTCCTCTGCTGCTTGCAGAGCGTGAGCCGGGCGCCGGTGTGACAGTTCTCAGGTGTCACCGCGATATACGCTGTATTTCCTAAGCACCCCCTGGGCTGGGGGCTGTTAGTCCCCTCCATCACGCAGCAGGACGCTTTTCCCCCATTTCCCAGTTTGAAAACAAATGTTCAAAACTAAAGTAAATAAAACGAGAGCAGGTGCTGGCCTTGCCCCAGGGGAAAACTGGGGGCTACAGATTTCCCCAGCCTGGGTGTTCACCGCGGTTCCTGTCCCCGGGCGGGTCGGGCTGAGAGCGCACGGCAGCAGCCCCGCAGGGCTGGCCACGGCCGCAGGGCTCGGCCCGAGGGGCGGGCGACGGGCAGGACTCGCAGGGGAGCGGGGCAGGAGCGCTCGGGTGCCCCCTTCCCTGCCGAGGGCCGCGGTGCCGGGGCCAGACGCCGCCCCTGCAAGGGCTCCTGGCTGCTCTTTGGCCCAGGCTAAACTTCCCCGGGTCAAGCAAAATCCCGTGAAGCTGCAACAGCCCCAAAGAAAGTGAAAAAAAGAGCATTTGCAGGCAGCAAACATTCATACTAGGGCTCCTCCGGCAGATAACTTATAGCCACCTATAAAAGCTACATGCAGCGTGTCTTCCGAGGCCAGGCTGCTTTTAACACCCATCAAAAGACACTGAAAAAAGGTGAAGGGGGATGAACAAAAGCAGCAACGCTACGGAGAAGCGCCCTGGCTGCATCGCACGGGAGGCAGCGCCTTTACACRCACCCATCGCCTTTGATCCGGCGCTCCTCGTTTCTGATTTTACACTTACAAAGGATGCTGCTTAGTCAGGCAGCGCCTTGAGCCACCGGCCGAGCCCCGCGGGTTCCYGCTGCAGACGGTGCAAAGCGCTCGAGAGATGGATGAGAAAAAGCTTCTCCTCCGTCTGCAGCCACGCGGTCGTGACGCTGGCAGGACAGACGGGCAGAAAAGCCTTCGCTCGCTGCCATCTGGCAGGCGGAGCCCAGGGGGCCGGGGCTAGAGGTGAAGGAGAAAACAGCTTTTCTGTTTACCCGGTTGTAGGAAGGAGGAGGAGGAGGTTAAACTGGGACCAAGAGCCGGTTTGCAAGCCTGGCAGGGAGCGCAGAGCCACATTTGCGACCTCTGCTCACCGCTGCAAGAGCTTCTCCCTGACGGCAGATGAAAATAGGGGGGGGTTGGTGCTGGGATGCACTGGGAACCAGAGCAGGCATCACCAGGCTTTGTCCAATGTTGATCAGAACCCCTCTGGGAAGCGGCTTTATACCAAAGGATTTGTATGGGATTGCTGTTCGGCAGCAGAAGGGTTTGTTACGGGCAAAGGCGCTGCGGGGAGGATACCAGGGGATGAAAAACCACTGCATTTTAATGCCCACAGCTGGCTGGGGCTCGGTGGCATTTCCCTCTAGCTGCTGCTTTGTAATCCTGGTTTGTGCTTCCCAGCGGGTCACAAGCTGGGGGCCAAAAGCATGAGGCAAAAGGGCAGTCTGCTGCGTGGAGGAGGTGGTCCGGTCGCAAGGGATGCTCGGCAGGGCTCGGCACCGCGGGGACTGCTCAGCGCTGCTGCGAGGAAGGAGACAGCAGCAAACCCCACGGCAGCGTTTGCCAGCCGGGAAAGCTTGCAAAAAGGTGACGGCCTTCAAGCAAGCGTTTGCGTGCGAGTTGCAGAGCAAGCGTTGCTGCAAGGCCCTGACAGAGGAAGCTCAGCACTGCTCCAAAGAGGCTGAAATTTGGGTCAAGGAAGGGATGGAGTCAACCGTCTTCCTTCCCTCCACCTGAAGGCATGTTTGCAGGGTCCCTGGGCACGGGAAGGGACCCTTGCTCCAGGGCAGCCTGGGGGACATCATGGGGGCTGCTCCCATCCAACACATCGAGCTCCAGGTGAGCGGACCTGGGGAGCCCGCACTGAGCTGGCAGGCGAGTGGCACCGCTCCAGCCCTGTCAGCAACCTACGTCAAAGCAACACCGACGCTTCCCACCAAGATTTCTGAACACGAAATATCTGCCTATGCCCAGGCTACTTCATTTTTCATCTCTCCTGGCTGCGAGCTCCTCCCCTCCTTTCCAACTGACCTTGGGCTCCTCTTCCGATTTACTGCCTGCCCCGTCCTTCTGCCGCAGAGGTGGGACGCGCCTCTCTTCAGCAAGGCAAGGGGGTGGCTGGAGGCAGCGTGGACACCAGAGACGAAGGAAACCCACCGGGTCCCTCTGCCCTCCGTGGCCACGGCAGAGCCCTCAGCAGGGAAGGGCGCGCAGGACCCCAGGCTCTACGGCCCCAGCTAAGAGCAGCTTCGCCGGAGCCACAAGCCAACCTCACCCTGCAACGTGGAGAACCACCACCGACACGGAAAGGACGAACACCAAGCGCTTTCTGAGCCCGGCAGGCAGCTTTTCCACATGTCCCTATTTCTGGCACGATAAACCCCAGCACGTCGTAAGGAGGGAGCCCGCTGCTGTCTGAAAGGCTTTTAAAAAGCTTTGTTTGATATGTGCTTGGTTGTTAAAAAGCCCAGCATCGATTCTCCTTGCGCATCCCCGCCAGCCCATCCCTCCCCAACCCCCCAAACCGGCCACTTCTCCAGCGCTAGGATCCCTTTGTATGGCAGCGTTTTATATAATGCACTCAGTATGACAAAGCTATGCAGTAGGACTCACAGCAATGTCTTTTGAGCACACCTAAAGCTGCTTGTTAACCTGAAGGGAGACACAAAGAGCACAAACTACTCACTGGGATATTACGGCTCGCATGTGCTGCTTGTGCGCAAGCCCCATCGCTACCCGGCAAACTTCTCAGGAATTCAATAGCGCCGAGGATTTAATAGCTGCGGGGATGAAGCTGTGAAAAATAAATGGGCTTTGTTTGGTAGCTTCCTGCCACTTGTGGAAAACAAAGTGGTTTCAAACGCTGGGACTTTAAAGCTTGGTATTTTTAAAATAAAAGAAAAATCGAAGATTTCCAGCTGATATCTGAGCGGTGAGATGAGCTTGTTTGGGAAGTGTTGGGGAAGGAGCTGGAGGCTTTAGAAATGCTCATCCCTTCTTCCCTCCCATGAAAGCGTTAGGACAAACAGAAAGAGCCTTCAGCCTCACACGGTCTGCATCGCACCGCCTCGCTTCTCAGCACTGCGGTGGGCTTGGGTGGGAAATTACCGCTGGGGTGCCGGGAGGTGAGATTTCTTGCAGGAGCAGAGGTGTGTGTGCCACGGGGTGAGCATCAGCCCCGCTCGCCCCACGCCGAGGGACGGGGCAGGACGACGAGCCTGCGACCCACGGCAGGCAGGCTGCAAAGCGAACGCCGCTCACCCGTGGAAATACAGCCCAGCAGCTGGACGAAGCGTTTCCCTTATTTACAGCAACTTCCCAGGACCCCAGGTCTGAATTGAAAGCGTTTGCTCACTTTTGAGAAGCTATTTAGTCCTCTACAGAGAAACGCACAGCATCTCCATAAATTTCAGTGATGCCCAGAGGGCAGCAGGATCAGAGAAAATGCCCTGACCATGAATCCATCAATCTCTTCAGGAAAGAATCAATTTTTATGTGCTTGTAGCTGTGGGGATTATTGTTGACCTTGTGAAATCATAAATAGAAGGTACTTTTGGCACAGTCCCTGCTTTTATCTGGCTTATGTTTCTCTTCCTCTCTCCCCCACCTCCCCATTTTTGGAAGGTAGCTGCCTACTTTGCAGGCAGCCTGCCTAGAGCATCCTCACTTGGAAATATCCCTGCATCCTTTTTTGCTAAAGGCAGAAGAGCTCCTCAATGCTCCTGGGCTCCATCTCCTGCCGGGGGAGTGCACCCAGCCAGTGCTCGGGTTAGCATCAGCAGGGCACGGCCAAGGCAGGCGGGCACGGTGCACGGAGCCGCTGCAGCCTGCGAGATGCATCCAAAGCCCTTACCACACATTTAACACGTTCTTACAGCTATGCTTTTTTCACCATGCACCCACAGGCATCATGTTCCCAGGTTAAACTGTGCTGTTTAGTTGCAGA
Source organism: Phoebastria nigripes (assembly GCA_035582835.1). NCBI lineage: Eukaryota > Metazoa > Chordata > Aves > Procellariiformes > Diomedeidae > Phoebastria > Phoebastria nigripes. The sequence goes on along the minus strand of JAYKAV010001898.1, from coordinate 517,326 downwards.
GGGTCAAATAAAGTGCACATGGCCATAACAAATGAGCTCAGAGTTTAAGTCATTGCACTCTTAAAGACACCTGCAACATCAAATTTTGCTCTGAATATGCCCTCAACCCCCTTTTATGGGCTCTTGAAATGCCTGCATGCATGGGTGCACTTCTGCAGAAGCACAACCCCCCCAGAAACCATTTGGAAACAGGATCAGGAATCTAAAGGCTTTTGCAGCAATCTTCCCCCTGCTCTCCCACCTCCCAAGCCTAGCCTTCCTGCAGGGAGAGCTACAGGTTTCTTCCTACAGCAGTGCAGGTAGGTATTACAGCATCTTACACCAAAAATGCCTGAACAACACTCCATGAAGAAAACCCCTCCTTGTCTTTGGTTTTAACAATGCCACCCTGAAGCAGCAGCATGGGATGCTCTAAGAGCTGGTCCAGCCTTGCACGGGTGGCTGGTACCCCCTGGGCTTCGTTAGACAGACAGACATCGAGACTACCCATCTTGTCCTTGGGCCATTTTCTTTGCCTGGCCAGCTAAGGAAACTGTAGGGATGCTTTTGTATTTGGTAGATTACAAAGCTGCTAAGCTTTGAGAAGGACATGAATGAAGAACTAATACAAATTGAAAATATTCTTCTTCTTCCCCATGCCTTTGGAGCAGCCCCACCAGCTCGCTTCACGCAGGCTCTCACTTGGACCAAAGCCCCGGTTGTCAGCACCGTGAGGCAAGAAGCAGGCGGGCAGCGCAGGGTCCGTCCCTCCAACGGACCCGTTTTGCCTTGTCATTAATCATCCATCTAAGGAAGCAGCAAATATTTTTCCACATTATGCTTCAGTGGAAAAAAAAAAAAAAAAATTTGATAGAAGGAGCTCTAATACCCCAAAACAGCGGCTAAACCAGACCTTTTGCCTCTTCCCAGTTGCAAATGCTCTGGACAGGGCAGCTGTGGATTTGGGGAGACACCCCCCACACCACGAGCATCGCCCGTCACCCCATTTCTCTCTCCTGGGGTTTTTTGGTGGTCAGAAGGCGAGTGCTGCTCACGCTCCCCTCGAGCAGGCCCTGACATGGCTGTGCTGTTCGGGGCATCCTACCCCAAGAGCTATGGAGAAGGAGGGTCAGGAGGGTCCTGGAGAGAAGATTTCACAGCGCTTCCCTTTTGCCGTTGCCTCTTGGCAGAAGCAGGCAGCGCTGTGAGCATCTTCCTTCRGCTCCCTGCCACAGCTGCAAGCCAGTATCGCCTGGGACTGGCACTTCTCCTGCCTGAACCTGATCTTCYTTTTCCTCCCCGCCTCCCCCGCCATAAGAAACCAACAAATGTACCATTCCTCCATGTAGCTTTTGGCCCCAGCACCTTTGCAGACCCCATCCCGAGCTTGGCGCTTTCTGCAAGGCAGTAACACGCTGTTCCCTCATCCACACTTGTAATAAAAATAGGGCTCAGACCTTCATAGGTTTTAAAGAAAATGAGAGCAGGGTCTGACCCTCGCAAAGGATGGGACTGGTGCTGGGATGCTGCTCCCCTGCAGCCAGGCTGCCCGGCTCGCGGGCAAACTGCTCTGCTGCCGAACGAAGGCAACACAGGGCCCCAGCAGAATATGATGAAATGAATGAACAAAATGCAAGGCAGCCAGCACAAGCAGCACTTTAATCAGGTCAGATGAAAAATTAAGTTTAAAAACAAAAAATCCCAGATTCAAATCCAGTTTCTCCCATTGACAGTTCATGAGTGGCTCAGCTCCAGAGAATGAGCAAGAAGAGAGGACAAGGGCTCCGCAGAGCATGAAGAGACACGTCTGGGTCCCACTCCCCTCTGCTCAGCACAGGACCACCTCCCGGTGCACGTCCTGGGGGGGATGTTCTGTGCTAGGCTTTGTCTGAGCAAACCCACCTGCGGCCATCACTGCCGGTCCTCTCCCGTGGGGACCACGAGCATCCCACAACCAGGATTTAAACCCAGAATTGCCCTTTGCCAGATGCAAACCCAGATCTGGCAGGAACGGCCCCGAGCAGTACCCCAGGCTCCCCAYGGGCACTGGATCGTGCCGATCCAAGAGCTCTCCTCCCACTCATCTACCCCTGGGCATCCAAGTACCAGAGCTATCGCAATTGCTCCCGTAGCTCTCCCCACCTCCAGCGCCTGCAGCTGGTAGGACCCCTGGACGATCAGCAAGGTTCATTCACGATCATCGTTAACTCATGGCCGCTCTCAGAAGACAGGGAGAACCGTGGCAAGCCAAGCCAGCGGGTGGCAGGGGTCCCCCGGCCGACGGCCAGGAGCACAGTGCCAGCCAGCACTGCTCTTTCTCCGGATGCACAGCCCAGGGTTGCCTTTTCCTTCTTCTCTGGCACCCAACCAATTAACTAAATAAACAAGGGAACAGCAATTAACCCAGTGCTGGCCTCTCCAGCACCCTGCTAGCAATCCTCCCCCAMATGAAAGCTAACAGACTTCCCTGTCGCTCCAGACAGCTTGAGGGCATGAATTCAGCCATAATTTTTCATCCTCTGCCCCCTTCAGCATCCCCTCTGTTCTGCAGTTCCCAGCCCCTCCAGCCTGCTGCCCTTGCCGAAACRTGCCCAGCGGATGCCTTTTAAGTGCAATCAGACCCAAAGAGCTTTGCCTGGCCCACCGCCTCCCCGCCGCTCGGGCTGGGAAGATTCGCAGATGCAAGAGCCTGTGGGCGCATCTCAAGAGCCCGCCGAGCCCCCGTGGCACGTGGCCCACGCGGGGCTGCACGGGTGGCCCTCAGCAGCCCCCGGGTCTGAGCACCCCGGGGGCAGAGCCAGGTCCCTCTTCAGCCAAATTTGTCAGCGTTTCAACAGTCTCTGTCCCTGATCCTATAGCTCTACCCAGTCATCTGGATGTCTGCCCCATCCCCGGCACACCTCCAGCTCGCCCATCGCTAGTGGCATCGGGGCAGACCTGGGGTCCTCGGTTCTTCCCGCACGTGGGGACACGCCGCAGCCTCTCACCGAAACGCCTCGCCCGCTCCCTGGGAGCATCGCAGCCGCTTTACTGCTCCGGGATGAGCTGCAAGGCTGGGTCGGGTTTCCCAAAGCACATCGTGCCCTCACAGATCCCGCAGGAGCGAGGCAAGGCACAAGTTTTGTAAAACTACTAAGGGAAAAAAAAAAAAAATATGTATTTTACAGACCCATCTTCTGCACAGACAGGCAGCTCTTTGAAAGCCAGAGTGCCTTGTAAAATCTGGGTCAGTTTTGTGAGATTATTTTGAAGGAGCGGAAAATCATTTTGACAACTTCAAGCTACCCCATTTTGGCTTTTTTTTTCTCCCCCCTGAATAAAGCGCCTTGGAATGACTTTTTGTCTTTATAATCTACTGAAGTTAAATCAAAGTTAAGACCCAAATAAAATGGCCTGAATGATTGGTGACAGAGCTGTGTGAACTCTCCCCGCGGAGCCGGCGGGGAGCAGCCAGGTCTCTCACCCAGGCCAGTGCTGCCACAACTGATTAACAGAGTCAGTTAAATCACTCCTTGTCTCACCGATGCTCCTCATTTAAGCCCAATTCCCTTAGATTTCCAGCCCAGCAGCCATCACCCTGAGGGACTGAGACCTGGGAGTTGTGTTCCCATCCAGGAACCAGTGATGCTCTCTTTATGGGGTGGGAATGAGAAAATATTCACATCACAGAAGAGCATCCCCAGCGCGGGGATGGAGCTGGTTATACCCGGTCCTTAATGCAGGCTGCGGGCGCTGCCCCACGCCCCGAGGGACAGACTCGCTGCCCAGCCGCAGGCAGAAGCTGCCTGCAAAGCCCCACACCTTCCCATCACATGCAGGTGGGCCAAAACTGCCGTCCCACGTGCGATGAGACCCATTTGGGGACAGGAATCCGGGTGACAGCAGCATCACAGCGCGGGCGCCCTGGGTGCCACCGCACCAGGGTTCACCTGCTTCAGCAGGGATCTCCTCCTGATCAGCACCATCTGCTCTCCTTACCCCACCACCCCTATTTCAGGAGTGACTGACCGACATTTGTTGCTGTGACCTTCCCTAAATACAGCCCAAACGGTGCAAGATGAGGCTTTGACGAGTAGAGAAGCGGCGAAGGAGGTACAAGCCCACCTCGTGGGCAGCAGATCACCCCCAGACCCCTCGGGGGGCTACGACAGCCCCAACTGCACCAGGACCTGCTCCTGCAGGGAGGGCACCCAGCCTCGAGTGGGCTGCGCTCCCACACCGGGGTGCTGGGTGCTCCCAGGGCCACCCGCTCCAGCACCCTCCCCACGCAGCTCATCAGCCTCTGCGGCATGAGGACTGCAGACGGAGCCGATGATAATTTCATTTCCCTTGCAAATGAGGCCCCGTGCCTCCCCCACCCCCAGCACCTCATCAGCGGAGCCGTCATCTCCACCCCACTCCCCACCAGCCTTCGCCACCTCCGCCACTCACTTCAGTTTGCTCACCCAGCCCCGAACAGCCATTTCCATCTCGTGAGGAGCCCTGGCCGTCACTGTGTTCTTACGTCTTGTTGCAGACGGTTGATCAGGCTTAATGAAGTTATGACAGTTAACTATTAATAACAACAACAACAACAACAACTTGCTTTTCTAGCAAACATGGTTCCCTGAGACCTTATCCAGTGCCAATTGCTGAAGGCCATCACCATATGGATGTGCTGCTTCGGATGGGATGCTGCAACGGGCTGGTGCCTACGTGGAAAAGGGGCTTTGTGGATGCTGAGGTCCGAGATGTGGGTGCAGTGAGGTGGAGAACCCCAACAGGTCCCATCTCAGCACGATGCTCCCCGTGAGCCCCCACTCCTGCAGCCCCACTGCTCACTCCTGGCAGGGAGTATTTTATCCCCCTGCTTCCCCATGCCTTGCCCTCCTCCATCAAGGCTTTCCCAGCCCCACTGCTATCCCATGCAGGGTGGGGGTCCAACATCCGCCAGCCCAAATCCAAGAGCTTTGCCAAGACACCRACTGTTTTGCTATATTTAAACAGCCCTGGGAGCACTCTTGGTCTCAACAGACCCATTCCCCAGCGAAGGTGCTTTTGAACTACACCGTGCCATAGCAGAGTAATTAAAAGCAAGCCTGAAATCTTCCCAGGGAGCTCAGAGCACAATTAAGGCTGCAGAAAGCTCCAGAAAACAAAGACTCAGAGCTCCTGAGTCCCCTCCCGGGCAGGGGACAGGCGCAGGCGCTGGGTGGGGGGCACGGGGGAGCAGCCGCAGGGTCATGCTACCTCCTGGGGTGGCACCTGCCTCAGTTTCCCCACTCTGGTTAATGCACAGTCTCCCACAGTGTTGGTTCGGGTCACAGCAGTCACCGACCTCGCAGAGAGAGCCGCACCCCATGGCCAGGACCCTGCACCTCCGTGGCTGGAAATCCTGCAGGGAGCAGAGAAAGAGCCATTTATGGGGGGTGCCGCTGCCCCCCGGGACCTCTTCTCACCCCGACCCAGCCCAGCACATTGGTGCCCCCCAGCCAGGCTCCCCAACACCTCTGCCCTGGCTGCTAAGGGCACCCGGGCATTCCCGGGCAGCCCCGAGGCACCGGGGATGGGCTTCATCCTCCCCCAGCCCTCCTCCCTGCAAAGCGGATCGATGCCAGCCCCGCTAGGAAAAGCCAAGACAGCCAGCAGGATCCAGCCCCACTTTCATTAATTTCTCTTGAATAATTAAACCCTGGGAAGTTAATACTTTCTGCTAAAAATCTCAGATTGCAGTGTTTGTAATTACTGTTTTATTGAAGCATTAAAAATTAAAGGGCATCCTGAGGTTGCAGTTAGTGCGAGAGCTGCCTTCGGCCCTGGGTAAGAGGAAGCCGAGCTCTCGGGCACCAGCCCAGCAGTGGGGGGGCATGGCCCCTCCGTCCCTCCCCCTGTCGCGGAGAGCAGGTTTTGGGGATCAGCAGTTACAGGAGGAGCAACCCCCCCAAACCTGGGGGTCCCGGCCACAAACCCTGCCCAGCTCAGCCTGGCTCCTGAGACTCAGGCTGCCTACCTCAGGATGGGGGGGACCCCTGACAGCCCCCAAATCATCACCCATGTCGCTGCCAACACCATCCCACCCCTCCCTGCACCAACTCACCGAGCCAGCCTTGGGGCCCCCGACCGCCCCTTCTCTCGCAGCCAGGCTCCGGGACCACCCGGGGCCCCCCACCTGCAGCAGCACAGCCTGAATCGCTCTGACAGCCCTTTATAGGCTCCAGCTGCTCCCACCCTCCTGCACCGCGGGGTGGGCTCGCTGGAGGCCAGGCTGGCTCCAGGCTGCTGCGTATGGACCCCTGGGAATAGGTAGCGAGGGCAGAAAGGTGCTTTTAGGATCACAGCTGCGAGGAACCCTCATCTCCCCCCCCAGGTCTTGTGTGCTCCCATCCCTTCGCCATCACTTCACCCCATCACAAGGGGAGATACTCAGTCTTGAAATTCGCAGCCAGAGCGTCCGCTGGCCCCGCAGGGCTAGGGCACGCCGGGGGTGGGAGGACGTCCTGACGCGGGGTGGCTTCCCACCCCCCGGAGCAAGGGGCACGGCYGGAGTGCTGTGTCCGACCGGGCGGCTTCACGGCAGACAATAAATGGCTGGAAATGTCGGTGGGTGTTTTCGTGCATGCAAAAAGGCGAGCAGGCGGGTTGGAGAATTACCAGCTCGTGGCGAGGTGCTCATCACCCACGCGCGGAGGATCCCTCTGCCAGCTGCCGGCGGGGAGATGCTGCTGGATGCTGTGGGGGGAAGGTGGGGAGGGGACACGGTGGGAGAAGGCAGAGCTGCTGCTCCTCTGCCGTGTGCGTCGGGGAGGTGACCCTCAGCCCCTGCCAGCCCACACGTGCCAGCCCGGTCTGTGCCCGCAGCGAGGCTGGAAGGGCACGGAGGCACCCCGGGATGTTTAAAACACTGCTGCGTGGCCCAGAGAGCATGGCCCGTGGGAAGGGTGACAAAAGCCACCTCGGTCCCCACGGAGGACACCTCTCTCTTGCAAAGAAGAGGCTCAGCCCGGAAGTGACGAGGCCTCCCTTGTTTTCCCAAAGTCCTATTTTAGGAAGGAAAACAAACATAAAACCCAAACAGGAGATGCTTTCTTGGTTCTGGGTGGGGAGGAAGAGCTATTCAGCGCTGTTCACATCACCTCACTGCTGCCAAGCCGAGAGCATCCCCCGTCCCTCCCGCTGCTCCCGCCGGCCCCTCGTCCCGGTCCTGCTCTTCCCTCCCAGCCTCTGTGTAATTTCTCTCAGGAGACGTGGCTTGTGCCGCATTTCCACCCTCAGCCGCTTTAACGTTCGTGCCTCTGCGCAATTCGCAGTCCTGAGTGCTGGCAGGTTGTGTGTCCGAGAGCCCAGAAATATCCATCAGCTCTTTCCCCACCAGCCCGCATTACTCCAGTTTGGGCAGCTCGGTTCCCCAGTTTGGGGATGTGTTACTCCAGTTTGGCCCCTAATAGCCCATTTTGGGGGCTGCAGCAGGCCTCAGCCCTGCTCTGGAGCATCCGACCGTCCCAGCCATCCCATGCCACATGGACCAGCACCGTCCCCACGACCCGGGACCAGCCCGGCAGGATGGCTCCACAGACTCCCAAACTGGTTTCCATGGCAGCCAATTTTCAACTGTCTCATCAGTCTCCATGGCAATAAGACTTCTCCCTCCCCATCCAGGGTGGTGGGGCGTTGCTCGGGGGCTCCCACAGCAGCTCCCCCCAGCTTGAGAACATCCCCCCAGGTTCCCCAGCAGCTCCCCCAGCCCCCCCAGCATCTCTGCCCTGCAAGCAAACCAGTACAACCAGCACATCTCGCTGCATGGGCAGCACTGCCGGGGTACCTGAGGGGCRCAAGCCTGCTGCGAGCACCAGGGATGGTCCCCAAACTCGACGAGAGACAACATCAATTTTTCTTCCTTCTGCCCCCCTCGCCCCCATCCCTGATGGGTTCCCCCTGCTGTCAGTCGTAGCTGGGGCCGCCCGGCAGGTACCTGGTGCTCTCCYGAACCGAGACAAGCAGGGCTGTAAACCATCGCTCTGGCAGGAGAAGGAGACAAGCTTTGCAAAAATGGTGCACGGCAGATGCAGATTAGTTTTATTTTACAGACCTGTTGAGGATTTTGAGCTACTCGCCGATACAGAACTAAAAATACCACCAGGGTCCTCAAGTCTTTATTTTTCCCGTTCAACAACACTTATGACAAAAACACCCAACCAAAATAGCATCTACAAAGGGACCGAGCCCCTCGCGGGCGATGGCAGGAGCTGGAGGTGGGGAGATGCGAAGGCACCGGCTGCGCGCAGGGCGGCCGGAGGAGGATGCAAACAGCATCGCCCTTCCTCTGCGGCAAAACACGCCTTCATTGAAGATAACCCCCGAGATCTGCGGTGCACGTGTTCTCTGCAGCTTTGGGTAAAGCTGAGCCAAATGTAAGAAGGAGCATAATCCTGTATTTTCTGTGCTGTTAAATATTGGCAGTAATGACTCTGGGGACTGCTGCAGCAAGTTTGTCCTCTCTGGGGCATTTAATAGAGTTTTGCCCAACTGCTTTGATGGTCCTGGACACCGGGCACCCAACATTTCCTTTGGGGCCATGCTGGGAGCCAGCCCTCGGGGTGAAGCCCCTCCAAGAGTTGCCCTTTCAGCCCCCCAGCCAGTCCTCAGTAGGGCAGAAAAGGACCCAAAGCCAAACCAGCACCAGCAGCATCTTTCCCAGTGCCGGGCAGGAGGCAGGCGGGGGGGTTGTGGCTGCCGGGCACGATTCTCGCCCTGCGGCCCCACAAGCAAATTCCCCAAGGTAACAGCAAAGCCGTGCCATGATGCTCCCACGGGAGCTCCCTCGAGCAGGAGAGGGGTGCAGGGAAGAGTTGTTGGGCTTTGGCTGGATGGGCTTTAGGGAGCAGTGGGGGGAAGCAGGGTGGGTTTGGAGCCGGGGCTGGGCTCGCTCCTGAGCTGCCGCTGGGGCTGCAAGGGGTCCAGAGCCCACCAGCACCCGTGGGACAACAAATGCGATCAAGAGCGGTGCAGGAGGAAAGGACTGCTCTGTATTCCCACTGAGATGAACCCGTCACGGGAGGACACTGCTTAATTAACGTGCTCAGAAAAAGAAGAGCAAGCAGATGTTTTCATTCAGGCGCTTTTTAGCATAAAAGAGCAGTGGAGAAGGACAAAAAAAGTCAACGAAATCGCCCTGCAGTTTAGTTTTCTGGTAGGAAACGTCTCAAACAGGAGCACAAGCAGCCAAATTTGCAGTGTTCTTGGAAAAGTGGCGATGATGCAATCCAGCGCATCACGCCCTGGCAGTCCTGGGGGGGTCACTGGGTCACACAGGGCTGTCCCCCCGCCTGTCCCCCATCCTGGGGAGCAGCACGTCGAGGGGACCAGACCCGATCCGACCCCCCCCGGGGCGTGCCCGGGCAGCCGCGGTGGCAGCTCTGGTGTCGGGGACACGTCACTCCACGTCCTCTGCTTTTATAATAAAGTTAAGGCAGACAGTGCGGCTGTTGCTTGGGGGGGAAAGATGATTAACCGCTATAATCCCAATTACAGCTTCTAATTGGGATTAATTTGTTGAGTTAACTAAGTGTGGAAATCCCCTGCCTCCCACATTTCTTTTATGAACTTCTTGCTCCCAGGCCCAGTCCCTGCCTTGTCACATCTGGCCACAGCTGGAAGGGCAGAGGACTGGTCGCTTCTGTGTGAGGACGCAGAGGTTGCGGTGGCACTGCCACCGCCGGTGACAGCCAGCCGGGCCCCACGTTAGCACCCCGTCGCTGCTCTTCATTTGACCTAGATGGAGAGATGGCAAGATCTGGGGACTTGTTGTTTGACTCAACGCCAAACCTGAACAAGCCTTTGCAGAGGGACAGAAACGTTGCGAGAGCCTGGGGACAGCGGTGCCCGAGGAACATCTTCACTGCAGCTGCATCGGAGCTGATGCACCGAGGGGCCGGTGGCTCCTTGCAGGTAAAACTGGTGCAACACCCTCCCTTCTTCCCAGAGCAAACCGTGCAAGGGAATCCCAGCGTGCCAGACTTGGCGAGAGCAAAGGACATGGGGCGAAGCAGACAAAGGGGCTCGGTGGACAGCAAAGGCGTGGGATTGGCAACGCCAGGAAGGGGGAGACGCAGCGGTTCCAGCGCCCGGGCTCCGTGCGGTAGCCAGGGCAGCTGGGTGTACCTTTCCCCGAGGAAAGCGTTGCTGGAAGGGTGYGGACCGGGCTCTCCCCGGCTGCAACCGCTGTACAAGAAAGCCATGGGCCTGTTGGAGCGGGTCCAGAGGAGGCCACAAAAATGACCGGAGGGCTGGAACACCTCTGCTGTGAGGACAGGCTGAGAGAGCTGGGGTTGTTCAGCCTGGCGAAGAGAAGGCTCCGGGGAGACCTTATCGCGGCCTTCCARTACTTAAAGGGGGCTGATAAGAAAGACGGGGACAGRCTTTTTAGCAGGGCCTGTTGCGACAGGACAAGGGGGAATGGCTTTAAACTAAAAGAGGGGAGATTCAGACTGGATATAAGGAAGACATTTGTTACGCTGAGGGTGGTGAAACCCTGGCACAGGTTGCCCAGAGAGGTGGTGGATGCCCCATCCCTGGAAACGTTCAAGGCCAGGTTGGACGGGGCTCTGAGCAACCTGACCTGGTTGAAGATGTCCCTGCCCACGGCAGGGGGTTGGACCAGATGAGCTTTAAAGGTCCCTTCCCACCCAAACCATTCTACGATTCTATGATTCACATCTCCCCCCGCGCTGCACGGCCGGGYTCGCCTCGCTCCCCTGAGCCGCATGTTCGGATCGTGCCCCTGCTCCCGCCGCTGCACACAGCGAGATCAGCTGGCAGAGCTGCTGGCGCTTCCTATTATTTTTCTCAACACTCTCCTGAAAATTAATTAATTCAATTAATTGAATAAATAAACAATCCTCCACGCTCGATGGCGCTGAGCCAGCTGTGCATCGCATCAAGCTGCAAGAACATCACCCATTCCTGGGCTGACTTGCTAAGAAGGAGTGAGTGGTCCAGGTCCCAGTGCCATGAAATTGGGGTAATTTGGGAAGGAATTGGGGCTGGCGAGTGAGGGGTTGCAATGCAGCGTTCAGCAAAAAATTGCACGCGCACCCCGGAAAYGGCTGCATCTCCATGCAGGTTGCAGTCTTTCCTTATTTCTTAGAGACGCTGTCAGATGCTTTGAATCCTTGGATGAAAAAGWACTAAATTAGGGCAGATCGTTATTTCCTGTTTTCTGGTTTATATTTATAGAAAAGCTGATACGTCCGGTAGCTCGCTCTAAAAGTAAAAGCAAATCTCTGTCCTGTTTCCARCTGGTCTTTACTGGGAGCTGGGTTCCAGAGGGTGAGAGGCGGCAGGAGCCCTCCGCGAGGCGCTGAGGAGAGGGGCTGCACACCCCGCCAGCCCCTTTCCTCCCGGCTCTCCAAAGCCAGCAGCCAGGTGGTGGGAATGGCCACATTATTCCTCTGGTTTGCCCTCCTGAGGCCCTTTGCAGGCAGCGGTGGCACCTGCGCCCAGGTGGGGGTCCAGCCCGCAGAGGCACCTAACCCCCCAAAACACTCCCCCCTCTCCCCATCCTCCCAAGCTTTAATGTTTCCCCCTTTCCAGGTGACCTGGATGCCGAGGCCGGGTCCCGGCTCGGCTCCCACGCTGCCCGTGCCCCCCTGGGTGCTGGCAGGAGAAGCCGCATCCTCAGCAGTTTTGCTCTGCGTTGTGGATGGGGTGTTGGTGTTTCTCAGTATTTTCAATATTTCCTGGGGAATAATATTGAATGGGCCCTATCTCTCCTGAGAAAATATCGATCCAGAGTTTTAATGGCTTTCCGCTAACGAGCCACAGTGAGTGTCACTGAGCATCACTGCTTGAGCTGGTAAGAAAGGGAACACTCAGCCCCACAGCTTCAAAAGGGGTTTTCGCCACCCCCCATCCAAGTCCTTTCTACTGGAAAAAAGAAAAAGAAAGAAAGAAAAAGGCCAAAGATTTCACTGCTCTCTTCACTCACTAAGTCTGAGGACAGATTTTCAATTTGCTAACCTTCTTTATAGCTCTGGCTTTGCCAAAGGGAGCGAGAGACAAGGGAAGGGGACAGGAGATTAAATGGATAAGTTTATTTTGGGAAGTCTTTCTAAAGGCGGAAAAAATAATAATAAAAAAAAAAAAAAAAGAAAAAAAGCACGACACCAGGGAGACAGGACTCAATTAAAGCAAGACCTTGAAACACATGAGCCAGTAGTCCTGACCACGGGCCCATTAGACATCCCTGTCAGGCGGCGTGCTTTGCTTACCGGAGGCTGTGTGGCAGCTAGATCCATCACCTGGGGAAATAACCACCGGTGCTTACATCTTCAGCAGCTCCTTGATCTAGCGATAAACCCGTTAGGGGAAATAAATGGGCTTCTCTTGCCTGGACTGTCCACATCATGGATGCAATTTGCCATTTTACCCGGCTGCTGATAAGCAGGGGACCGGGAGGGAAAAGCCGCTTAATGATTTCCTAATAAAGCCCCAGATAAGAGCGGAGCAGCACTATTACCTCCCTCCGGTTGTGATTTACAGCCCCGATTGCCGCTCCGGGAGCCGACAGTGGCTGAGCCTCTGCAGGGGAAGACACTGGTGCGGGGAGAGGTGCCCAGYCGGCAGCGGGATGCTGCGAGGGGACGCCGGGGCAGGGACCACCCGCCCTCCCGCCAGACCCCCCACTGCCCCAGCTGCACAGGCAAGAGAAGGTTTTGATGCCATCAACATCAAAACCAGAGGAAAAAAAACTCCAGAAAGAAAGTTCTGAGTGGAATTCCTAAGAAGAGTGAGGCTCAGGAACAAAAATCACCCCTGGCTCCACTTCTAGGTAYGGAAAATGGATTTCCAGAACAATATCATTCTTTCGACACACCTGTCCTGATTTCACAGCTGCCAGAAGAGGAAAACAGGTTTAAAAAAAGAAACCTTCCAGGAGGCTCTGCCCGCTGCGATGCCACCAGAGATGCCATCAGAAGGTCCAGGTCCCCCCTGAGCAGACCCCAGGGCTCCCCATGCGTGTGCTCTCGTTGTTAAATGAACTGGCCTGTCCATGAAGCTGGCAGCTCCTCATTTGATTTTTAATTGTTTGATTTTATTCATAGTTTTGACACTGTTTCCCCGTCTCTTCCCCCTCCCAACTGGGGATTTATTCTTGGTAATTAGCTGCGGTAATTAGAATCTCTTTCATATGGCAGCGCTTCGGCTTCCCTTTAAATCTCTTCCATGCTCCACTTAATAAAATGTGAACTTAATGTCTGTATCATCCTCAGATCTCCCTTCCAGATGGAAACGTCTCCTGGCCGGGGAGACCGGGGCAAGCGCTGGAGACCTGCTCGGGCAGGGGCTCGGGAAGGCAGCGGGGTGCTCCAGCAATCGCTCGGGCACAGCTGGGGCCAGAAACAGGCAGAGAAAAAGCATTTCCAGGTGACAAAGTCCCTTCTCTTTTACGCCAACTCCTCCGGGAGCTGCTGCTGACTCAGCAGCTCCATCCCTTGCTGCCACCTCCGTGTCGGGGTGCCTGGGACCAGCAGCGCTGCAGCAGTCAGTATGCCCCACAGCCCCGGCACACGCACCCCCACATAACAAACAACTCGGTGCCAATTCTGCACCCAAAGCTGCTGTTAATACCCAGTGTTGGCGTTACCGAACCAGCCAAGACCCCACCTTGCCCCTCCGTGGGATTTTACAGACCGAGGCATCCCCCTGCTCCCAGCAGCTGGGGCTCCACGTGGGACGAGGCTCCCTGAGCACCCGTGCTCCGGTCCCCGTCACATCCAGCATCCGCGAGCGATGTGCAATTACCGGCGGGCCAACAAGAGAGGCTTTTCCCCAGGCAGCACCGAGAGCAGGACTCGGTGCCAGCTGATGGGGCAGAGACATGACAGGTAATACCAGAGCATTACTCAGCCCCATCACCCAAATTTACAGGCTGGCTCGAGATCCAACAAGGTTCCGGGCAGATCATTATTTCCCATGACAGCGGCGAAGGTGAGCCAGCTGCCTTTTATTTCAGCTTGGGGAAAAATGCTCCTGCCAGGAGATAATTGGGACTCTCTGCGGCGGGAGGCAGGCGCCTGGCTGCCGAAAGGTGAAGGCTATTTTAAAAGCAGCTGAGCAGAACTGGTGGAGAAAGCCGCCCGGGGAGCTGATGTGCAACGAGCGCTGCCTTGAGAGGCATYCCGAGCCTCTTGGTCTTTAAAACTCGCTTAGATCCCCTATAAACCCAGGTTTTATTTGGTCCTTACAACCCTGGGAAGTGAATCACTGGTGGTTCCTGCTTGCAAATCCCCCGTGCCTCTCCCGGGCCGGCTCCTGCCCACCCAGCGCTCGCAGCAGCCAGGGCGAGTGGCGCGGGAGCCTTCGCCAGGCGATGCTTTGAGACCGAGATGAAAGGTGCCGTAGAAAGGCACAAGGTATTGTTGTTCAGCTCTGCAAAGAGAGGTTTGCGCTGCTTTTATTTATACACCTGCTGGCTGCAAGACACAAAAATTACTTAATCAATCCTTCCCCTTGTCTGGCGTCGCAGGCGGGATGGAGGCTGCCTACGCAATTTTGCACTGAAGATGACAAATTGCTCCAGGGTAACGGCAGCATCTCCAGCTCCTGCCTCAGCCGGTGCAGGGTGCGGCTGGTCTCGCCGCGGTGGGCTCGGGGGCTCGGCCGAAGGGATGCCCGGAGGACACAAGCACCGTGCGGTGTCCCCGTTCCCGGGGCCGGAGCAGGGAGACGGTGAAGGGAGCTGGGGGGGAAGCTGGGGTCTGCCCGATGCTGTTGCACAGCTGAAGGAATGGGATTTTCTCCCAAAACCCAGCTGCAAGCCACCGAGCCGCGGGGAGGACAGGCTGGAGGTGCCGGGGCCGCGTGGCACAGCTCCAGCAAGCGGCTGGGTCATGGGGGAGACCTCGTGCACTCGTCCTGCCATGCCACTGCTCTCCATCAGTCACCTCGAGCCGGGGGGGACAAGCCTGCCAGGGCCTGGGACGGGCAGTGACACTGCCAGGACAGGCTGCCGCCCCAGCAACCTCCCTTGCCGGCCGGGCCAGGAGCTCTTCCATGCAGGGAAGGGCTGGGAGGGAGTTTCCAGCCTGTAACTTTCCAGCCACGTGTTTTACGGGATGCAGGAGTCTCGCCATCAAAGGCTTCCAAGCAACAGGAAGGGCGAGCACCAACCTCACAGCAACACACTCGCAGCCTTGCTCTGGTGAGCAACCCTACAAAAACCAACCAGGTCACCCCAGCCAGCACTAACCCAGCCAGGGGACATGCCGGGAGGGGAAATACCGGCAGCAGTGAAAACTCCCCTAAAGTGAGATGAATGGCATGAAGAAAAGTTAAAGAAGCGAAGACCATGCATGGAAGATGGTTGCTTGAAGCTCACCTCTTCCCGTGGCTGCAACATCTGGGGCACGCAGAGACACAATGCTGCTTTCGCAGCTGTTGAGTTGCCCCCTCTCCCCTGGCCTCGGTCTGTGCCCACCAGCAATTCCTTTCGGCTGCTGCACCACATCCTCCTTCCTGCCTGCTCATTCGAGCCCCAAGCAGCCCCCATGCCCCCGCCGCCACCTCCGATGCCTCGGTCCCTGGAGGGACGTACAGCTCCGTGAACGGCCCAGCTGGGCCGAGAGCAGCCCGGGGGCTGGGGGGGCACTCGCTCCGGGCACCTCCGCCCTGCCGGCAGCATTGCCCCGGGGACCAGCATCCTTCCCTGGAGCCCTCCCCAGCCCCGTCCTGCCCCTCGCTTCCCAGGGACAGCCTGGGGGCCGTCCAGCCCCCAGCGGCTCTTCCTGGGGGCACCGTGGGTGCAGACCCCGCCGTGTCCATCCAACCCAGCCGCTCTCCTTGGGCTTTGCCTTCCCCCAGCTCCGCAGCCAAGGCAGGCACCGGCAGCCCCCTGCGCCCCCCAGCACAGCTCTGCCCAATAACTCCCACAGAAGGGCTGGGTGTTGCTTCCCCTTTAATTTACCACTTGTCAGGGGGGAGGGTTAAAAAAAAAAAATCAATAAATAAAACAACTAGGATGCTTGAAGAGGATGAAAACCCTGAAACTGCAGTCTGCTGGTGGCTTGTCCCATTGCCAGAGGAGGGGAAGGGTGTCCCCGGCCCCCCCCCCCCGCCACCCCGTCCCAGCGCCACCAGGTCCAGGTGGGTTCGGATGTGGTCGGACGATGCTCCTCGAGAAGAAAATGAAACCGAAGGTCAGAACATGGTCATTCACAGCTGACTGGCGGACGAAACAACCCCCAGAGCCTGACACGCCCGGCTCACCCGCCGGGAGGGACCTGTCCCACCTCCCTCGGCTATTGCAGAAGCTTTGAGAAAAAGCCACTCGTTGCATGTTGCGTGTCGCAAACACGGCGGGGGACACACCAAGTCAMAAGCAGTCCCTGCACAGAGCTACTTGTCCTTTGCGGTAGTCGCGGCAGGGGCAGAGGCGCCGGTACTTGGTGTTGTAGCCTGCGCAGCTGAAGAGCAGCGGCTCCTTCTGGAGGTAGCACTCATGGACGTTCTCGGCCACCGCTGGGTAAAGGTGGTTCATCTCGTACTCGGTGCTGTCGCAGGTGATGCTGAGCCTGGGAACAAAGACAAAAGCCTGGGTCGGTTCAGGTGAGAAGGCTGCTTGGGCTTTCACTGAAGGGTTTTTAGTGCTGTTCTGTCCTTCCCGGGGAGGTTCCTTCACTAAGCATTGGGCCAGATCTTTGCTGGTTGCACCAGGAACCATAAGCGCTATGCTTGGCACCCCTCAGCTAGACGTGAATGCTTGTCACCAGCCCAACACACCGTGTGGGAAGGGGTGACCCTTGCAACTCAACCCTGCAGCCCAGAGACCACCCCAGCCCTTGCGTGGGCCATGGATGGCTCAGGAAATCACGCTCAAAAATCCACCCAAATCTTTTATATCCCCCCACTGACCAGCAGGTCTGTCCGCTCTCCGTGGGCACCTCCCACAGCAGCCAGCGTCCCCTGGAAGGGCACATCAGTTCAACAGATGCCCACGTGTCCCCTGCTAGCCGGGATTAGCCAGCAAAACCGGGGTGGGCATCAGCAGTCGCCCCGAGGAGCAGCAGAAATGCCCAGAGTGGATCTCGGCATCCCTCTCCTCCCACCYGTGCCTGCGTCTGCAGACAGAGCAGCAGCGCTGGCATCACCCTCCCACCAACCCCTCTCAACCGGTGAGTCCCTGAGCCAGCTCGTTTTAAGGTCTGTAGGGGGGCATGGAGGGGAGAGAGTGAAATCCAAGCCCCAGCTCTAATTTATCATATAAAAATGTCAGTGGGACTCACAGCGCCTGCCTGACCAGCACGACAGCAATGGTAATGCTCGCATTTTAATTGTCCACAGAGCAGCATGGAGCCCAGTGGCAGATTTATACTCTATTAAAAACCACTGCTGTGTGTTCAAAATGAAGTTTTATAGAGAAAGACATAAAAAAAGAGAGAAAGGGAGAGAGCATGGAGGAGGTGGAGAGGAACGGGGTGGGAGAGAGGCAGAAACATGCCTGGAAAGGCTGTCGTTGCCTTCTGAAGTGTGAAGCTGGTCAAGGCCAACATGTGCAAGCAACGGGCTGCTTTGCAGGTAGCGCCCTGCCTACATCGCCTTGGGCACGAAGGCACCTCAAYGGGATTTCGGGAGGGAGGACACGAGGAAAATGGGAGCTGGGGATGGGGGCAGCAAAGGGAACATCGTCTGGCTGATGGCCCCCACCACCACCTTGCTGAGAAGGTCACAACTCACTGGAGAAACACCTCCTTCTTGTTGAGGAACCTGAAGAAGGTGGGCTCGCAGACCAGCCCGCGCCGCCGGCACGTCTCGGTGCAGGCGTGCCGGGTCTCCGACACCCACACCTGCAGCGAGTCCACCGGTGGCCAGGTGCGGGGGTCCCGGCTGGCGCTGGGGGACCACACCAGGTGAGTGGCGTTGGGGGACAGGGCCAGCAGGCTCGGAGGGCTTTGCATAGCAGGACTCTTGGCCTTGGGAGGCAGAGGAGGAGACGATGTGGTGCAGAAATCCTAATGGGAGAGAAGACAATGGGTCAGTGCCCGGGGGGACAGGGCGAGACATTGGGGATGGGGAAGGGAGGCTGCTGGTGGGACAGGAGGACACTTGGGCTGCTGAGTTTGCTCCTCAGGTTGAGGTCACCTGCATGCATAGGTGGCATCTCCTGCTGTGGTAGATGAAGGCACTGGCCTCCTCTTCTTCTCCCAGTGCTGCCTTATTCTCTGCAGCAGAAAGGCCTTGACCCAGCCCCAGCCCCCCCAGCCACCCTCCACCAACCCCCCAGCATCTTTGGTTCATGACAAATCTCCCCCAGCCCCCATCTCCTGGTGCTCTCTGCAATTAGGCCACTGGCTGGGGGTCCCTCGCTGGGGTCCCTCGCTGGGGATCGCACTGGGTCAGCAGTTGCTTGCCCAGAGGAACAGGAACAGACCCATGGGATGCTCCCCCAGGGAGGACCGGGATGCTCCCCAACCTGGTGCTGAATGTAGGCGTGGATCCGCTCCAGCATCCCCTCGCAGGTGTACTCGTAAGGCAGGTAAGGGTCCACCTGTGAAGGGGGAAGAGCAGAGCACAGGCAGCAAGCAGGGATAGCCCTGCCCTCCCCCTGGGCCCGGTGGCCCGGGACAGCAGTGCCCTGGGCAACGGCTCTCCCCACGGCTCCTGCCTGTCCACCAAAGCAAGGAGGGCAGAAAACTAGGACTGGAAAAACTTCACAAGCCATAAAGCGCTAGAGAAAGAGGGTGAAAGATTAATTTGGGTTCAATGCATGCATTGGTGAAAATGAAGTCACCCTGTTCCATTTTAGTCTCACTTTTCTTCATTTTTGGTAAGTTATAAAATAAAATCAGTTTTTGTGCAATAGGTCACTTCCAATTAAAGTATGAACCGTTTCAGCCCAAGAAACACTCCCCAGCTGTGGGAAAGGGGGGAGTAATTTTAAAATACAGAGGAGGAATTAGGACTGGTAAAGATGCCAAGCTAATCCCGAGGAAGAGCAGCGCGGTGGTGCCCTGGGTCTGGTCTAGCATCCCCTGCTCCTCTGCTCCCACGTGCTCTGACCTGGGCTCGGCTCTGCCTGCTCAGAGAGGAAGGTCCAGGCTTTGCTGCCCTGGCGCTACGACCCACCAAACCCCCGGCTGGTGAAAAGCCCAGGGCTGGGACTGGCTGCACACAACACAGGAAAAAAAATATCTCTTCTCCCGCTGCCGCTTCTCTGAGGGTTTGCTGCCCAGCACGGATGGCTGTGATGGGGTGGAAGCCAGTGTTTCTCCCAGCCTCCGAGGCTCGGTGCCCCCCGCTGCCGCCGGCACAGGCTGGGACGGGGCAGGGAGGCAACAGCCGGCTGCACACCGGGACGGAGCAAACGTCGATGCCCACGTTGATGCCAGCACTGTTGCTGCACCCCCACGTTGATACCTGCTATTTATACAGAGCTGGCAGCGCTTAAACCACGGGTGTATTTTTAGCGTGGGTTACGAAACGCTGCCGGTCTTCAGGAGACTTCTGCCTGCGCTCACTTCCCGACATCGCATCTCCCTGTCCCGAAAGTCACCCTCGGGTCCTGCCATGGGAAACCCCCTCCTCTGCACAGCGGCTCAGCAGCATCCCCCAAACGAGCATGTCCCTGGCACGGCAGCKGCACAGGTTCCAGGGCGAGCAGGCAGAAGCAGGCAGAAGCAGGCAGCCAGGCTCCAGAACAAATTATTTTTTAAGGAACTTTCTGCCCTGGGAAGAGATTTTTCCACACTCCCTTATTTTTCCAGAGAGATGTTACATGAGCCACAGGACATCGGTGCATGGAAGGGGCTGGTCCTGGGACCCCCCCTTTCCTCCGTGCATCTCTGCAGAGCTTCATGCAAAAGACGGATTATAAGCAAAACCACCCCAAAGATAATTCATCTGGAAAACACTGTTTCTTCTATTTTCTGAGCTCTGCACCTCCAAAATAGCTATCTCCTTTTGAAGTACCTGTCAAACCCAAGCTCAAAGGCTCAGTCTGCCGAGAAGATCCCTCTAAGCATCTCCCTGCCATAAATATCCCACCTGAGATCTCAGCAGGGCTGGAAATCACAGCTGCTCCGTCTAATTACAGAAATGCACRCTAATCAGGGCTGACACGATGACGGGCACTGATCCTGCCTCGGAATTGCTGATGGGCGCTCAGTTAACCAGGGCAGACTCCTCCACAAAGCAAAACTGCCCATCTCAGTCGCACAAAGCCCGAGCCGGGCTGGGTGCTGGGTGCTGCCTGGTACCCATTCGGGGGAGACAAACCACCCCTCGCTCAGTATCACCAACCCTCAGTCTCCTCTTACCACTGCTTTCATGGCCGCGAGGCTGGGGGGCTTTTCCCAGGACCCCATTACGCCAGGCACRCTGCAGACGTAATTCTGTAAAACAGCCTCTTTCCCCCCGAAACACCGCCGTGGTAGCCGGTGGGGTGCAGCACACCCACAGCGGGGCGGAGGCAGAARACCTCCCTGCACCTGGACGTGTACCCGCAGGCGATGCTCCGGGCGCAATCCCACCTGCCCGCAGGCTCCCGGGAGCCCTGTCGGGTCCAAGGGCGTCAGGAGGCTGTGGCCGGAGCCCGCTGCAGCCCCTGCTCCTCCAGCCCCGACAGCCCCACGTGCCCCTCTCTCCCCCGGGGGCTCCCCCAAAGGCTCTCGGTCACCCCTGCTCCCCTCTCCCGGTCTCATTAGGATTCAGCTCGTGCACCCAGGACTGATAGAAAATGCCAATTTTAGGAAGATAATTGTTTAATTAAAACCTGACAGGCTTGGCCTCCTCCTGACAGCCACATCGTTAATGCCGCTCCCCGTGCCGGGAGCTCAGGCTCTCCCTGGAGACCCGGGAGGGAGGAGGAGGGGGGCTCCGAGGCGGGGACCACCGCATCCCACTGCCYGGCGGAGCGACGCAGGGGATGCCACGGGAGGGAGCGGGGGGGTCGGTGAAGACGGACTTTGCCATCTTTTCCCCCAGGCATTGGCAGGGAACACGGGGCCAGCGCAAAGGCACAGCACAGCGCTGCAAACCGGGATGCGAACAGCCAGCCCCAGCGCTCTCCATCAGCCAAATGGGGAGTTACAGGTGCCCCACGGGGATACCGCCGCAAGAGCCCTGGTTTTATAGTCTTCAGCAGGAATCCCAGAGCTGAAGAGAGCAATAAGTCTCCCTCGCTCAAAAGGAAAAGAAAAAAAAATCCAAACATCATCAGACAAATAAGTAGAAAAATCATGCAATTCTCTGCCGGCACGTAACAGCAGGCTGGGAACACTTTAACCAGCTATTTTCGCTGTGATGTTTAATACGCCACTCTTTCAAGCCTAGTCTGAAATGTATAATTTTCCATTATATTCCTGTATGTTTGACTTTAATATAATGAAGCCTTCTCCCTTCACTACACCAGAATATTGGGTCCATTAAATTGCTTGTGTGAGGGCTATTTTTGACAATGGAAAAAGCTGAAGGCCAAGAAAATGGTGGTGCCTGCAAACCTCTCTCCCTCTCCAGCCTCTACCCTCTGGCTAATGGCCATAATCCATCACCGGCACAATTCTCCCGGCATCACCTTTCCCTGAGGGATGCAATTTGTCTCTTGGCCCCATGCGACTGTGTTGGGATTTGGTCTCTGGGCTTGGTGCTTCCATGGTTTCAATTTTCCTTATAAATAGGTCAGGGATGTGAACCATCAGGGAAACCCAAAACTGCTCCAAGGAGGGATGAATGGCAGAGGCATGGCTTGCCAAAAACCTTCCCCAGCAGTTGCAGGGTGACCTGGAGCRGGTGCCACCTCCGAAAGGAGGAGGGAGGGGAGCACAAGGGCTCTTCCTGGGACAAAAACCCCATATTGCAACCCAAGCCACGATTCGCATCTCTCTCCAGAAGGAAGAAGTTTCTTTGAAGCAAATCTAGGTTGGCGAAGGATGCCGGCTGCCTCTCAACTCCCTTACTTGCACAAATACGGCAGCCAGCCCTGCCAGCAGACCCGGCCGGCTCCAAACACCCCAAAGGACGCTCTGCCAGCCCGGCCGGAGCCCGGGCAGGGCTGTCGGTGCGAGGATGGCACATCCCGCCCCGAGCTGCAGCTCCGGGTCTCTGGCACATAAATCAGGACGGCTGTACAGCCCCACCGGCAGCGACCTGGCCGGAGAGCCACGGGCCCCTAGGAACTCTACAATATTGCTGAAGCACCAGCAAATCCCCCAGAGCCATGATGCTCCAAACCAGGGCGAGCTCGTTTGTCAGCTTGACCGTATCAGAATTACTACCAGGTTCATGAAACCAGCTCCCAAAGCCCTTGAGGGGTCCCAGCACCCAGCACCCTGGTTCCCGGTCCCCAGCACCCTGGCTCCCAGCACCCGGCACGGCGTGGCTGCCGCCGGGAACAGCTGATGGCAGAGGCAGAGCCAAGGAGACATCTCACAGCTTCCCACAACATCCCATAGTCCAAAATGTTTTACTGAGTTTTGCCTGGAAGATGCAAAACTAAAGCTGTGGGATAAGTGATTTTTCAGTCATACAACAAAAAAAAAAAGAAAAAGAAAATCCGTTTCAGGTCAGTTTTCAATTTCCAATGTTTCCACCCATCAAGAGGGGGAAAATGCTGTGTTTCAGGTTCGGCAATCTGTCCAGGTTGGTGAAGCAAAGGGAAATGCATCATTTCGGAAACAAGCCTCGCTTTCAATAAACTGGCAGGGTATTTTCAAGCAAAGGCAGGCAGATGGGAAACAAAAACATATTATTTCATTTCAGTAATGTTGAAATGAAATGTTTTGACTGAAAAAATAAACTGATGGTGGTTTTTCTGAAACACAGACAAATTTGTTAGATGTTCTGATAACAAAACACCCCATTTTGCGTTCGGGGGAAAAAAGGAGTCGGTAAAACAGTTTCTCCGAGCTCCAGTACCTGGCTGGGAACAGCAACACGAAACTGCCCGGGCACCGGCTTTCTGCCGCTCCTCCTGCTAACGCCCTTGTTTCCAACTCCTGCTGCAACAAACAGTGTTTTATAGACAAGATACCAAGGGATTCCTGAAGCCAAAGCCCATAATAAGGCTTTTAAACCTGTAAGGTAGGTCAATTTTTAGGCTTAATTGCCTCGACAGCATCTCTAATAAAGCAGACCTTTCTATTTAAAAGACAAAAAGGGGGGGGGGAAAGAAGTTGCTGTAAGTTATTCGCTCTGCTTCGGGAGGATTTATACAATATCTTTAAAAAAACCCAGAGAGGCGAGTTGTGGGATTAACCCAGCGCACTTTGTGGTGGGAAGGAATAACTTCTCTCCGGAGCGACTGCACGTTTTCAATGCAAGCGGGACGTCAGCGCCTGGTTTTATTCATGTGAGGCAAATTTAGGACTTCAACCCCCGGCAGTCGAGGGTAATTACAGCGGCCGGGATGCTTCGCGGGAGGGGACCTCGGGGTGGGGGTCCCTGCTCCCGCAGAGACGGGTGGCAGCTTTAGCAGCCCCGTGGTCCCACAGGAGACAGAGTTTATCCGACCATACGTGGTGTCGCGCCGGGACGGCAAACGGAGAGCAGCCGCCCTGGGAAGCCTGGCCGCGGCCCCCGCCCGCCCAGGCAGCTGCCGACACCGCCCGCACGCCGTGCCAGGGGCAGAGACACCCTTGTTCCAGCTCCGCTTCCCCTGCCCTCCCTCAGCTGTTCAGCAACCGAAGAAATGTTAATTAAGGGAGGGCGGCAGGACGCGTTGTGACTGCACCCCAGCTGCATTTACACGAGGAGTGGGAACGGGGAGAAAAGCGGAGACGGGAGCTCGTCTTTGGGCAAAACGGGGATCGGCACGGCAGCGGCACGCTCCGGGTGAGCACCCAGTGCCGGAGGGAGCGGGTCCCCACACCGGCTCCTCCTGCCCACTGCCCATCACACCACCAAATCCTTTCCTAAATCCTTTTTTCTTCCTTTTTTTTTTTTAACGATAATCATCATTAAGCATCTAAATGACCTGGTGCACGTCCAGTTGACATTGCAGCGCAACACAGCTGCTCGGGAGCCAGCAGAGCCCTTTCCCCTCCTTAATTCTCCAATCATTTTTTAATTATTTTAATAGCACGGCAGCACCAGGCTTCACTATTTTCTTTCTCCTTTCTGGAAAAACTGAAAATTTCCTTCTCTCTCGTGAAACAGAGACYGGCAGCTCCCAGCCGCCCGCCCACGGCATTGCCTTCACTTCGGGGCCGTCTCTTCAGCCCAGATGGTGGAGGGTCAAGCGCTGACAGCTGGCCCGGCAGCACAGCAGCAGGGATGTAATTATTTTTAATTTAATTTTAATCAAGATACCGGAATGAATGTGCAAAACAACAACTGTTTTAGTAAGTCGGGTTTGTTCGGTCTTTGCAAACTCGTAGAGAAAATCAGCGGGAGGTGAAGAGCTGCGGCAATCACCCACGATAAGGTGTGAGACCCGGGCAGACGGCACGGCTACATCAGCTGAATAAAGTCCCCAGACTGCCGCAGACACCCACCTCTGCAGCCTCTAGCATGGGGAAAAGCAAAGATGACACCTCTGTGGCCAGCATCACCCCTCTCCCCCCCAGAATCCCAGCTGGCACCGCGAACCCCGGACCCCCGCAGCCCGACGCAGAGCCCCGGTTTCACAGTGCATCGCTGTCCTCATGAGGGGATGGCTCATCCCGAGCGAAGCAAATTGCAAGCAAAACGGAGATCAGCACTTTTCTCCCCTCCAGGAAAATTGACTTTAATAATTTGGACAACTTGAAAGGCTCCTGCCACAGGGCAGGAGGTAAATATTCATGAGGGAGCGTTTCCAGGGCGGGCGCAGCCGCAGCACTGCCTTCCCGGGGGCCCCGCATCCCCCCGCTCTGTACTTCCCTTCACAGAGGCAGCTCCTGGGGCTATTCCTATCGATTTGCTGGATCCGAGTGATAATGATGAACAGTGAAATGGGGGAACGGCAGGTGCAGAGGTCGGCAGCTCTCAGGGTACTTGCAGGGAGATACTCTCTGGGTTTATCTTTGCTTCCCAACAGGTCCCAGCACTGCTGCGCATCTCCACCAACCTCAACCTCCTGCTCCCAAACCTCATCTCCCTTATCGCAGCTTCCCCTTGCTCCAGCTCTGCCCGGAGGATTCCCAGGGGATCCCCCAAAGGCACGGTGCCGCCCTGGGGAAACACCTACGATGCTCGGTGCCAAAGCAAGGCAAGAGCACGAGTACCCCTGGAGCTGCTGGAGAGGAGGATTTCTGCTCTGCACGTGCAAATAATTTCCAAGGGGAAGCAAGGAAGGAAAAGCAATCAACGCTCGAAAGGGAGAGGCAGGCACCAGCAACCGCTGCTGATACCTGTCCCTGCAAACCCAGCAGCGGGGAGCTTGCCCAGCCACCTCCTCCGAGCCGTACCTGGGTCCTCATGATGGTTTTGATAGCAGCTTCAAACTCCTCGGAGTTATTGTAGTCGACAGTCCACACATGCGGCTTCCCGATGAAGTCTTCGGCATATGGGTGTTGGGAGGACACCTAAAACACAGCAGCGTGAGCTGGTTTTTGCAATCCCTGCCAGAACTGCCGCTGTCTACCGCTCACAGCCGCGACGGCAGAGAGGAGCAGCAGGCTCAGGCACAGAGGCGTTGGGTTTTAAACTATTGCACAGAGACATGTGCTCGAAAAAGAAGGTTTCCTCTGAACCCAGCTGCCCCCCGACGTCAGGCTGATGGTTGAAAATTCCCGCTGGGTTGGGATGCCCCGTTCCCATCAACACTGAAATCGCCTCCACAGCCCCGAGTATCTCCAGCTCCGTAATACAAGTAAAACCTAACCTTGACCTGAACCATTTGTGGGCCTGGAATGGCAAAAATAGACCGAAACAGCAAATCTCTGGCAAGGCACTGTGTCTCTCGGGTTTGCCCCCTCCACAAACAAGGCAGAGAGAAAATCCATCACCACCGAAGGCCAGGGAAGTCTGGCACTGGGAGAAAGCAGTGCTGGAAGCTGCATCGCCCTGATGCCACAGGCAGCCCCATGCACCAGTACCCTGCAGCCACCTGCCTCTCACCAGGCAATTTTGGGGGATATACCTCTTTTGTTTCAGCCCCTGAGCTGCCTTTTCAGCCCCACGTTGCTGCAAGGCAGCCAGAGCCCCAGATCTCTTGGGAAGGGAAGAGAGAGGATGCTCAGCAGAGGAGGTGTTTCGGGAGCACCACAAAGTGTTGCAGAGGGGCCTGAAAACCTGCCAGCTGGAGGAGGAGAGCAGTGCATGCTCTCTATTTTATTCTCCAGCTTGCTGTCCTTTCCCATTTTTTGCTGACAGATTGATCGCCTCCTTCCCCTCCGGCATATAAACACCCTGGGGCATTTCACAGCCCTCACCCCCGGCTGCCCTCCTGCCTGCGGGCTGAAGCACAGCCACAGCACCCACCCGGGATGGGTGCTAACACCGGCAGCTAATTAGGGGGGTGCATGGGACAGACCTGGGGGTGCAGGACAGCCCTACCCCCCAAACCCACGATGGGCGCCGCTGAGCCGGGCCGCGGCAGGGCTGAGCCGCACGGCCCCCCGCCAAAGCCCTTCCCGGTGGGAGTGAGCGTTGCACTGCATTATCCACTTTATTAATAATAAAAGAGGCAATTTTCTCAACCCTTTAACTTTCAAAGAGTTCCTGCTTCACTTAGATTGAATTCCCAGTGACGGGCAAGCCTGGGAGGGATTTCGTACCCCGGAACACCGTGGAGGTCCCGGCGTCCCTCTGGGTGTACAGGAGGATGAACAGGGGAGCATCAGCCCCGGTTTGGGAGCAGGGTACGGGGTGTGCGTGGATCTGCGCTGATGGGGAAGGAGCTGGGGTCTGCGGTCTGCAGAAGTCTCCTGCATCACCTTCTGCTTTGCAACCCCAAACCCACGGCAGGGCCCCTTGCATCCAAGCGCTTCGGATGGAGATGATGTGAGGATGGGAGAGGGGACCCCATCTGCAGGTACCTGCACTTCTACATTTGGGGAAATCTCGCCAAAAAAAAAAAAAAAAATCCCAGTTTGGCAACCGCTCTTCCCCGAGCTGGCCCGAACCCCGGTGTAAAGGGGGTGGCTCCATCCAGCCCATCCGCTCGCCTCCGCCAGACTCGCCTCTCTCGACGTCGGCTTCCCGCGGAAGAACTCGTGGTTGAGGGAGCTGTGCGGGGGGTTGAAACGTGCCTGCAGGAAAACGCAGCCGTTGGCGATCGCCTCCAGCGGGGCAGGACCCTCGTAGGGGAACCCAAAGCCAATGAAGAGCTGCAAGGGAGCAAACCCATGTGCTGGTGAGCGAACACAGCCAACCCCACCGCAGTCTCCCGAATAACCCGCCAGCATCCCTCTCTGCTGCTCTGGTCCTGCACACCAAGCCTCTAAAGACAGCTCCATGTGGTTCAACACCCCATAGCTTAAATGTGCTAAAAACTCCCCCTGCTCCATGGCTCACAGCCCGCTTGTGCAGAGCAATGGGGTGTTCAGGAGCTACAAGTTCCCCCGTGGTGGCTACAACCATCGTATTGGTCCTGTATGGAGAAATACTGGTTTGCCAAAGCCATTCGGGCTGGAGAACCAACAGCATTTCCCCCGACACCGGCTGAAGGCGACCGGGATGTGCCTGCACCCCGCACACTCGCTCTGAGAATCCCGTTTATTTTCATCACAGCCGTGGGGAGAAAAAAGACCCACCCACTTCGCAATAAACGAATTAATCAGGAAACTTTGTGCTCCATCTGCAGACAGTCTACAAGGAGAAACTCATCAGACAAATCTTGATTTGAAACGATGCGCTCTGCTCAGCTCCCGGCTAATTAGCCCTGCTGATAGCGCCTGCCAGCCTGGGAGGAGCACAGATAATGGCCTCTCCCCCTGCCCCCTCCTTTAATTAGGTTTTATTTCTCAAGGCAACTGAGCCCTCGCTGCTAGCTGGTTAAYGGGGACGGTGAGCGGGGTCCCGCGGATGCCCCGGCTGGCTCTTGCCCACCTTYGCCTTCCTCAGCAGCTGCTGAAACTCGTGCTGCGGCAGCAGCCCATGGTTCTTCACAAACGCAGGGACCTCGGGCGGCCGCTGCGTCTCGTAATAAACCGTGCCGTGGATCTCCATGTACTTGTTGAGGATGGCCAGGAACTTCTCCTTGCCCTGGGCAGGAAGGCAGAGGTGTGAACTGCACCAGAAGATGGGGCTGACCCCCCACGGTTACAGGGGGAGATTTAACGCTCAAACCGCTGGCCCGGAGCACCCGCCATGCTTCAGTCCAACCCACAGCAGTGCAAAACCCACAGCCTCCCCTCCGCATCCCTTGGACACACGTCCTGGACCACCCCAGGCTCCCAGCCAGCCTGGACGGCTGCAGGACCCGGCACCCTGAACATCAGCACCTCGAGCCCCTGCCTTCCCTGCCACCTCCGCGGGCAACTTCCACTCTGGAGCTGCTGAATTAAAGGTTTCCGGGGATTCAGGGGGAAGTTTGCAAAGACCAGAGCTTGCTAACGGCCTCTTATTCCAAGTAACAAGTCCCCAGGATTTTCTCACTCAGGTTTAATCCTGTTTTACTACCTGGAAAAATCAAGGGGGTCATCAGTTTTCTTCTTTTGGAGGCTTTCCTCCTTTTGCTCTCCAAAGCAGCCTTCCATTTTAACAATTTCTCTACTGTAAATTTTTTTGCTTGGAAAAGCCACAGAGGAACCATCCTTTGGATGCTGTATTTTCAGCTTGTTCCAGTGCTGCAATAGGCCACGAAAGAGCAGAGACTGGGAGGGAATAAGGAGGTATAAATGGGGAATCTGAGAAAACTCCGTATGTTGCCTTAAAGCCTCTCTGAACACTGTATTTCTGCCCTCAGCCACGTATCCCTGGACTTCTCTAAGGCTAAAACCAAGTGCTTTTGGTGGGATGAGGCTGCAGGGTGAAATCCTGGCCACGGTGCCACTAACACCCAAATCGGCACTGTTTTGGTAGCAATTCCCTAATGCAAAGGGCTTGGGGAGATGGGAGTGAAACACCGCTCATAGTCCCTGGGTAGCGCAGGGCATCACCGAGCATCATCGGGGGCGGAGGGACCGATCCCCAAAGGCCCCTGCACGGTGAGGGGGCTGGCACGGGAGACCCCCTCCACCGCTCCACCCGAGCACCACGAGCCGCTTCGACCCCTGGAAGCTGGGCAGCAGCCTGATGAAAACAGCCTTTCCCAGCTTATTAAAACTGGCTCCTGTTGCAAGCCAGAGGCAAGAAGTGCAGAGGGGTAGGAAATGAGAAATAACGGGAAGGCAGGTTTAATGAAATGTTTCTAAATGTCAAAAAGATCCTGCTCTGGAGACGGCGCTTGGTCCAAGGCGTGGAAATAAGCACCCAGCTCCAGAAGATGGAGGTGCTCTTTTGCTTCCTAGACCTCAAAATCACGCAAAATAAGGAAAAGCTCCTCTTCCCCCTTATTTTATTACATGGGGTGGCACAAGACACGAAGCAATGCCCAGGCAGCCTGGCCTCGAGGAACAGCCACCAGCAAGAACCAGCCCCAGCCCCTTCACCCAGTAATAAATTACCCCAAATACGCAGTTTTGGGGAAACTGATGTTGTTTGTGAATTCTGGCTAAAAGGAGCAAATGTTTGTAGCACTAAGGGTGGAGGGAAACGACCGTTCTGAGGTTTTAACCCTTTTTAGTGCCTTCCCAAATTAACCTAACTAAGCTCAAATGAAACTTCTGGATAAGAAAGGGCGGGGAATGGTAGAAAAAGAAGACAAGATGTTACAGTTCCCCTAAAATGGGATTTAGCTGGTTTCAGTAGGTTTTTTAGGGAACCCCCAAGCTAGGCGGATGCTGGGGGGATTTGCTCTCTGACATGGGAGGCGATGGAAAAGCCACAAGCACCAGTGAACAGGAGATGGCATGGCCGGATCCTGGCCCACCGCAGGCATCCCTGTGAGGGCAGAGCCGCTAATCAGGAGAGGTGGGGACGGGGAGGAGATACAGCCCCCGGCTGCATCAACCCGCATCGATCCCGGCAGCTCGGGAGGACCGAGCCCACGACGAGGCAAAGTTGACTCCGGCAAAACCTTTTGTCTCGCAAGAAGATGTACAGAGGTAAAGCCCAGCAGCAGCTGGTGCGGTACAGTACCTGCAACTGGAACAGCCCCAGGTGGTGCACAAAGGGAAAAAAATAGAAATAAATCAAGAGACAGTGAGAATTAGCTCCTTTTTTTAAGCCGTGGAAGGAAAAGCAGCTGGCTAGCTCTGGATAAGAGAGGGGGGAGTACACGCGTCCCCTGGCCGCTACAGGAGATACAGGGGAGATGTTTCGGGGGGCTGGGGGTATTGTTGGTCTTTTCGCTCACTGACAGAGCAGGTTGGGGCTGGGGAAAGAGAGCGAAGGGTTTTACCCTGCGTCTGCTGGCCTAGAGGTGGCCTCAGCCAGGATGCACCAAACATGGCCGAGCGTGGGGTCCCAGCAAGGACCAGCACCGGCCACCACCGAGGATGCAGCAAGAGCCCCCGTGCCGCTGCCCACCCCTCTCCCCCGGGCGTCACAGGCATGGGAGGGCAGGGGGGCAGCACAATCCCCTTTCACAGGGTACTTGAAAGCCGAGAGAAACCACCCCCATCATCACACCGGAAACCACCTAACGGCAATCACTGTCATTAATACATAAAATCATTGATATGAAATCCTCAGTCTAAGCAGCCCGCTGGGAGGAAGCATCRCCTAGAGCAAAGAGCAGGGGACGGGGTCTCGCCAGCCTCTGCCTGGTTTGCTCGGAGGCGCTGGACATGTCACATCACTGCGGCAGCCTCCACTTCCCCTCTACAAAGCGGGACAAGGATGCTTCTCTACAAACACACTGAGATCTGTGCCTCAAAAGCTCGGGGTAAGAGCCAGAGGCTGCTGCCACCCCACCGCTCTGCCTACGACTGCCCCTGCCCGCCTGGCTGCTCCCCGCCGCGCCGAGGACACCCACCTTCCAGATGCTGGCCTCCTTCCCGTACACCACCGCCATGCTGCTCACTTTGTTGGACTTGATGAATTGCCTCTCCGTCTTGTTGAGCTCCTCCGACACGAAGCCCATGAAGGAGTTGTCAGGGGTGTGAGCTGTGGACACCAAGGGGAGAAGACACGTGGCTGGACAGATGTTTTCTGGGACCTCATCGGGGTTGAGGACGCAGCCCATTGCAGCACGGGGGCTGAGACGAGCCTGGCTCCAGAGCCTTGCTGGAGCTTGGAGGAAAAATGGCATGAATCCCCATCCAAGCAGCTCATAAAATACAGGCTTTGGAACTCGCTCGAGCGGCTCTTTGAAAGGTAAGGCATTTTTAGGGCTGCCAAATGGGCTTTATCCAGCCAGGAAAAAGCAACATTTGAGTCACCCAGCACCCAACGGGTCACTGGGCTCCTCTCAGACAAGCACATCTCCTTCCCACGCCACAGGCAAGTCTGAACCACTGAGCTGCCTCTCACCTCTAAAACCCCAGCTGAAGTAAAATCAGGCTTTGCAACCAAAACCACCTTGCATTTCCCCTCCCAGGAGCTGGAAGCTCCTGGCTGTGCCCTGTGCTTGGCCCTGGCTGTGCTGCCGCCAGCGACCCATCGTGGAGGAAGGAGCCAGGTCTCTCCCTCCAGTGCATTTCTATAGCCTAAGAGACGGCCAAGCAGATTCGGGAGCTCCTTGCAGGCAGCGGGCAGGCAGGGGGAAGCAGGAGCGGAGCTGGGGAGGACGGCATTGCCCGTGCATCACCTCCTAAAGGAGGCGAGCCCCCAAAACCGCCCCGCCGCGCCCCTGACCCCCACTTACGGAACATGGTCATGAACTGGGTGGGCTGCAGGTTCCAGTAGCCCCAGTTGGTGCGGTAGCCACGCAGCGTGGCGTACTCCTCATGGTTGTAAGCCGGCTCCGTCCCAAAGGTATCGATGACCCGGACGCGGCACCTGGGAGAGGAGACAGGACCRCGGTCACACCTCAAGGACCTCGGCTCGAGAAGTCCCACTGCCAGGGACATCTGGTGTCCCCGGGCAGCTCGTCCCTTGTCTGCTCCCCGAGCAGAGGGTGCAGGAGCATCCCAAGCAGCCCTTCCCAACCCACTGCTCCCTCCTGTAATGAGCAATTTCCCCTTGCAGGGCTTTCATCTCCCTGACGTTTACGAGAATGATGTATCTCCTGAAGACTTGTTAATGCTTTTCCCAATATTCCGGGAATGCTGAGGCAGGCATTACCAGCACAAGACCGAGGAGAGAAGGGGAGCATCAAGCAAGGGAAGAGCAAAACAAGCTGAATGCGAGAGCAAATGCATTTATAATAAAAGCAATAACACCGCTTGTCATTTTTCTCTCTAATAAAATTGTGTAGGGTAGTGGAGGAGATGGGAGAAAACATAATAAATAGCAGGACTATCAGCACTAAATTAAATCGCATATTTTCCTGGCTGGTGATGTACCAGGGGATGATGACATTTGTCTTGATGCTGAAGAAGCCGGGGACGGGGCTCTGCTTCTTGCAAATGGAAAAGGCTCGCGTTTCCCTCTGTGGTGTGGGCACCCCTGCCTGCAGGCTGCAGGCACGGTGCTTGGAAGCACACATGCACCGCAGGCGCACGGAGCAGGGTTTTTCCCAATTCAGTCTCTTCTAATGAGGTTTTATCTTAAACACGTGAGGCTCCAGAGCGAGCAGAGCTCCTCGTGCCGCGGCAGCGGGGGACACAGCACGGCAGCAGCTGGCAGAGCCAGGCAAAAATCAAAGGTGCAATCAAAGGGTCCGACTCCTTGGACGTGGGGCTACCCTTCCAGGTCACTAGCATTAGTCTTTGCTTGCTAATTAATGAAATGGAGAATAAGAGAAGAGAGTGGCTTTGCTTACCTGTATTTCTTAAAGGAGAGCCCCATGTGCTGCTTCATCTGTTGGAGACCGTGGTAGTCGGTGTAAATCAGGTCGAAAGGCAAAGGATTGGTCAAGGGGCAGTTCCCCCGTCCTGGAGGCACCCCTAAATGACTGGGGAGAAGCAGGAGGGACTGATCAGCCCCCCAGCACCATGAAAGCCCTGCAACGCAAACACTCATTTCCCTGCCCAGTGTTTAACAGGGGCCATCAACCAGCTCCCCCRTTGATGGAGGGGGATGAAGATCGTTCTCCCCTCCCCAGCCTTTATTTCTTGGGCCAAAAATCTGAGGTTTTGGGGAGTCCTGGTCTCTCCCCATCTTTGCACCTGCTCCAGCCGAGTTTCTGCTCCTCACACATGGGTGATGAGGCTTTTGCACAGCATTCCCAGCCAGGGCTCACCAGCATCTCATTTGACACACACACTCCCCTAGACCTCTCTTGTTGAAGACACCAGATTTCGTTTGCTTTCATTGCAGTCACATCAGTGACAGACTTGCAGAGCCACGTCTTCCCCCCTCCCTGCCTGCAAGGCTCCCAGCTTAGCCTAAATCTCCCTGTTCCCAGTCCCGTCTCCCTCCCAGTGCAAACACCGTGCATCCTTTCTCTTACTCCTGTCCTTACAGGTACCCACCACATCCCTGAGCACCCTCAGACTCTCCTCGACACTGGCGGCACTGCCTGTCCTTGGATGCTGTGCACATTTCATTAATATTTCTGACTTTTTGTCCCATTTATGAAATAGTTCAATAAAGCCAGGGCAGCCGGACCCTGGGTCTCGCTCAGTGGGTTTTCAGCCAGTTCCTTACAACAGCCGTACTCAGCCCCTCTTCCCTCCTCCAGCRGATAAAATGCATTATGAAAATCCAGATAAACTAGATTGACTGCWATCTCTTTATCAAGATCATCAGTTACCTTGCTGCCAAGGTGATATGTGATTAATCTGGCATGATACAAGGCTGGTAAACCTGCAGCATGTCTCCTTCCATTTTCAATTACCTCTGTGAACTGATGAATCCCTCTCTCCAAAGCTGTTCCACTAAGCGTACCACTGATGTCAGCCTGACAGCCCATCTGCTCGTCTGGACCACGTTTCCTCCTTCTCAGAAAAAAAACTGTGACACCTTCCAGCTTCAGCAGGTTTCTCAAAAATCCTCGTTACATGTACTTGTGATTCCTGAGTGCCCGTTTGCTCAGAAATACAAATGATCTGCCCCTCAGTTTCAATGTTCTTGTATTTTTTTATCTTCCTAAAGACAGTAATTCCTCATCCTCACCCTCATAACCCCACTCACACCCAAAGAGCAACAGCAACATCCTCATGGAAAACCAAAATGTTGAGCTGATTTGGTCTACTCGGGCTCTGCCCCACTCCCCCCACACAATCACCCCGTTTCGTTCTCTGTCCTTCTATCAGGGCTGAGGAATTTATGTTTTATTTTGCAAGTCTGAGCTCAGACTGTGAAATCTCACCCTCAGCTCCCGCCTGCCAAGATGTCTGTCTTTGTTTTCTTCTGGGCTCTTCACTTACTCCTAGCACCTATTTGGAGATGGGAATTTAACCCAGCCGTCCCTATAAGTATTTTCCCTTTTCTTAGGAATAAAAGGTCCAGCCAGGTTTTAAATTCCCAGGCTTTGAAGCCTTCACTCTGTGATCTCTCTTACTGGTTCTCCTAATTTCTCTGCTTTTCCCCTTCCAAACCTGAGAATCCTCTTTCCAGCCCTACCTGGGTTTTCTCTGTCGCTCAGCTGAAGCTCGAATGGACCCGCAGTCCAAGGGTCCATCCTCTGAGGGGCACTTCCATAATGTCCTCATCCCTTGTCCGGACCTACGACTATGCACAGCACTTCATCTATCGATCCCGTGGCCGTTTGCACAGGAAATTGATGGCTCTTCCACCCGGGGAACAGCCAAGTTACACAGTTATCACAAGCATTTGCTCTCCAATCTCTCACTAGTCTTCACCAACATCATCAGAAGGGTCATATATGTAGCCAGTGAAATTGGTTGGCCATTATAGCTACGATAAAGGGCTCTTGGTCTGCTCCTGGCCATGTCTCCCTCTTCTTCTGAAATGGCTTGCAAGCCCTTGAGCGCTGGGCACCAAGATCCTTCTTCCAGCCCCATCCCAACCTGAGACCGATGAAGGGCATCCCAAACTCCTGACCATGACCGTGACTCCACAGAGCGAGTAAATGCGGAACCACATCRCTCGCCAAAGCCAGGAAAAACACAGAATTTCAATTTAAGGCGAAGAGCTGCATTTGCAGCGGCTTCATTGCTCTTGTCACAAGGAATATAAGCATCAGCACAGGGCAGCCCGGCCGGGTGAGCCGCAGGGAAACAGGCAGCTGTTTTATCACTTTTATGCACAGTTCTACACGACATGGCTGATTGGGAAGATGGCAGAAATAGAAAGGCTCTCACCTCCAACAGCCACCTCAGTACAATAAATAGGGCAACAAGGAGACCCACCCCTCCCAGGGAGGCTGAAGCAGACGGGGAATTTTAAGCCAGTAAAAAACCCCAGGATTTTATAGAGATGCAATGCTAAAGATCACATTTGCTAGCACATGTACTGCTTTTTCCTCAGTCATCAGGAACGTGCATTCAACAGCTACGATTACTTTGCTGCCGGAGGATGAGCGCACCTCTGCTGAGCCCCCAAGCCGGGCAGCACCTCGTGCTCTGCTCCTCTGGCTGCTCCTCAAACCACCCCTGAATTTTGACTAAAGCTGATCCATAAACCTTGTATTTAACTAAAAATTCCCAAATCATAATGCTTCTCTTCCAGCATACCCCATCCTCTCGCGGGTAGGCATCACACAAGCCGCTGTGTTACAATTTTGTTTATAACAAAAATTGTAATTAAAAAGCCCTAACCAAGCTTGACAAGGGGCTGCGGGACACAGCAATTAGTGTATCTCATACTGAAGCCTCCAAAAAACTTTCCACTGGTTAGGTAGAGCAGGTCTGGCTCCCCCGGCTCCCCCTCRTCACCGCGATCTGCCCCACCTCCCCTCTCCGCGTGTCCGGGACTTGCCACATCCATTTACACTCCCAGCACCAWGGCTGTGAGGCAGGCATTAAAAAACAGGACCAGTGTCTTTGAAGCAGAGCGCCTCTCTCATTTACCCCCCTTATTCTTCCTAAACACTTTATAACCACTGATTTTAATATTCCAATCATGCAAATCCAGGCTGCACCTCCGAGGTGGGGGGGWTTTTTTTTTTTTTTTTTTCATTCCTCCTTATTTAAACATTCTTTATTCAAGCTTTCATCATTTGCCAGTTAAGTCAACTAATTTTCTACTAAACCCAATTTCACTCATGGTTGGAGTGAAATTTCCCTGATTTTTCCTCGTGCCATGTACTATTAATGGCGCTTGAAATTACGCAAATAAAATTGATGAGCGCAAATGCCGCCTTCTCAGCCAGYGCAGCCAAGAGATTTGTTTTTGAAAGCCGCTCGATCCCAGCTCCCGGAGGAAGCTCCCCTCCCAGACCAGCCAAGGATGGCCACTGGCTCGTGCCCGGGCTCAGCAGCTCCGGAGCCCCGCAGATGACCCGGTGGCTTGTCCCATCCCGACACCCAGGACCAGCACATGGGCTCAGCCCTGCTCCTCTTTGGGGGYGAGCAGCCGAAGTGGCTTCAATCCAAGCGGATGCAAGCGCCTAGCTCGCCTCTCCGCCAGCTGCCTCCACCAGCTGTGCCTACTCCAGAATAAATCTACAGCAGCTTCTTGTCCTCCTATTTTCCCCTTTTAATCAAGCAGGGGACGCATTCCCTTCCCGAGYGCGGTGCGGGCTCTCTGAAATCAGATGACTGCGGGGTTAGCTTTACATCCCATTGACCTATTTTCAAATTAACCCAACATTTCCTTCCACGTTATCACTCCTGGGGCTGAAAAGTCCAGCACTAAATGGATCTCGTGGGCATCTGCTGGCAGGCTGGGCCAATATCCTATATTATATTTAATTGCATCTTCTCTGCCTGCATCTGCTGTCATCAGCAAGGTGGACTGCAGCAGGGGAAATGGAGGAGGGCTTCTGACCTTTCTGCTCCCTCGGCTTCTCCCTGTCTACAAGAGCCCAGCAAGCACAGGGCCGTTATCCGGGGGATGAAAGGTGCCGGAGCCAAGCCCGAGGGTCTGTGACAAGCCCATCACGAGCAATTTAAAGTGCAAATCGGAGCCCACGAGATGAACGCCCCGCTGCCTGGCCTCTGCTCCCAGCTCTTCCTCCTGCTAGAAGGGACACGAAGACCTCAAAAGCGAGGTTTTTCAAGCAATTACAGTATGCTTTTTAAGCCACCTGCAATGGTTTTACTTTTGCAACGCGCACCTGGACTGTTTCTCTGGCCCATCACTGATCCCATGTGACACAGCCCTACCCATCCCAGGGGTGAGGTTCAGCAATCAACTTATTTATTTCCAAGGTTCAACAAAACCCTGTTTTCCCGTCACGGCAGGACGCAGCGCTTGCTGCAAACCTTTGCAGCACGTCCCCAGAAGACAGCTAATGCTGAGATTTTGCTGCTCGTCTGCGCAGCAGCAGCAGCTCCAGCGGGTCTGGGCAGGGCTCCGCCGGGAGATCCCCTCCGCCGGGAGTTCCCCAGGAAAGCATTTTTTCTGGGCTGCAAAGATAAGCCATGAGGCGTGAAGACTGCTGGATGCTTTGCATCTTATAAGGGGACTGAAAGCCTSCAGAAATGAGGAGTCAACAGTCCTGCGGGGCTGGAGGCTGGGTTTGATGCAGGGGCTCCCGGTCGGACCGTCTCTGGGTGTGCTGAAACCTCCGTCCTCCCCAACCTCGCCAGCCCAGAGGGGCTCTGGACCCCTGCAGGGAGGGTCAACCCTCCCCGCACGTCAGGTGTAACCTCCTCTCACCTATATAAATTACCCAGCAACTAATAAGATTATGATAACCTTTATGTGACAAAGCAGAGGTTTCTGCAGTGGCAAAGAAGCCAGCGAGCGAGTCATCAT
Organism: Phoebastria nigripes; assembly: GCA_035582835.1. Lineage (NCBI taxonomy): Eukaryota > Metazoa > Chordata > Aves > Procellariiformes > Diomedeidae > Phoebastria > Phoebastria nigripes. Next base: position 479,541 of record JAYKAV010001898.1, on the reverse strand, counting down.
TTGACTACAAAATAAACATATTTCACGAAGGAGTGCAATTTAACAGCTCGGTAATTCCTGCTAATTTATGCACCTTCCTCTCCTACAAAATGAAGCCCTCAAAGGTGGAAGAAATCCCTCCCCGCCGCTCCTCGCCACGGCAGGGCGGCTCATCCCCATTCCTCACGTGGCTGCTGCCAGCAAAGCTCCGAGCTGCCTCCTCGGAGGCGCCGGGAAGCTGCTGTAATTAAAGGGAGCAGCTTCTGCAGTCTCATTTCGATGTACCCGGCTTTTAATTGCGGAGCTACACGGCTGCAACTCTGCAAGCAGCTGTACCCGGCTGGAGAGGGGAGGAGGAGCCGGGGAGGTGATGGGATCCACCGTCCTCCGGCRAGAGCCGGGCAGAGTCAGACCCTGGGGAAGCACAGGAAGGTGCCAGAGCAAACAGCTCTTTCTGGTCAGAAATTCAGCAAATAATGAAGAAACTTCCCAGGAAAGGGAAATAAATGCTTGGACTCCTCCGGGAAGCAGCAGAAGCTGAGCACTCGCGTGCTCGCTGCGCCTGGGCAGACCCTTGGCCAGACGGGCTGTCCCCTGCTGTCCCAACTGCTCCAGCAGCTCCAAATCAAGGGACAGTTTTGGCCAAATCTTCACGCACCACTAGAGCAAAGCCGATTTCTACCCACTAACATCCCAGACCCCTGGCTACCCCATCAGCTAAGATATGTCTGCTGGAAACGTGTCCCGATTAACGGGACTGGAGTTAATGGAGAATTAACTCTCCATTAATTCTGAGAGAGAATCTCAGACTGGAGAATCCAATAAAGCTCAGACACACAGTGGTGTGTCCAGCACTTGTGCAACCCCTTGGTTCAGTCTTCATCACCTCTGTCTTTGCTTGGGTTTGCAGCAGTCGAGTACCCACAATCAGAGGCATCATCTTCAGCTCCCTCCAAGACCTGTAACCAAGCATCCAGCCCCTCCGAAGCCCTCAGCATCCGTACACAACCGTGTCCCAGCACGAACAGCAAARCCTGGCCAGAAAAAGAACAACCCAGTGACCCTGATAGCTTACAGAAACACTTGGTCTCAAGTAACAGGAACATCTGATGCTACATTAAAGGCTGAGGTTTCCTCCCCAGCAGTGCGGAGCTGATAAATCCCACGGCCACACCACACAGCTCCATCAGGACTGCATGCAACTGGTCACTTCTGGCTGTTTCCACGAGCAATTCCTGGCTTGCCCGCACAACGTCAGGACTGTATCTGCCAACTGGCGAGGGAAGGTGAAGCCTGGAGCCTGGGCATCGCGCGAGTTTTCATGTGAACAGATGCAAGACAGAAAGATGGCTTTTATCTGCCAGAAAATAATTAGAGATGCCTCCGTCTGGACATCGTGTTTCCATTTGAATGGCCCTTTTTGCAGCCTGAATACACCTCATGACTGTGGAAAGTGCAGGAAAACAGCAGCTATAATTAAGCATGTGCCAGGCAATGAGAGGAGAGCAGCGGCAGTGGGAGCTGAGCCTCATCCCACTGCGGTGCCGGCCCTGCCGCGGTGCCAGCCCCGCCGCAGCCCGTCCACACCGCCCCGGCACATGGAGAGCGGCTCGTTGTCCAAACCACACACTGGCCACAGCTACCGCTCGGCAGGGAAAGGGTTGCCAGCACGGGATACAAGCATGTGCTGAAAATTAAGTGCCTTGCCAGGGCCGGTTTTAGGAGTCCAGAACTTGACACCAGAGCAATTAAGCTCCGAGAACACTTCGTAAAGCCCTGACCCCACAAGGCACCAAATCCTCTTTTCTTCGACTTTCTGTCCTGCCTTATGAGCAGTTAATTTCAGGGGGGCCGTTGCAAAAAGCGCCTTTCAGCGTCGCTGAGATCAATAGCCCCGGCCGCTCCAGCAGCCTACAGCACCGCACCCCCGTCTCCCTGAGCCCCGCAAAAGCAGCTGGAGATGCCGACACGACCATTCCCATGGCCTAAGGATAGGGTGGGAGCTGGAGGTCCCCGCAGCACCCGTTGTGCCCCTTCTCCCGGGGGGAAAGGCTGAGTGCATCCCTCCCCGCCTGCCCCGGGGCGCGGGCGCTCCGGAGGAGGAGGCTCGGCTTATTGCGGCGTTTGCACTGGCGCAGCCGTCGCTCCGAAGGCGCTGCTTGTAATTTTCCAACATCTACTTCTAAGCTGCCTCATTAACAACCCAGCTCAGGTCTTTCAGGCACTTCCCACTCCTCCCCTACCAAGCAACACACACACACACCGGCCTCGATTCCCGCTTCCCTGAGAACACATTTTGGCTACCAAAGCAGCATAAGGAGCCTTCAGTAAGAATAAAGCGTTTGCATTCAGATTTGGGATCTCTCCTCCCTCCCTGCTTCAAGACAAAGCTCGAAATGCTGCCGGCTCCCTCCGCTGCCCCTACCCACCCAGCACAAACCTCTGATGGAAAACAACCCCTGACTCCCTGCTCCAGCTCGACGCTTTGCTTTTCTCCTGGGGAGCTGCACATGCCCAGCGATGCTTTGCACCAGGCACCAGATAATCCCATGTTTCACCCCTTGCCTGTCAAGACGCATCAGAAGAAGCTCACAAATTCACCAGGAAATGCAGAAGAGGACAGACACCTGCACCTCGTTCAACTACAGGAGAAAAATTAACCTTTGGCAGGACACAGCAGCAGAATTCACAGGTCTTTAAGGTCTACAGCGGGCAAAAGATAAGCTAGCCCTGGAAAAGCAGAGCTGAGCTCAGACCTCACAGGGGCATTTGGACGGTGCCTAGCCGAGCCGTGGAGCAAGCCAGCAGATCCCCAGAGCTCCTCGGCTTCGCTCCAGATTAGCATCGGTCCCCCAAACTGGGGGAAGAACTGTTTAACACCCCTGCTATTCACTGCTTGGCATCTACTGCTCTTCCCATTGGAGCTCCCTGGCACGGAGAGGTGCCCAGCCCAACACAGTCACGCTCCCGACCTGTTTTCACCCCCAGCCCTCCATCACCAGTTTTTTGGACCAGGGACTTACTTTTCCTCCTCGTTTGCCTGATCCCCAGCATTTCAGACCCAATCCTGACCACCGCCTCCGGGCACTGCTGCATTGCAGTCAATACAGATGCTAATAATGAACAGCTCTCGGATAACTACTGGCTGAAGTGTACGCACACAGACCTTCCAGTGATCCCTTGCCAATGATCAATACGCGTAGAAAAATCAGCTCAGAAATTTGAAGAGACAAAAAACAAACCAGGAGAGAGGTTATTCCATGCTGAATAATTTATGGGCGCCAGCCTTTGCTCCGTGAAGGCTGTGCTGGGCGGGAGCAGCTACAGCTCTGAGCTGTGAAAGGAGCAGGGGGTGCCAAATTAAAATAAACAATAAGTGGACTCAACATTTCACATTGCTGGAGCAAAATATCCCCCAAACCCACCCCGACGCTGGTGCCTGCCCTGCTGCAAGCTCAGCAAGAGATACCCGGGGTGGGAGAGGACAAATTTAGCCCCGGTCTACAGCAGAGCAAAGCTTTGCTGCTTCAGGAGGTTACACGGGGGCAGGAGGGATAAGAAATCACCTGGGCTGACCCTTCCACGGCGACACGGCTTTAGCTTTGCTTCATCCCTGCACCCCAGCTCCAGCCCCTCACGCGTCCCCCGGCTCTCTGCGTACCAACCCCTGCCCAAAGCCACGGCTACAGGTAAAGTCCCCTCCAGGCTTTAACGAAGTACCCAAGATTAACTATTAGCACAACTCAGGATTAGTTACACGTGTTCTGCTAACACTCCTGCTCGCTCATGGCCGGGCGAAGGCTTATCTCAGCGCTCCTCAGAGCCACCACTAGTGCCGTACCAGCCGATAGCTGGGACGTTGCCGAGASGTCTTCAAGCACAGAGCAGGATTCAGTCCCCCCCCTCGGGGGGGACCTCTGCTCCCCCTCCCACACCCACGTTAACCCATCTCTTGATGGGCTGCGGGAGGGTCCCAGCAAACACTGGGCTCGGTCTCCAAAGGGACAGAGGGGACCTGGCTACAGCCCAGTCCTGCCTCCGCTCGCCCCAGCCCCATCAATGTGGAGGTGGACCCACGACGTGGGCGTCCAGCACTTAAAGTGTCATCCAAGCACAGGACACGCGCTCGGGGAGGTGGGGACGGTTTCTACTGCTGGGACGCAGAAGTGCAAGATGTGCAGCCCCAGCCCGGCTCACTCGCTCCCCATCGCAGCTACGAAGGGGAAGAGACGGAGGTGGCATTCCCAGGCATCCCAGGGGACACGTCCAAATCCACATCAGAAGAGGAGATCTCATCACTGCCAACCGATGTCGAAGCTCCTGGCACTTCTGAGAAAGGCAAAATACTACAGGCAGCAACACAGCTCTCTCCAGAGTCACTCGCAGAGGGAAACGGATGCTGCAAAACTCCCCGTAAGGCTCAGCCAGCTCCTTCCCCTCGTTAAACGACCACCGTGAGGCTCTTCATTAAAAAACACAAACAAGAACCACACAACAACAACACAACCCTCCCAGCCATTAACTTCTTTCATCCTTGAGTACACGGATATTATTTAGCACGTCAATTTAGCTCAGCATGCCACGCGGAGATCACCGTGATGCATACCCGCCTCTTTGAGAAGCTGCTGCCTTTTGCATTAGGACCAGGATTTTTTTTTTGAGTTAATTAGTTGGGAGCTAATTCCGTTCATTAATTCTGAATGCCGCAGGGGCTGGGTTGGGGTTTTTTGTTGTTTTTTTTCCAGGATTGTTGGTTTTTTCGCTCCCTTTTCAGCATGGCTCATTATGCAGCCAATGCTGGCTTAGCATCGCCCAAAACCTGCCCAGTCCCCAAGGCAGCTTCAGGCTTTTCTTGATTTGTAACCCATCCTAATTTGCATTTTCCCTGGCACTTGCCCTCCACTCGAGATGTCTCACAGGAGGTGAGGAAACCTTGCGAGGTTACAGGAGGCAGCGGCGTCAGCCCAGTAATAACAGAACTGCATCAGCAGAGAGGAAAGCGGCACACGGTTATCTTCTCCCTCTTACTTTTTCCACCTAATATTGGTCCCTCTGGGAGACAGGGTGCTGTCTAGAGGCACTTGTAGGGTGGCCTGGCATAGCTGTTTGTTTGAACACTCTCAGCCTGCATCGCCCCATATCCCACAGCAGAAAAAGCCCATCCCTCTGCGGGAAGTGCCCCAGCAGCAGCAAATTCCCCCTCAGGTCTCGAAGCCACCACCAGCACCTCCCGAGGAGGGACTCCTTGGTGGCTGCCGCCCCCCTGCCAGGGATGCAGGTTATTTTTGGCAGCCGCCCCAGCTGCCTGCCTCGCGGCGGAGCAGGAAGGGAGGGAGGGGAGGGAGGGAGGAAGGAAGGAAGGAAGGAAGGAAGAGAACAGTCGCTGCTCAAACAACGCTGGTGAAGCCACGGGGGTTGAGCACAGCCGTGCACGGTGGGAAGAGCCAGCGACCTGCAGGACACCTGCATCCTGCAGCCACACAGCCACCAGCCCCGCAGAGAGCATCCCTGGGGAACGGGGGGGTAAAAGGGAGCCTTTCCCATACCCAGCCCTAGGCAGGCGTCACGGGACACGGGTGATGCTGTGTGCTGACAGCAAGGGATTAATGTTGCTCAGATCCAGCGCCAGGACCACAGGGCAGAGCCCTGCCCCGGACATCTCCACATCAGCCCCGTGCAAAGCCCTGCTGCAAAGCCTTAGTTTGCACCAGTCCTCTTGGGATGCAGAAGGGATGGGATCGATCCCAGCCGTGACGCTGGTGGTTCGCACCCACCCAACACTTGCACCAGCGCAGCACCAGTGCTGCCCGAGATGCAGGTGGGGAAAAGCCCCCGGGCCTTTGCAGACCTCGTGCTTTCACGCAAAACCTCGATGCAACCCCCACACGCGCGGGGGACAGACCCTCTGGGGGGGACCGCGCACCCGCAGCACGGCAGCACCCACCTCTGCAGCTCCTTCAGGGAGACCGTGACCCTCAGGCTGTGTCCCAGGAGGAAGAGGGCAGCCAGGATGTCCGCCCACTGCACCATCTCGCCCAGCGGGCCCCCCTTCAGCACCCGCGGACTGAAAACATCCCCCGACTCCTCCGTCAGGAAGCCAATATGGATCAAGATCTGGAGAGACAAGGAGAGGGGTCAGTGCTGGGAGGGGTGGTGCTGGGGGAAAGGGACAAGTTGGGTTTTCCAGCCCAAAATGACTGATGGCCCCTGATTTCCTCCAGCTCCTTTTGCAGGCTGTAATTACTCAGGGAAATCATTCGGGTATAAAGACAAGTGATCTATGTCTAATTAGCAGAGACCCAATAGTCAGAGGCTACCAGCTCCCATCGACTGGCACTCTGTGTCTTGGGACCAGGCCGTCTTCCTGACGTACATCACCGTCCGTCCCACGGACCGGAGCCGGATCTCCCGGCACTCAGGGACCGAAGGGCAGGGCACCGCAAAAACACAAACGGAAGGGCCAGCAACCCCGGCACCTCCACGGAGCAGACGTGCCAACCTCCCTGCCCGCTGCCGACAGCAGTCTGCYGGCTGGGACATCATCTCCCACGCGCCAGGACCTGTCTCCAAAATTCACCCCGTCGTTCAGCAACGCCGGTCCTGCAATGTCCTGAATGCATGCAGAGTTGTGCCCACGGACCACAGACCCAACCCTGCAGACCCATGTGCTTCCATAAATGAGTTTTCCTTCCTGCCCACTCACATCCCAGCTGCCTCCGCTCCCCGCGTCCCCAGGGGCTCAGCTTTTCCATCCGCCCACCGCGACCCCCCCCTGCAATTTGCTCGTACGTGTTTCTGGTCCCTTTGCCGGCCCTTCAGCTTCTGCTCGAGGCGCCGAGCTGCCCGCAGCCACTGCTGGGCCAAGTGCCGGATCCTCTTCTTCATGAAGCTGAGGGACTCCTTGCCCGTGCCGATCAGCTCCAGGAGGCGAGCCAGGTCGCTCCGGAAAGCTGCCTGGGAAAGGAGCACGCTCTGCGTTTTGAGCGTAGGGAAAGCAGCCGCGAGAGGAGCCCTGGGCTGCCACGGGGGCTGGCGGAGGTTTGCCCATCGCCGCTGAGGTGCCGTGGGTCCTTCCTGGACGGACAGCTTCCCCTGGTGCCACCAGACCCAACACCAGAGCTCCTCCACTTAATGCCCCAAATCCCGGGGGCCCCGTTGCACCCAGAGCACCTTGTGACATCCCGGATTCCTCAGCAGAGGAAAGCCATGGGCCTGTTGGAGCGGGTCCAGAGGAGGCCACAAAAATGACCGGAGGGCTGGAACACCTCTGCTGTGAGGACAGGCTGAGAGAGCTGGGGTTGTTCAGCCTGGCGAAGAGAAGGCTCCGGGGAGACCTTATCGCGGCCTTCCAGTACTTAAAGGGGGCTGATAAGAAAGACGGGGACAGGCTTTTTAGCAGGGCCTGTTGCGACAGGACAAGGGGGAATGGCTTTAAACTAAAAGAGGGGAGATTCAGACTGGATATAAGGAAGACATTTGTTACGCTGAGGGTGGTGAAACCCTGGCACAGGTTGCCCAGAGAGGTGGTGGATGCCCCATCCCTGGAAACGTTCAAGGCCAGGTTGGACGGGGCTCTGAGCAACCTGACCTGGTTGAAGATGTCCCTGCCCACGGCAGGGGGTTGGACCAGATGACCTTTAAAGGTCCCTTCCCACCCAAACCATTCTACGATTCTATGAAAACCCACGTGCGGCATCGTGGCCCTGCTGACACCGCTGGCTCTGGGAATATTTATTTAGAGCAGCCTTGAAGCCATCATCCCCCCAGCACCGGCAGGACACAGGCTGCCCCCACCTTACCTGCACCCGGGGCAGCGGCGGGGGCGAAGGCAAAGCCGCCGTCCGGTTTCGCCATGGCAGGGGAGGGCAGAACCACTCAACTTCGCTGAGGTAGATGAGGAATGAGCACTCAGTGCCGTCCACGCCAAAAAACGCATAGCAGGGGTCGGAGGTCCACCTGGCCCTCATCCACTGCGAGGGGGCAAAGAAGCACATGGGGCTCGTCCTCCGGCCGGGAGGGATGTGGCAGCCCTGCCAGCTGCCCCTGCCATAGGCAGCCTCTATTCTCCATCACCTTTCTCTAGCTGGGAGCTAGGAATGAGGGGCAGAGGGTGGATAAAGGGCTGCAAATGAGCACGCACCCAGCACCAGTGCCGCGATGCCGACATTTGCCCGGCCGGTGCCTCCAGGGCACCCAGGGCAGAGGAAGAGCCAGGAGGGTTTGCTGGGGGCTCCCTGGGTTTCTAGCACTGGTTCCAGCACCAACACGTGCCTTCCCCGTGGGCACAGCCATTAATCCCTAGGAAATGATACACCACAGGGTTTTCTTCTCCTTAGCTTTGCTGGGGAGCGAGCCGAGCTGCTGATCTCATCACCCCGCGCACAGCGGGGCAAGGAGACAAATCCACCGGCGGTCCCCGAGGATGATTTCACATGAAGGAGAATAACCAGTGACCAGAGCAGCAATTTATCATCCCCTGCAACGGCTCTTGCCAGCCTCTTCCTAATTCAACCACAAAAATAAATCCACTTGGGAGACAGGTCACTGCGCCCAATATGTAAAACGCAGCAATCACCTGGGCAGGAGATCAAATTACAGCCTTCCACAATTAAATTACATTCCGAATTTACTCAAATCGTGGAAGGAAAGGATGCCTAGCACCAGGGGAAGAGGAAAATACAACCCCCTGGTATCATTTTAATATACCCTTCAACATCTTTTCAGGGAGACTCAGCCCTGCAGAAGCCTGAGCTTGAAGCAGGAGGCTGGGAAGGGGAGGGAAGAGGGAGATGCTTTTAATTAGTTCATGTAAATACGCTCTCTGACAAAGCAATCATGCTCCGGGCTGCATTCAGGTGTAAAGAGCAGGTTGGGCCAGGCAGGACATCCTATTGGAGATGGAGGTCCTGGCCACCTTAATGAGATGCTCTTCTGTGCAATGCTGAGATTATTCCCCAGACACTAGCTAACGCTCCAGATATTTAAAGACAATGTGACAGTGCTTTCTCCTCACCGCGCTTCTGTCATTAAACACAGAAACTACAGGCAGGGAGGGCTGCAGGCAGAGGTGGTCTCACAGAGCTGATTCTGCTGCTGCCTGCACACCTCTGGGTACCGTGGCTTCAGTGCTTCGTACGACTAAAACTGAAGGTATATGCCTTATTATTGGGGGAAAACAGTCACATTCATATAGCAAAGGCTCCCAGAGGAGGTCGGACACCTCCCTTGTGTTTTCTCCTCACAGCACAGCCGTGCTTTGCTTTCCACATCTTCGGCTCTGCTCCTCCTCCTGCAACGCACCATACCTTTCCCGTTTTAAAGCAAACAGTTTTATTCTGGAAAGCATCCCCCTCTCCACTGCCCTTCCCAGTTTAACCCCTGGGGTGGTTGCTTTGTGCCCTTCCCAGCAGCTTCCACCTCAGGTCGAGATCCCCTCCCAGACAGGGAACCCCGACTCACCTCCACTTTCCCAGCGCAGTCAGGGTACTTGGGGTCCCTGGGCACCTCGCACTGGTCCCTCCTGCCTTCCACCACTGCAGAAAGACAATTTGGGCATGGGGAGAGCCAGGACGTGCCGGCAGAGCAGCTAGAAACACTGGGAGAGGATGGGATGGGGTGGGATGGGGTGGGGTGGGGTGGGGCTGCCAGCCCCTGCACGCGTTCATCGGCACCGCAGCTGGGCTGGCAGACAGCCCCATCCCACTTGAGGGAGCAGGACACCAAGATGTGAAGCATCTTCCCCAAGGTCAGGGAGGAAACAGCAGGAACCCCCCAGCCCTGCTTCAATGCCGAGAGCACATTCCCCTTTCCTAAATCTCAGCAGGTCTCTTTATAGCACCTCCCTGCTGCTCACAGCCTGGGCCAGAGCCCAGGTCCCACCTATCCGCACTCCTGTTGATCATCTGTAAGCAGGCTGCAGTATCTAAGGAAGCACCTGACAGCCTTCACACCGTAAACTTGCAATAAAAATTGTCCTGCTGAGCTGTTGAGAGAAGACTCAGCCCCTGGGGCCAGCCCCAGAATAAGGCACGAAAGTGGCTAAAAATGGTAATAGGATCTTTTCTTCCTCTGTGGTTGGATTAATAAAAGACAACACCCCTCCTATAGCCCTCCTTTGCCTATAACCGAAAAAGTATGAGGTGGAAGAGGCAACGGAAACATCTTCTACCTGATGATGCCAGCCCAAACCTCGGGAAACAAGCAGCCGTGTGGAGAAACATCTGGAGAGCCCAGCTGCCCTCACAGCACTCCTGGGTTGGGATGGGAACGTCTCCCCTGGCACTGGATCCCAGCCCCTGGGCTTTGGATCCAAACCACCACATTTTTCTATCCAGGTGTTTGTGCTGGCACTGCTCCTCATCTTTAATTCTGCATTTAATTCCGTGGCATTTATTTCTGACAGCAATTCAGATTTGTCACCGCTCTTCCCCCTTGCAGGCATGAGTTTCCCAGGTCTCGCTCCTCTGCAGATTGATCTCCCCCGCTCTCRAGTCCTCCTGGGCCAAGCGAGGCAACGCTTTTAGGAGATTACTGCTGTCAGAGGCTACGGAGGGTGGTTCCCCATGCAGCCTCCTTTTCCTGGCTGTAATAGCAAGGTGAGAGCCCTGGAAACCTCCAGGAAGGCTCAGGCCACGCTCGGGACCTCCTCTCCCTCAAAGAGATGGTCTGACCATGTGCTGCATCCGCACAGAGTTGGACACAAACAGCCCTAGCAGGTCTGCCGAAGAGCTTCAGGTGCCCTGCTTAGTCCTGCAGACAGGAGTGAGCTGGGTAACCTCAGATCAGCACCCATTCCCCTGCTTTTCTACCAAACTTTTCATGCTAGCCTTGGCTGGATCTCCCTATTGCAACTGCATACACGTAGGAGGTTTGGAGCACGGGGACCCCGGGGGCACTCACCTTTCCCGTTCAGGAGGCTGTTCCGGAGAATCTGATCTACTTTTATTGCAATGTCCGAGACGTTTTGAGCTATAGCTTGGATCCTCTCCATCAACCCGGCTGCTGGCTGGAACCTGGAAAAAAACCAAATAGACCTTGAAAACTTGATGTCTCCCAGTGGCGGCACCCAGGGGTGCTTACAGCAAACTCGCCGTCCTTGGAAGCTGCCAGCAGGTTGAACTTAGCTCCAGGATGCAACATGGCAATGCCTGGTCCAGCGTGCACCGGGCAAAGAGCTCATTGCCTTCCAAGAGGCTGGATTAAAAACCTATGTAAATCAGTATCCTGCCATTTTTCGCAGTGTGCTGATAAACAGGGATACATCTGTGCATTTTACATGGGGAGATATTAAATAGGCTGGAAAAAATTGTTTTTCTTATTTCAGATGTGCTATGTTTGAAAATCCTCTGCTGTGATTATTGGCCTCGCGGTGCACGTAGGAAGCCGTGCTGGGAAAAAAAGGGAGAAAAAACCCAAAAATACAGAGAAAGGAAGGCAAAACCGGAGGAGGGCTGAGGAAGCTTGTGGGCCTGGAGCAGACTGCAGACAGATGCAAAACACACAGGACACGCGGATGGCCTGAGCCAGCCCATCCACCAAAGATTCAGGCGAGCGGATTTCCAGGTCCCCCGGCCAGGAGCAGTGGCGAGGGCTGCGCAGGGACAGGGTGCCGGGGCGAGCGTCGGCAGCACAGCAGGAGCCAGCGTTGAGCTGGGTGTCGCAGCCCCAGCAAAGCCCGCAGGCACCTTCCCACCAAGGCTTGAGATCAGATTCCACCGGTTTGAATAGCTGCGTATGCCGTCCAGCGAATTAAACCTCGCAATCAATACCGTCCTGGGTAAACAGCACCATAAAACTCATCTACATAACACACTGTGTAGACGGAGCGACAGAGCACTGTAAAGAGGCCGGGTGTCAATTAAAACCTGGTGTAATATATAAAAGGGCAAGAGAACTCAATCCATCAGCAGCGGTGCCCTGCCAGGCTTGACAGGAGCAAGCTCTCCACCTCCAACGCCTCGCCTGCCATTTCCACCGCAAACAACCACCACGTCTTGACGAGCGCGGTTATCGCAGTAAATAATTTCCCCTTCTGCAGCATCTGGGTCATAAGTTTTTCCTCCTGCTGCTGCCGAGATCATTATAATACAAGGAAATACCATAAGCAGTGAGCAAAACCAAAAGGGCTACCTTGAATACTCTTGGCACAAAAAATATGTGCTGATGTCAGGTCCTTCTCGGTAAAGTTTTATGCTTGTTCTCCAGCAGATCAGTGAACCCAAAGGCTGGGATTTAAAGTACCTCTGTCCTCAAGGCTAAAAAAATCCTGGTTTTATGAACCGATACTGCTTCGGTTGTTGATTTAAAGTCCATTCGCTAGCAGTGAGCAGCCCACATTTTTCCTTCTGGCATGGTTTATGACCATCAATACTCAACCTGCATACCTCCACAGGGAGCCACATATCTTAGGCTTTTAAGAAATAATAATTAAACGCAGAGGACACCATTGCCCCCAAGCAACTTTGAACCTTTTGCGGAGAATAAACCCCAGGTCTCCTGCCACCTCCTGTAGCCGCTGCAACAGGGAGATTGCTCATGAGGCTCTGCTAAAAGACGGGCACAAAAATGACCTGTGATGAGCTCTGCTTGCGAGCGTGGCTCCGAGGAGATAAAATGCTCTCGGTCTGAGGGCTGCACAGCTCAGCCAGCCCTGAAAGCTCTCAGCCCCCCATTTTCTGCAACCCTTTTTCCACTGGCAAGCAGCCGTCAGACCATGCAGGCGATGCACACGTGCTCAATAAACAGGGAATAGCTGGGATGGGCAATTTAGGAGCAAATGTCCCAAGGATGCAGTGAATTTAGAGCCAGTGAGCCCAGCCTCCTGCTCCAACAACAGGAGAGGGACGTCAGCTTGGTGGAGATGCTCCTCAGGTTTCTCCACCGCTCATGGAAAGGAGAGAGGATGAGCACAGCCACGGCAGCCCTGCTCCCGTGCTTCAGACCACCTAGATTAGCGCACGATCCAAATTCTGCCTCCTCCCAGACGCTATCCCAATTCTCACTTGGGTCCAAACCTGCTCCCAAACACCCAAGTAATTAGGTGAATCTCAAAAGTCAACAGCAACCTCAGTCCCCATCTCCTCTCTGATGACCTCCAGACCTCAGCTCAGCCAGGGCTGAGCACTGGGCACCCATGAACACATTCAAACAAAAATCAGGATCGTTATCCTAAATAAACGGCTTTCTTCCAGGCTCAGCCTCGCAGCCAGCCTAAGTCCTGCCAGAGCTCTGGCCACGGCGGCGGTTTCCACCGGGTGATGGATCTGGCCCGGCATCTACGGCGGCTTGCCCAGCTCTTGTAAGCTACAACTGGTCCCCAAATACAAAGATTTCAACTCAGAGCCCTTTGATGTAAAATGTATGTTTGACCAYCACACTCAGACAGCACTTCCAGTTCTCGCAAACAAGACAGCCGCGGSGCATGGGCTCTGTGAGGCTTTCCCCGAAAGGCAGAGGGTTACTGAGAAGTGACACGTGGTTCAGTGTCCCCCATGGTTCTCGGCATATATTAAGAAGATGAAAAAACTGCAGAAAACATCCCTCCAAAACAAGCAACCAGGCTCAAATCTCCCACCACTTGCACGCTCATCACCCTTATTTGTCAAACCAGTTTTCTCCAAATCCCCGTGACTTTGAGCGAGGGATTTCACGCGTGGGGCGAAGAGCCGTGCTCCCACGTCAGGAGCACTGATGGCCTCGGTGTTAGCACTAATGGGCAGCACTGAGTCAGCCACCGCGGTGTTTTTATCTGCTGGGCGACAAGGCTATAGCTTGAGCAGCAAATTTCATCTAACATATTAAAGAGCAGGAAGGTTAAGCATAAGCTGCATCACCTATCATTACAGTGATTTGTCACCTGGGCAGAGGACAAGAAAATAAGACATTTAAAGCAAAACCTTAAGTGCAAAAAGGCTTTCTGTAGCTCGTCAGAATTTGATGCCTTATTCTTAGTAACTGGAGGCACTGGGAAGGACAAGGGAAGTGGCTTGTTCTGCTCAGCGACAGCTAAGCAGAAGGGGAATACCCCACCGCGTGTCTCCATCCGAGCTGGGATGCCAGCACGGCCTCCGCCAGCCCAGCGGAAAGAAGAACTCCCTCCCAGCGCTACCGACGCACAGGGAGCAGCGACGGGCTTTTTTTTTTTTCTTGTTGCTTTTTAGATTTTTCTATAGCGACAATATAAATGCCACCAAAATGCGCTGGGGCTGTGCCAGCTATTGAAACTATAGTAAATTACTATGGGTTTTCTAGAACAAATTTTTCCCTGGGACCTTAAAACCGTTTACTACAGCAAATACAGTACTTTTACTTCTAACCATCAATATTGGTTTTGTCTTTATTATTTTCAGATTTATATTTCCCCGTGTTGATTAAGATTCAGCTCACACTATGCCTTATAATGCACTGTATACAGTATTAATCTCGTTTCAAAAATTGCTATTAAGATGTATCTTTCCCCATTGGCAGATCATTTGCCATATAATATAGCCAGAGGTTGAGTTTTCCTTTACTTTTTCATGCATTAATTTGGTTCCCTTCACTTTGTCTCTTGTCCCCAACACTGCAGCAGCAGCTCAGATTCAGCCTGTTTACCCCTTTACAAGGCACTGTATTTTTATTGCCTTTTATGAGAGTGGCATTACGAAAAGATGAATCTCTTTCTATTTGTGTGTTGTCTTCATAATACAAGCCCTAAACATACTTGCTTGCTCATCCGATATTTCTTGCTATTAACTGGTGAAAGCAGCGACTTTGGGAAGACCGATACAGATGGAGAAAAGCAGATGTTTTGAAGATAATACATCAACAAATGCAACACTCGCACAGGGCAGTTTACCAAAGGATTCCCACTTGCTCATTACAACGTCTGCGCTGCCGTTTGCCTCTTTAAAGATCTTTTTTTTTTGCCCAGAGACCCACAGGAAGGGTGCCCAGGAGCCAGGGCTGGGGCTCGGCTCTTGCTGCTTCCCTGCGCCGGGGACACAAATCACCCCCCGCCGTCCAGCCCCCCGCCAGCCTCGCTCTCCAGGACAGGGAGCCGAGACCCTGGAGGCGGCACCGATGGATAACCCTTCCCGGCAAGGGGAAAGGGCCTTTCCCGTCCTCCTGCCTCGTGCTGCAGCTTTCGAGGTGCTGCCCGTTAAAATAGCTGGGGTAGCTCCTGGAGAAACGAACCCCGAGGGCATCTCCAGCAGGTCATCCCGCAGGCTCAGGCTCCTCTGCCCRTCCGCCCAGGTGGGACGAGCTCTGAGTCGCCCAACAGCCGGCGGGGGACAAGCCGAGGGGTCCCCYGGGATGTGGGGAAAAGCCCTCATCCAAGTGCTGGATAACTAAAGAAGGCGATTTAAATCTCCAAGACGGCGGAGCAGTTACAAGCTTTGCTCCTCTGGCATAAGAGAATCCAAGTAAACCTCATCGATGCTGGAGGCAAAACTTTTTCGGGGATCCGTGCCCTTGTGCGCATCTCTGCATCCCCTCCGAGGTGGCTTGCACCCGGAAGGCCGGGAGCCAGCGCTGCCCACGCGGGAGAGCGCAAGGACAGGAACATGGACACAAGGGGGTCACCGGGCGGCTGCTGCTCTCCCTAAAATTGGGGTCACTGTCCCCTGACACCGATGCTCCCAACGGGGGGTAGCAGCAGTGGCGGGGCGGGTGCCCTGCTCATCAGGCTCAGCCGCACGCTTTGTGTTTATTTGACTTGTAATCCTGGTTTTAATCCTCGTAACGCCGGTGCTGGAGCTATTACCCTGAGCCTGGATAAACAACCGTGGCTTGGTTTGAGCTCACGGTCCRTGCAGCGGCGGGGAGGCAGGGGAGCAGCCGAGCCCCCCGGGGTGCCGTCATGGCGAGCGCCCTGCTCCGCTTGGGAAAGGCTCAGACCCCCAGGGAGCCGAGCAAAACCCCGGAGCCCTGGTTGCTATCAGCTTGGCAGAAATCTAGAGCAACATTAGGGGGAAAAAAAGCAGTGCTGGAGCTGAGGCACGGGACTCGCTGCTTTGCTACCCCCAGCGCGGGCTCTGCCAGGTCGTTCAGCTCCTCGGTGCCTTTCCTGACATCAGACAAGGACAGGGGTCCTGCACCCTCCCCGAGAGCCACGTACGAGAAGGCCCATACCACCGATCAGTGGTTTTATGCTTCACAGACAGCTCCAGCCAGTCAACTGGATAAAAATTTAAAAATAAAAAAAAATATAAAAAAAATAATTGCAGAACAGCGTATGCTTCCAATACAATTTCTGGTGTCCCTGTATACCGCAATCTTTTCCATTACACCTCAGGGCTGAGACAAACAGCTCGGTCTCCCCTCCATGAACACCTGAATAAAGACTTGAGTTCGCTCTGGCCGTCTTTGCGCTCGTTGGGAATTCACCTTGGGCAAATATCCCAGAGAATGTGTTTCGGGACGGGAATGTTCCTTGGAAACTCATCTGAAGCAAATAGCGGATGATGCACAGGCAGAGCCCTGCCTGAACTCCTCCAAGTTACGTAATAAATCACGTAATAAATACCGGAGCGTTTTACTCACTGAAGTACTTCCATTTATTTTAATTTCAGTTTACTGTGGGTGAAGTTTCTCACACAAATGCATTTAGAGGACCAGACCCTGAACTAACCCAAACCCCGCGGCTGCACAGCCCAGGGGAGGACGCTGCCATTTTAGCGAGCTGGCAATAAATTTCACGAAAAAAATGATGAAAACCAACTTTCCAGTCAAAGCCAGTATCTCGCCAACATAGGGACAACTTGCCAGCAAAGTATAACCAAGATCATTAATTAAAATATTTTATGAATGCTACAAAGTGCTCTGAGATCCTTCCCAAGCAGAACACGAAGCTGAAGCCACAAGCCCAAACCTTTGCTTTCCTCCTGACTCCCAGAGCAGAACCGAGCCGAGCCATACACCCGGGCAGCAGCGGGTTTTATTTATGTGAACACGAAGGGTGACGGACAGGAGGGTTACGGGATCAGTCACTTTGATGTATGTTAATCTTCACTTGATTGGGGCATAAATCAGATGATACCTTTGCCTACGTGCTTGAGTAGCCTGATGCAGGCTGGGAGAAACCCCCTTCGGTGAGCTGTGAAGACGTTGCCAGCCTCGGCAGTCTCGACTAAGAGGGACCTGCCAAAAAGTTAGACCAAAAATACCCAGTTTTGATCATGATCCCTGGGTTGAGGGATCCCCTGGGCGAGATGCTCTCCACAGCCCGTGCTTTTCCACAGCCCTCAGCTTCGCATTTGCTTTGCCAGCTGGGTGTTTCGTGGGCACGCCCCGCTTCATGTTGGAAGGGTTATTTTGGCAGCCTGCGTTTCCACCATGGGCACTACAGCCTCCCCAGACACCCCCCTCCAACGCACCCGTGCCCCGCCAGCTGCGGAGCCCCCGAGCCCGTCCCTCCGGAGGGGGCTGCTTGCTCCCGGCTGCTCTGAAATCAGGGACACCCGATGGGGGGTGAATGGGATCCGATCTTCCTCGTGGGGTAAATCAGACACACAGCCTGGGCAAAGGCACCCTGGTGTCACGCTCCTGCCCACCCCACAGCACCATCACCAGCCCCCCGAAGCCCTGGGCTCTGCTTGCCCCGGGGGACAGGGTGCCGAGGGCTCTCCCTGTGCAAGCCACCCGAGAAGATGCAAACAACCCTGGCACAGAAACACCAGCAACAGCACTTTGCCTCCACGCGTTAATGCATCAAGAAGCCTCATTTGCAAAGCCCTGCGATAAAGCAGCCCCCGGCGTACCAATGTTTCGGGATGGAAAGGCAGAAAAGAAATGCAAAGCAAAGCCTATCATGGAATTAGGTTCAGCAAATTGAGCTGGAGGTGCTGGGGGAGGTACAAGCCTGGGAGCAGGAGGGGAGGGTGTGAGTGACCTGGGCACCCATGGGCATCTGCACCCCCGCCACGTTGGTGATGCCCATCACCCTCCGGCTGCAGGTCTCTCCCAACAAGCCCAGAGCCCCTCGGGCAAGGTGGGGGCACATGGATGGATCCTGCTCCCCTGGCTGCCCTGCTAGTGGCACACAGCCACCTCCCCGCTCTGCCTTAGAGGGAAAAGCAATTTATCTCAGCTGCCAGGCACGAATTTCCCCATGCATCTCCTCCTCTGACCCTGATGGGGACCCCAGAAGTGAGGGGTCCTCACGACCCCCTGCGCTGTGCCCATCCCCTCCAAGCTAACACTGAAAGCATCCAGGACTGGGCTGCAGACGTCCCCAGGAGCTGGCAAGAAACAACTCGCTGCCTCTGCCGGGATGAAGCAGGTTGCAGGACCCGTGAGGAAGAAGAGCACCGGGGAGGAAGGCTCCCGCGGCGCTGGCTGCCGGGCTCCCCTGCCAGCCGCACACCTCCCAGTCCCACCCGTGGTAGCACCAAAGAGAAGGTGCCGCTCCCGCGGCCGAGCTCTGCTTGGCAAAACCACAACCCAGCAAAGCTGGGCTGGATCGCAGGACAGGTCTTACCTTCCCCGGGGGCTGCTTCGGGGCTCTGCCTGCTCTGGACACCTTTCACACCACACAGCACCAGCCTCACCGCGCAGGTTCCCTTGCTGAGCCCCACAGCGCGCCGAGGACTTGGGGAGACCATGCACGGAGGGGTCCGAGGCTGCTGGCAGCGATTTCTCTAAAGCTAGCTTATCAACAGTGACAATTCAGGAATTAATAGAGCCAGGCTGGCAGGATGCAGGAACATCACCCATTTAGTGTCATATTGTGAGACTTTTAATTACCGGGGGAATATGGAGTCATGTAATGATTACAAGAACAAATACTTAAAGTGTGTGGAAATTAACTGAGCCTTGGCAGTAATTAAGCTTGAAGATTAATCAGTCGTTAGCAAATAACACCCTGTGCAGGCTAACCMCTATGTGGGGGAGAGGGACGAGCGGGCATGCTGGCACTGCAGACCCCAGTCTTCCCCGCGGGCGCGGGGCAGCCCGGCCCCCGCAGAAGGGCTTCTCCGAGCCCCAGCGCTGTCGGGTTTCGGTGCCGGCTTGGGTCAGCCACTTCACACCCTCTCCCTCCCTCCCTCCCTCCCTGGCGCTTTCCAGCAGGGGACCAACGCTTCCACTGCAAACTAATATTTCCCTTGCCCAGTAAATAGCTCTCCAGGAGGCTTCCGTAAGTACTTCTAATTTCCTTCCCCTCTGATGATTTATGAGGGCTGCATTCAATTAACAGCGGTATTGATTTTTCTGCAGCTGACTGGCAGGCTGCTCACCCTCATTAGGGAACCCATCGCTTACCCTCCCAGCACGGGCAGGGTGCGGGCAAGGGGGGCCCGGGGAGCGCTGGAGAAGGGATCCAGCAATGCCCGGGGGCACAGCAGGCTGGTTCACAGGTGCAGCCTGTGTCCCCTTACCCCACCTGGGCAGCTCTTCTAAGGAGGACGTTGGACATTTGGGTCTTCCAAGAGTTTTATCTAAAGCATTGCAAGAGCCTGGTGGGCTACATATAGCGGCACCTATAGAGTATTCAATCAGACAGCACCTACGGAGCAACAGCAAAAGCTTCAGATGACCTTTGCCATGAAAGACCTTGGAGTAACTTTCAGCCAAGTAAAGCTGCCTGCCCCGGCAGCTGAGAGGCTTTTCAAAGCAGGTCATTAATTACACCCCGTATATTTAAATTCCTCCTTGTATTTTCTGAATGGGAAAGCCAGCCCTGCCCTCTGTGCTGGAGGGGGACGGTGCTCATGGGCTATTCCACAAAGCCCACCAAAGCCTTCACCTCTTCCTTTGGGCTTGGCAAACCCAAGCCCTCCCGATTTCATCGGAGATCCAGCGTTAAGCAGGAGAGCACTTTGTAAAAACAAGACTTAATCCGCTTTTGCACAGGTGGAATTGCAAAGCCCGCGCTCGTGGCTTTGCTGAGCAGGGAAGGAGACTAAGGCGGCCACCATGCTAACCAGAGACGCTTTAAAGAATAAAATCCCTTTGAAATTAGCACCCTTTAATTGTATTATCTTTCTCTGACAGCTTCAAGTCGGTCACTGGTGATCAAAGAGAGAGACAGGGAGGGGAGGTGGTAACAAGCCCTTGGTGGAGTCTGGGGGTCCTAATAACGAACAGCCCCCGGGCGTCTCCGCGGCCCCGGGGCTGATCTGGGTTCAGGAGACACCGCTCGGTCCCGGTGCGGTTGGTGGTGCCCGTTCCCCCTCGGCACAGGGAGTCCCCAGGGGCTGCAGGCGGTTACCCCCAAGGGAGGGGGACCTCAGCACGCCGCTCCCCAGCTCCGTGGGGTCCTAGCCCAGGTTTTGCACCAGCTGCTATTCGGATGCTCCATGCAGCTCTGGAGAGCATGATCAGAGCAGCAGGGTCAGCCCAGAGCCAGGCTCTGCTCAGAGCAGGGCGGCAGACGGGGTGCATTGGCTCTGCACCCTTCCAGCTGCCTCATGCACCCCACAAAGGAGGGCAGGGACCRGGACAGGCCAAGAAAGGTCACTACGGACGAGGGAGCATGCCTGGCAGCAGAGCCGGCGCTTCTTAAACCTGCTGGGACCCAGCACAGCTGTAACACTTCCAACAGGTCTCCTCTGACCACAGACCTCAGCCAAACCCGGGGGCTGCAGGGAAGGAGGGGAGCGCTCGGGAAACGCTTCACAAGTGTTTGCAAATGCTGCCGGTGCTTCGTTACAGACCATCACAGCAAAAATCCATCCACAAGAAACCCCCCCACGATGGTTGCTTCACCTGGAGATGCTCTGCCCCATGACCAAACCTGATCTTCAGAGGCTAGGTGAGAACAAGGAGATGACACAGATCGGGTTTGACACAGGATCAAGTGAAGGGACTTGAATGCACTTAAGGGGTAATTTATAAGGAGCAAAAGGTGATAAACTAGTTGTCCCTGATTTTCTATTCCTGAAAATTAAGACATCTGTAATCTCAACTGCAAAAGCCCATCTCAGCACATACACAAAACCCAAGGCTGTTTTGATGTGCTGGGTCCGTGAGCTCCCATCCTCTCCGGTCTCTCCGAGCGATGGCCCCGGGGTCACCAGCCACACAGCAGATCTGAAACGCGAGATCCCCATCTGCAGCGATTGCTGCCAGTTCATGTTAAATGCTTTTAAGTTTATCTCTTAGCTGCTGGTGTACAGAAATTAGCATCACCTGAAATTACTGGTTCTTTTAACACGAGATTGGCCAAGAAAATCATCAAATGTGAGCTAGCGCCTTCCAGCCGCTGGCTGTAATAGTCCTGTCCATTCCTCTCCAGGATTACTGTTGTCCTCCTTGTACACTTGGGTACCAGCCAGCCTCGTAACGACAAAATCCCCAGCACCTGCCATTACTGAGGCAAATTATATTTTTCAGTGGTTGAAATTACGTTACTTAAAAGGCAAGACCATGCACTCCGAGGCTGCCTGTGCAGCTTTAATTCATGTGTGCAGGCGGTACGGCATAGCACAGCCTTTAATTACAGGCTCACTGACTCTATTTTCCATTATAGGCACAAAAGAGACTCATAAGGAAAGCGAGGGAGAGAAATGGAAATGAAGATGGAAACAGGGAGGCACAGGAACCCCCACCAGCTGTCACGCGTGGCCACGGCAGAAGGCAGAGGTGGGAATGCCAGGCGGGAGCTGCCGGGGTGCACCGCAGCTCCCGCGCCGGCTCCGGTGGCACGGCACGGGGCAGAGGAGCCCGTTGCATGTCACATCCCTGCCACCCACCGCTCACGTGCCACCTGGGACTCCACCTGAGCAAAATCTACGCTGGCATTTTTTTTGCATTGCAAAGTTTGTCCCAAGAGCTGCCCCTCGGTTTTTTCATCTCTGCCCCTCCACATTCAAGTCGCTTTAGTTACCATTTTTGCAGGCCTTGGCGTGACAGCCAAATTAGTATTAGTAAATGTTTAAAGGCTCTCAAAGCAAAGGGAAATGTCTCTTTAGCAAATCAGCATGTCATGATGGGAAGGTCTGATGGCATCTCTCAAGCTGCCGGCCAGGACGGATGCAGTGCGTGCATCACGGGGAGCCAGGACGCCAGCTCTGGGCGGCGTGCCTTTTGGGGCCCGACAGTTCCCTCCTCTTTCATTTTAAGCCTTACTTGACTCCAAGGCTGAACATACCCGCCCTGCATTTCAAACAACAGTCACTTCCACAGCTACCCGAGCACTATGGGCACAAAGAAACCGGCCCGAGCTCGCTCCCTGTGCAGAGGGAGCACAGCCCACGCACCAGGTACTGCTCCAGCCATCGGCCAGTCCCACCTCCAGCTCCACCACAGCACGGCGGCGAAGAGACACCCTCCCACGCTGCAACACTAGCAGCCAGGACAGGTGCTACAGGTAACCCCCAAATTCACAGTAATTTCAGAAATCCCAAAAGAAAAGGTTTCCAGAAACGACAAACAAGAAGACTGCAAAAGCTCTGCCCAAGCCCCGTGCGCTGGTGGGCTCCGCCATCCCCACGCAGCAGCTCAGCCCGACACCGCAGAGCACGTTGGGGTTTTTTGCTCCTGCAAACCCCCCAAGCCCGGCGCCGCTCCACAGGGTCTGCATGGGGCATCGGTGCGGCCGACTGACCTGTCCAGAGGGAATCGCGCTTCATCCCCTTTGTGGAAGTCAGTGCTATTCTCCAGCCTGGCCAGGATGTCCATCCTCTTCATCAGCATCTCCAGCATGTCGCTCATTCGCCGCAGCACCCCTCGGGACTCCAGCGCGCCCATCACTGCAGGCACACAAAGAGCAAGCGAGACACGGTCACGGGCTGGACGCTGCCGTGTCGGACTGAGAAAATCCCCCTCCCCACAGCTTCAGCCCCAGAGCTGCCCACGGTCCTGTGCTCCCCAGCCCCGCTGATGGGCTCGGTGGTTTATGGACCATCTCGGTCCCCACTGTCCCTGGATATCCCCTCCCTGGCTTTGCCAACAGACCCGCAGCCCCATACACATCGTCCTGCCTGAGCATGGGCTAATCCCTGCCTGTGCCCAAATCCAGCTGGGCTGCCGCAGCTCCCAATAGCCAGCCGTCACACCAGCCCTGATCCGGCCTCCTCGCCTCCCTCTCTGGGCATAAACTCCTGACTTGTCCACCCGATCCAGCCTGTCCTGAGTGCTTACGGGAAACCAACTTTATTCTCAAACACAAACCAAATGGCCTTTCATTTTGCACTTTATTTTTCACTCTCCAAGACCCACCTAGCCCAGCATCCTGCCTTTGACAGCAGCCTACGGGGGATGCTTAAGGAAAAGCATGGGAAATGGAGCGCATAGGTGGTCCTCCCCCAACACATCCTCCCAGCAGCACCGGATTTTCCTGTGGCAGAGAAGAATTTCTTCTCTATCCAAATCTGCTAGAGGGTAGGTGCCCCAGCACTGGAAATAGCTCAGTCTCAAACACTGCCGGTACACCGTATCTCAGCAAAGCCCCCAGCAGGGAAAGCCCCCGGTTCCCAGCCCCATTTAACGCTCTGCTTCCTACGGCTTTGCACAGCACCAACCCGCTGCTGTGTTGAATGCGCTGGGGGATACACGAGCTCCTGGCTCCCAGTTTGATCTGCTGTCTAGTGACAGGCAGCCCCGAGCCCAAAGCCAGGGAACAGAAAATAAAGCTCCTGTTTCATCTCAGCGTGGCTCATTTCACGTTAGTAATAGCTTAATCAGTGCATAATCCCCTGAACTTCTCCCATTTAGCTTATCTCTGCTGTTCCACTTGCACGGGCTTTTCAAGAGGCAGCACATATCTAACTTAGGGAGCGGGCAGCACTGGGAAGGCGAGCGGCTGCCGGACACCCTGGGTGGCTATCGGGACCTACGGACATCTCATGCATCTCCAAACGGATGCAAAACTGGGTCCTGCAAAGCCAGAGGGTGGCTGTGCTGGTGCATCCCCTGGGTCCCCCACCCCAGCACAGCACCCTGCACCCAGCTCCGCCCCGGCAGTGGGATGGAGTGGGGCATCCCAACGGCATTGCGTGCCGGGGCTTCTCCTCGCCGCGGGAGCTGACTCAAGCCACTGCACACATCAAACAGCACGGAGGCCAGCCGGAATGCGAGGTCTAGATGGTTTTGGTATTCAGATGAGAGCAGCGCATATGGCCGTGGTGGGAACCGGCTCACCGCGACGGCTCCCGCTGCTGCAGAGATGCAGCCCCGGCTCCCTCCCCGCTCCCCCAGTAAATCACCCGCTAACTCCAGCTCCAGATGCTGCAGCGCTGGAGCCACGGCTGCCGGGGGGTCGGTTCTCCAGCTCTGACGGAGGAGGGCTGCACCGGCACCGCAGCGGAACTGGGGGCTTCGGCACTCGCACGCCCCGCTGCCAGGCTCTCGCCTGAGCGGGCACTGCGAAAGCATCGCATCACTGCGGCTGCCTGTCGCTGTCGGACGCACGGCACGCGAACACGGGGTTACAAGCCAACCCTTAACCTCTCCGAGAAGCTGACACCAGGCCAGCCAGACCTCGCCAAAGGCTGTCTTCCATGCTTGGCTGAGGTTATCAGCAACACATTAGTTTTCCTGACGCTATCTAACAAAATGGAAGAAAAATTGAGAGCAAAAGAAATTCCTCAAAAAAAAAAAAAACCCAAAACAAAAAAGAAACACCATTTGTGGGGACTGAGACTGGGCTCTTCCCCAAACGCTCCCTGCACTCCCACGGCAAGAAGTCGGCGACTTCTGCTTGAATCGGCGGGGGCCCGAGGCCCTGTGCAGCCCCAGACCCCCCTGGATGGGTCTGGGAACGCAGGAGCCGCCTTTGCCCGTCCCACCAGGAAGGTCTCCCAATCCCCTGGGTAGGACACAAGTCACAGCCTGTCCCATTAAAGGGCAGAAGTGCTAACGAGCTCGCAATTAAAAGATGCTATGGGGGAAAAAAGTGGAAACTTGGACCCTGGAGCTCAGTTTGTACAAGGGCCTCCCCAAACACAGCTGAGCAAACTGGGTAAAGACATGGCCAAGAAAAATAGAAAAGCTCTGAGATGGGCTTAACTCAGAGAATCCACATTAGTTATCTCCCCACGGGACTGAGCCCACTCCGGTGACATCCCCACCACGGCTGGGCTGTGTTCACAGCTCGCAGCCCCCGGCACCCTCTGCCCGCCTGCCCCAGGCAACTTCCAGGACTGACCGCCCCCCGAACGGGGATTTCTGCTCAGGATTTGCTCCTGCTCTGACATCCCGGCACTGCCAGCGGGTCAGAGCTTAGACCTTGAACTCAGCTTCTGAGCGAGACGGAGACGGCGCACCCTTCTTGCATGCTCCTGTGCCGGCGGGTGAGCCTGGAGGCCAGGAAAAGGACCCGACACAACCCCTGCAGCTGGCCAGAGGGGCTTAGAGCACAGCCACCACGGATTTGGTACCCCTGGCCCGCGGATTTGGATCCCAGCTTGTTTTGGGGGGCCAGGTCGTGCTGGTTCGCCGGGAAGATGCAAGGATCATGTCTGGGAAGGCAATGGAGATGATTGAGAGCCGCTGCTGCCTTTGCCACTCAGGGCTGGGCTGCTGCCCCAATTTGTAGCCAGGCTGCGTTCGTTTAATTACGAAGGCCTGTTTAGTGGTGCAGCTCATTTGAAATTTAAATGGCTGCTCGCAAAGCCTGGGCAGAGAAACAGCTCTGGCCCCTGATTAAAACGCAGACACACGTACGGAGCTCGTCCCCGCAGAAGAGACCTGGGAAAAGCCCGTTCCTGAGGGGGTTGGGATGGGTCCTGGGAGCCTCTCCAGCCCCGCTAAGGGAGCCTAATCCTGCCCTGGGCAGGGGGACAAGGGAAACTGAGGCACGGAGCTGCACAGGGCTCATGTTTCCAGCAGACAGCAGTGAGCTGATGTCCGAGCCGGGCACCCGGGGTGCTCAGCGCCGTGCCCCCGCTGCCGGGGCAAAGCTCCCCAGGGATCGCCCCACGCTCAGGCAGGAGCAGGAGAAGGAGATTTCCTGCTGCTGGGGCTACATCCACACCCCAGGCAATCCAGCCGAGGATGCCTGCCCTGAGCCCTCGCCGCAGAAGCACAGCCAACAAGACAGCTCTGCTCCCAGATCGCTACGGAGGGACGAGGATATTCCCACTGGGGAATGAAACCGTTTCCCCCTGGATCCCGGAGAAGCCGGCAGCGAGYGGAGCTGCAAGCCCCGGCCCTGCAGCCGAGCCCCCAGCACCAGCCCGACCCCCCCGGCTCTCCCGCTGGCTTCGCTGAGATTTCCCCTCGTGTTGCTGCCACCATCCAATTTCCCAGCTGGTTTCAAGCAATTCCAGGATGCTTTTCAACAGCAAAGCTCTGAGCTTTGCTGTCAACACTGAGCGGAGATATTCCTTCTCCAATAACGAAATAAAAAAGCACCCCAAATCCTATGTAATAATAGTAATAAAAAACCCCTCAGCCTTCACTGGGTTATCTTTTCGGGCACTCTGCCAGAACGCAGAGCTGTCGCGGGGCACATCTGCCCCCAGCCCTCCCCTGGCTCTTGCAGATGAAGTCGAAGCCCTTCCTCATCAACACCTCTCTCTTCACGTTCTTGGTCTTTTTTGTTGTTGTTGTTCCAGAAGCTTAAGGAGGATAACAAGAACAATTTGACATTTTTGGCAATGATTATTACATCTCTTGGAAAGTCTGTCTCATTAAAACCAAAAGAAAGGAGGAAAAGTGCTGAAGCGACTCTTTTAAAAATGCAAGAGCCAGGATTAATTTGTTAACCTGAAGCGGAGACGCAGACACCCGCCCAACGGCTGCTCGGCTGCCTGACAGCGCATGCCAGCGATGGGGGTTCGGAGGATGGAGCCCGGCCGGTACCCCCAGCTTCTCCCCTTAAGCCAGTGACGAAGATCCCCCAGGCACTTGCAGACAGCGCTGCAGGCAGACAGGATAAACCGAAACCCAACTGGATAGCATGAAACCCCAGTAAAATAGTCCTGCAAGCCCCTTTTTTTAAAAAAGCAAGCAAGCTTCTAGTTACAAAGGAGAAATATTCTAATTACCCTTGATAATCAGCAACGATGGGAAAGAAAACACAAGTAAAACTGCTCAACAGATTAATTGGAGTTTGCTAAAGTATGACAGGTTTTTGACAGTTTTCCTGAGTGGCAGCCACTCTTTAAAGGCAATCACTGAACCTGACAGAGGTTTTCATAGCAGCACTAGGAAATAATGATTGCAATCAATCATATCTTACTGGATTCCATGAGACATGCTGGTAAACACAGCAGAGGGAGGAGAATTATTTATGGTGCTTCAGAAAAGCATACAGCTAAGTAATTGGATGAAATCAGGGAAAAAAAAGAAAGCATCCCCTAAGGGTGATGTCTAGCGAAAAAAAGAAATAGTTTCTCTGCAAAACCAGTGGAATAGCCAACAGCCAATATGCTCAAATTTGGATGGGTCGAAACCCTGGGGAATTCACTAATGATACACTTGTCTTTAAAATACCTCCTTCGAGTGAATGCATCCCTGGGCAGGCGTCCCACCCCGTGCCATTACCTGCCACCAAAACCTCCAGGAACGGGAGCCAGGACGGGCGTGCGGGTGAGTTTTGCTGCGCGTGCAGACTGCCCTGGCTGCGAGGGTGAAGTTCAATGCCAGACGCCTCGGGGCCACTGCGCAGGAGTGGAGAGCAGCTGAGAACGCAGCATTTCACGGAGCGTCTCCCATGCAATGGGAGCCAGTGCGGGGCTGGGACCAGTGGAGGTGATGCGGAGTGGTGCTGGCAAAGCCCAGGTTGTGCCACGGAAGGAGCAGATGGGAAGGAGTTTCCTTGCTCAGGCATCGTGTTTTGGGATCCTGAGCATCCTCCCCACGCCGCCCCACCAGTGCTCACGCTGGGAGCCATCTCCATCACCCAGCACTTCACAAGCATGGGGGGAGGGTGCAGAATGTCACCCCATCACACGGGTTTGCGTGTGGCTCTGGGACGCCTGGGCTGAGGTTTTCAAAAGGAGCTGAAACCCTTTGGGAGAAAAAATTTGCATTTTGGGGGCACATTCCCTTTAGCAAATTGCATTGATTCAAACCTCCTTGCCCTGCGTAGCTGCCGGACCCAGATGACAGCTCCCCGTCCCTGGGTCACTCGGCCCCATCCTGCTTGGGGGTCTCACGCCGCTCAGCATCAGCTTCATGCTGAGAAGACAGGGAAAGAGAAACATGTAGGGGAAGTGGTGTTTGAGCTGCACACTGGTGCCCAGACCAATGCATGCCTTGTGCTTTCCTCCTAGTGGGTGCAGGACCCTGGTGCCGCCCCACGGGTGCAGAGGTGGCACCCCACCTCCGTCGCTTACAGGGAGCTTTTCCACCCAAACCCCAGTCCAGTTTCAAGGGCAGCAACAGCCTCCCTCACCCAGCGGCCACAAGAGCCCAGCCCCGACCGTGCCGGGGGGAGACCAAGGCACAGCCTCGACCCACACCTCCGCAGACCAGCGCGAACAGCGCCGAAACATCCTCCTGACATTTAAAATGCAATTCCACAATATATCTCTGCTGTTCATAACGTGGCTGATTTGTTGTTGATTTCTTTCCCCCCTTTCTCAGATACAAGTCATATCCCTGCCTGGCTGTCTCGCAACAGCTGAACGCTCCAGTACAAGAAGGGAATTTGCTCAGAGATGGTAAGATATTACTTACATCCACTGAAAATACCAGCTGAATTAATTTCAATCTAAAGCATCATTTGCTTTGCTTTGTTTTTCTCCTTTAAAGGACAACTCCAGGCTACTTAAACCCCTCAAAAGGACAACATACTCTTGAAGGATTTCTTGGAGAAGCCGCCGGAGGATCCCCACTGCGGTGCAGCCGGACCCAGACCTCACCGCCTGGCTCTCTGGGTGGCTGGTACCCCGGGGCTGTCCTGGGGACCCCATTCTCCCAGGAGGGCACCCACCCCAGCACCTCCCCGGTTCCTGGGGAGCAAAGCACCAGCCCTTCGCTTCTCTCCTCCTCCCACGCTCCTCTATTTACTTTCACTATTGATTTTGATTCAAGCAGATTAAAAGACCAAAGAGCCAACTAGCCAAGGGCTCCGGCTAACCCTGACACATAATCCATTACAACCACAGCCCAGAGACCCAGCACTAACTGGGAACAAGAAAGCCCAAGGCCAGGCTCAGGCTGGCAGCGATGGCCACCTCCCACCTCCATCCCTTCGGCACCCACCCTCGGGGGAAGCTGCTCCAGGGATGGACGCGGTCCCGCTGGGTGGCTGCGCCCCTCGAGGGCACCCACTCACCAGCATGGGCACCCAGCCAGTTGTTGCCTCCAGCAAACCCACCCACATTTGCCATTGAGCTGCTATGGATTTATTATTTTAAGTTATACAGAGAAAATACGGACCTGCTTAGCCAGCGCCCCAACGCAAAAAGCACAGGGAGCCGCGCAGGGAGCTCCACGCCTGCAGCAGCAATTTGCACCTGGAGGTGCCCACAAAGCAGCTTGGGGGCTGCCAGTGAAGCGGACGCTTTGGTACGGCTCCAGCTGCACCATCGATCTGCTACTGAGCCACTGGAAACAGCCAGCGGCCAAGCGGTTCCCTAGCAATCAGCCAAATTAAGCAGCCTTAAGTCACCGGCTGGTAAAGTAGATTATGTCCTGCCTGTCTGCTGTCATCTACCCCCCGGATTTATCCATCCCCTCGCCCACTGCTGTGCAATCAGCGGCAAATGTGCCGCCTCAGGGATGTTTTCACTCCCTCTCACCGCACTCACAGGCGGGCAGAGCCCATCAGGCCACGCTACGCCCTGCACAGCCAGCTCCGGCACCGCGGGGCTGGCAGCCACGTGCCATGACCAAGCCAGGCAGGAGCCGCCCCAGGGCTCTGCTAATGTAGCCCTGCGATAGCAGCGATTGCAACCCTGCCGCGGGCTCAAGAGCCCCCGCCAGCTTTCCTACAGCCCCCCGCATGCCAGCGGTGCCTGGGGGCGAGACACCGCAGCAGGGGGACCGACGTGCTGCAGAAGGTCGCCGGCTGAACGCGAGAGCCAGCTGTGCCGTGGCACGCATGTTGCCCGAAACAGCACCAGCAGATGGGAAGCGAACCTGTTCAGCCCCATAAATCGCTCCCGCAAGCACCACGCCACCCCTAGGGCCAGGCACCGCTCTGCCCACCCCGCTCCCAGACAGCCACGGCAAAGCCGCATCCTTGGGCTCCGCTCTCCTGCGCTGCCAACGGCTTCAGGAGCGATGAGCCGTACCTCCGCTTTCCTTCCCCAGCACGCTGCAGGTCCTCCCCCGGAGGGTGATGCCCCCGGGAAGGGTGATGCCCCCGGGGAGGGTGATGCCGCACTAGGCTTCATGGAGGAGGTTGGTTAGAGAGAGGCCACAGAGAGGTCCTGAGCAAACTTCAGCCCCCACCCAAGGTCCCACCAGTCCTCCTCCAGCACCGAGCATGGAGGCGGGTGCCAGCCCGGTGTCCCCGTACCAACCCCACTGGGTCTGGGGTCTCGCTCCCTCCCTCGGGACAGCCCTTGGGCTGCGGGACCCTGAGCTGAGCCTGCAGAAGGGGCTCCTGCCGCTTCTCCAGCCCAGCCAGCTCCCCCTGCCCCCCCACAAGGAACCGCCTGTAAGAGCAGACTGCAGCTCTCTATCTCCACACTAACACATGTTCGCTCCCTATTTCCATATAAATAAGAAAAGGCAGGAAGCTGAGCAATACAAATAGACACTTACATTCACAGACAGGAGCATTTCATTACTGCGAGGGAGGGCGCAGGGCTGTTCCCCCCAGCTTTTCCTACTCCTGACCCCCCAAACACACACCAGAGACCTGATGTTGCCTGTGGGACATGGGGACGGTCCCACAAGTCCTGCCACAAGCCATCACTCTCCAGGCAAAATGAGCTCGGTCGTCTCCTCCTCTCCCCAGCAGTCCCAGGAGATGGGCTGGGGAAGGCGGGTAGCTGGGGAAGAGGAGACTAATATGCACAACCCCAGCACGAGCTGCAGTTCAGCTTTTATTTACTTTATTAACCCCATCTTTTTCCCCCTTCTCATCTCCCTTTCACTTTTTTAAAAAAGTACCAGCAGGGTATTTTTAGTTGCTCCTCTATTGCCAGCCAGCACTATTTTAAATTGCATTTTAAGCTGTTCTGCAGTGCTCCAAACACCTCACGCTGCAGGCGAGGCTTTCAAACTACAAGATTAACATCGATTTTAAATTGCTTCCTAAAACACCAGGGCTCCAGCGCAGGGCTTGCTCAAGGACAGTTGCCAGTAGCAAAGCCCAGAGGACACTGGGGCTCCCCGGGCACGGCTACACCCCATGCTAGGCTGGATGCTCTTGGCACCGGGGGCAAAGCTGGACCCCGGTTTTGCAGCCGGGACCCCCAGGTCCAGGCAATGAGCAGCACACACCGGTCCCACGCTGGAGGGGCAGCCCCAGAGCAGCTCCATGGACCCGTGAGCCAGGGACCCCCCTCCATCACCAACCCTCGTTTAGGTTCTTGGTCTTTACAAGAGAGGTATCACTCCAAGGGCATAGGCATTTAACTCAACTAGTTGTTCTCCTAACAGCCCCCGTTGCTGACCCAGGGAAAATTGTATTATCAGGAGCCGACGTCCCAAGGATCGCAGGAAATCAGCCCAAACCCCTCAGGCTGAGGAAGGATTCGACCCAGCATTTGCACACCCCGAGATCAGCCGGAGGAAGGCTCCGGGAGGCTCGGCACCACCATCGCTCCCCCGGCTCCGCACGTCCAGCGCTCGAGCCCGCAGCCTTATTTACAGCTGCCCCAAAACGTTATGTTTCAGAAACAGCAGAACTCACTAATTTAACATTTCCAAAATGATTACCATTTTTCCTTCAGCCAAAAATATTGGCCAAACAGTGCCGGGCATCCTGCCACTCTGTTTCCAGAGGTAAATAAATCATCCCCTTCCTCCAAACCCATCAGCCTCCGCCAAGCCCGGCAGCCAGATCCTTGCAGCAGCAGCAGCAGCACAGGGCAGCAGCCCACAGCAGAGCCCACGGGAGCTGGGGGCATTGGCAGAGCCACGGGACGAGCCTCGGCTAATCTCTGCCCGAGTTGAACCGAGCCCTGGTCTCTCGTTTAGGCCAGAGCAACAAATAAATCAGTGGGAAAAAACAGCTTTTACAGAGGCTGCTATGGTTCCCACTGTGCTAGTTTTATTTTCTGAAGTACCTGCTGCCTCCCGGGCTCAGGATGAATTTTGATTTAGGATTGAAAAGGGGTAATAAAAGCATAAAGAGCCATTAACATTCCTCCTGGCYGTGGTGGGGTGTTTGCTCATCACAGGTTGATGGAAATGCCATTTGACTTCCTCATGAGCTATAGAAAATAAATTAATTGATTTAATCATTCCCTGGGAGTCGCTGCTCATGGAGATAACAGAGTACCGGGGCCAGCGGGATGCTGCTCCTCCACAGCACGCAGCGGCAGGGAAGGGGCCAGCACACGTCACTGCGCTGAGATCTTCATCTCTGCTCCACCAGTTTAAGACTCGTGAATTCACACTTCCATCTTCCAGTAAGTTTGGTGGCTTTTTTTTTTTTTTTTTTCCTTTTTAACCTGCAGGCATCCAGTTCTGAGCAGCGATTGTATCAAACGGGCACTTCTTCAGTAAGAGACGTGCCCCCAGGGTGGCTTAAGCCTTAACCGCTACTATGGCAGCCCTTACAATTCTTATTACCCCTCCTTGCCCAGCAAAGCACCAACCTGCATTCTACTCCCCCGTCCATCCCCGCAGAAGCGGGCAGGAACCCCTGGTGCCACGCGGAGCCCCCACGGACGCCTTTATTTTCCTTATTTTAACAGCACTCGTTCCCCTGCCTGCAATAGCAATTTAATAAGAGCAGTAAAGTTTTACACTTCCACTTTAAACTCCCTTTCCAAACGCGGGTTGGAGACGGGAGCGCAGTGCACGTTCTCCAACCCGACGGGGGACGCAGTGCAGCGGGACTGAAGCGGGACGGCACGGGGAGTAGGCACAGGAGAGGACACGTGCCTTTAATCAACCACCACTTTCTCCACCCAGGCAAAGCGCTGGTCTGCTCCAAAAAAATGCAGATTAAGGACACCCCTGTGCCGCCCATGGGGGTGCGACTCCGGCACCAGCCTCTCGCCGCGGCGCAGTGGGGCCGGCGGCACTGGCACCCTGGGGTGCTGCATGGGGTGCAGCTGACACCCAGTCACTCCCAGCAGCGCCCATCACCATCGCCGACAGCCATTCCTCAGCACAGAGCACCATTTTAACCCATAATTAAAGCAGCCCCCCGTACCCAACAGGAAGAGCCGAGTAAATTCCTATTGCGGCCGCGTGCGGTGTTATCTGCCTGAAAGAGCCCCTGGAGCAACCGGGCACCTGGCAGGAGCCGGCTGGGAGCGGGGCCGGGGGGGAGGCAGGGTAAGCCCTCACCCTGCATCTGGGCGCTGCCTCGCTTTGGGGTCTCCAGTAACCTCCTTCTCCCCACCGATGCCTGGACAACGGGGAAGAGAGGGATCAGTCCCGAGCAGCGGGAGCTGCCAGAGCACAGCATGCCTCGGCAAGCCAGAGAGCCGGCCCCCCCGCCCCAGCATTTTTCTGGGGGAGGAAAAAGCAAAAGCCCATCTTCCCCAGCACAGCTCCTCGCCAAGGAGGTGCTCCCAGTACCGGCCAGCTCAGTTTGGCACCGACCAGGCAACTTCTTACAGCATCAGCTGGCCGCTCCGGCCCCCGAGGCTGCTTGGAGCAGCTTTGGATGGGATGGAGGCAGCGAGGCTGGAAACGAGCCCCAGGCACCGAAGAGCCGCACAGCACGCTCCTCCCCACGGGTCTCCCCCGGCTGGCACCCCTCCAGCGGCCCACAGGCTCCAAGAGACTCAAACCCAGCTCTGGATGCAGCAGCAGAAAAACTAGGCGCTGGGGAGGTGCAGGATCTGCACATCCCAGCTGGTGCCAGGGAGGTGACAGGCACCCACTTACCCACACCCTCTCCACCAGCGCCGGGGGAAACACTCCGGCTATCGGCCCCCCAGGCGCTGCRGGGAGAGGGGGACCAAGAGGGAAAACTCCCGCTGCCGTTCGAGAGGGTTTTGCATAAGCAAATCCTGGATTCAGATCATGAGAACGGCCTCATCCCTCCGCCTGGACAAGCATCCCAGCCGCTGCCTGCGCCCTCCGGGGAGACACGCTCAAGCAGCGGATCCTGACAAGCTGCTTACAAGCGGCTGCAGACAGTTATCCAGAGCTGCTCAGCAGACAACATCAAAACACGAACACAAGCAGCCCGGRAGAGGGTTGTAACTCGCGCAGGAAGAAACCCGGAATAATTAGCGTTGAGTTTGCACAGCAGAGTCTGCCCGGCTCCCTCCCTCGCCCTGCCCATGCCCCCCCATCACCCTCACTTGGTTACACGAGACTTTGCAACTGGTTCTCCCGTCGCCTTCACCGTGCATTGAAGGCAACAAGATAAATTTATAACTCAAATGACTTTTTGCAAGCAAAGGGAACACAAGCATCCCTGGAACAGCACGTCTGTGCTGGTTTTGGCTGGGGTGGAGTTAATTTTCTCCACAGTAGCTAGTATGGGGCTATGTTTTGGATTTGTGCTGAAAACAGGGTTGATAACACAGGGATGTTTTCRTTACTGCTGAGCAGGGCTTACGCAGAGTCAAGGCCTTTTCTGCTCCTCACCCCACCCCACCAGYGAGGAGGCYGRGGGTGCACAAGGAGTTGGGAGGGGACACGGCCGGGACAGCTGACCCCAACTGCCCAAAGGGATATCCCACACCATATGACGTCATGCTCAGCATGTAAAGCTGGGGGAAGAAGGAGGAAGGGGGGAACGTTCGGAGTGATGGCGTTTGTCTTCCCAAGTCACCGTTACGCGTGA
The DNA here is from genome assembly GCA_035582835.1 of Phoebastria nigripes. NCBI lineage: Eukaryota > Metazoa > Chordata > Aves > Procellariiformes > Diomedeidae > Phoebastria > Phoebastria nigripes. The sequence goes on along the minus strand of JAYKAV010001898.1, from coordinate 444,815 downwards.
TGGAGCCCTGCTTTCCTGGAGATGGCTGAACACCTGCCTGCYGATGGGAAGGAGTGAATGAATTCCTTGTTTTGCTTTGCTTGCGCACGGCTTTTGCTTTCCCTATTAAACTGTCTTTATCTCAACCCATGAGTTTTCTCACTTTTACCCTTCCGATTCTCTCCCCCATCCCAGCCGGGGGGGAGCAGGGGGTGGGCGAGCGGCTGGGTGGGCTGAGTTGCCGGCTGGGGTTAAATCACAGCAATGTCTCAAGGAGGCGGCAGCCCAAGCTCTCACTCCTGGGTGCTTTCTCCAGCAAGGTCAGGTAAGAAAAGGGGCTGTCAAAGCCATAAAGCAACTTTCAGGTATTTTGCCCAACTCAAGCTCCTGTCAGAAGAACTGTGTGCTCTGCCGAGGAGAAATAACCGAGGAGCAGACTRGGATCTGTCACAAGTGGCAGTGACCCAAGTTTGCAAACGGGTCCAGAAATTACCTTTCCCAGGAGAGAGGGAACTGGGATGGGAGGATGAACACATCTGTGTTTTGCTTTAAAGCTCCTTTGGGCTGAGCAGCATCTCACTGCAGCCAGGACCTCGCAGACAGAGCCCAGCCGTCCCCTCCTCTGCTGTCCTCCCTCGCGATCAGCCATACGCAGAGGGTACATGGTGGGCCAGCATCATGCACACAGACCTCCTCCTCCTCCCCTCCCAGCATGGCCGACTGCGAGGGAGGACGACAGAGTTATTCAAGCTCACTCTGATCGTTAGCAAATCTGAGCTTGACCTTCCTGCATCCTCTGTGAGAACRAAGGGCGATGGTACCCAGCCACGCTAGCCCAGCTGGGATGCTGCTGGAGCAGAAGGAAGCCCAGCAGAGACAGGAGCGGGAGCAAAGGACCCCTCCGAGGAGATCGTGTAGGTTCTCACATTTCTATTTGGCCTCTTTGCTCTGCTCCTCAGGGAGCCATTCAAGTGATTGAACTAACATGAGATCCCATCGCTTCACTGTACTATGACTGGAACGGTGAAGACGCCCTACAAAACCCCGAGCAACCTTCAACATTATCTTCTGCAGCACAATTCCCACTCCTCCACCCCCCTCCACCATCATCCCTGCTCTGGAGAGAAACAGAAGCCACAAACACCAAAGTATTCAGCTGTGCTGTACAGCCCAAAACAATCTCCCTCTCTCTCCTCTTCTGYGTTCATTGATGGAAGAAATTGCTTGAAGCAGGTGAGACTCCAGAACTGGAGCAAGCGACAGCCGCGGGAGAGGCAGAGCACTCCAGTAGCTGGAACCAGGAGGGGTGCTGGGTTCGGGGAGAGCAGGGCAGGATTTCTGCCAGGTGATGTTAAGCACCGTTTCCAGTGCAACGTGCCTTGGCCATTGTCTGCTGGACCTCTCCTGAGAGTCCTGTACCCCAACACAACGAGCCAGAGCCATTCTGATGCTCYGAGAACGCAGCGCTGCTCAGCTTCACCCACCGCCTGCATCCAGGACAGGACGCCCCAACCCAGCAAGGGAGGCTTCCCCAGCAGGCTTTCTCCATAACTTTTCACATTTTTTTTTTTCCCTGCAAAATGGAAGTGAAGGACAAAATCTCAGAGGCTTTTGCAGCAGAAGCTGTTCTCTGGCCACCTGCACTTCTGCCGTGCCACAGACCAAGGAACAGACCTCCAGCCAGATTTGCAGGCCAAGGCAGTTACCATTACCCAGCTGCAGAAAGTCCCTGTGGCGTTGGGCAGCTTTATCTGCACATCAGGCTGACTGCGAAGCCCCCTGCCCCCGTCCACAAGCTGTTTAATATCCCATCAGGGTCCATATTCTGCAGCCCCAAGGAGATCAGACCCCAAAACTCATCTCAGCAACCTAGGACAAGGCGCAGCAGCCTTGCAGAGGATGTGCTTCACSCCTGCTCACTTGCATTTTCCAGCTTGCGCTCCAAAAGCGGCTCTCCCCCACCCTTGTCCTTCCTTTGTCCCCTGTCCCCACTGATCCTGTTCCCAAAGCAGTTGAGGAAACACAACACAGGAGCCCGGCTGTGGTCACCAACAGGAAACCAGCTGGAGATGCTGCTGGGAGCTCGTTTTGGGGTGAAAAGAGGCAGGTGTTGAGCTCTCAAGCTGAGCACCAATCCAGGCAGGAAACGCTTGAAAACAGGTTGAAAAGACAGTTATGGGAACAGTAAACACACAGCTCCAGTGCTCAGCACACCACCACTTCCCAAAGGCACGGAGATTCAAGGACCTCAGCACGAGAACCCCAAGCACCGAGATCTCTTTGTCTATATGAACCACTCAAAGCACTTGTATCAAAGTACCACCAAGGTCAGCTGAAATTAAATCAGTGCCCTCTTGCAAGAGCCAGCAGCCCACAGCGAGGGCAGAGCTCAGCTCCGGCCATTTCAGGACATCAGGACCTCTCCTACACGTCCCTGCAGCAAATTCCTCCAGCACCTCGTACCCTACCATACAGGAATCAACAGCAGGAGAAATCAGAAGTCTTTCCATTTTTTAAACTAGCTACAGCAGTTACAGGCAATATTCCAGCCACATCTAATCATGTTTTAACACTTAATAACCTATTTCCCTCCGCTAATCCCCTGCAAGCAGCGAGCTCCACCAGCGGGATGTACATCACCGCCGAAACCAGAGTGGGGCACGGCCGCGGGCAGAGGGACCGCTGCCAAATCCCTCGCCAGCCCCACCGCAAGCGCCACAATTAGAGATTTTGGTGCATTTTCAGGATCCGCCCCCTGCCCCAAGACAGCTCAAAAGACACTTGGAAAAAAAAAAAAAAAAAAACAAACATTTTAAATTCTAAAGAGGAGGAGAGAAGAGGGCACAGAAAACTCAATCTCTCAAGCCTAGAGTCGTTCCCAAAGCGTCTCCCACATTCAAAATTTATAGACTTGTCTGTTCTCTTTTTTTTTATCTAGATCTTTGTTGTAGAACAAATTCTCTCGGTGGCCATTTCAAAACAAAGGAACCTTTGTCTGTGTTTACTTGACAGCAGCGGATTAGAATAAAATAACTTGTATTTCAGAAGGTTTTTTTATTTATCATTAAGACGCAAAGCCTCCGCTGCATCGAATCACCAAGCAGAGAATCCATCCGAGGAATGATTTCTGGCACACACCGAGAAACTTGGCTTTTGGACAGAGCCTCAGAGAAGGGGATTCACATACAAAAATAAAATTTAAAATGGGATTAACTTTTGGACTGTGACATTATGCATTTCTCCTTTTCATGCTCCTGCCTCACATCTGTCTTCATTTCGGTTTTGATCGGCTGCTCACACAGTTCAGAAGCCAAGAAAGCTCTGGGCAAGTCAGGGGCACTTTCATAAACCTCCCCTCGGATTGCAATATCCGAGGTTCAGTGCTGGGCCGGTCAGGACACTCAGGGAGAAACAGGAGCCGCCCCAGCCTAGCCTGGACCATGATCCGTGGGTTTTACCACTCATCCACAACCCAACAGGATTTCTCTGATGCAAATGATTTTTAAGTGCTCGGGTGCTGGGCTTGACCCCCTGGCTCTTTGCAGCCACCCCAACCCTGCAGGCGTTTAAGCGCATGGGCAGCTTCACTCGCCGAGCATCGCTGCTGAGCCTGGCAGGACACGTGGAAGCGAGGACCAGAGCAAACAGCCACAAACGCCAGGATCGCCCCCAGGAAGGGCCCCGGGAGCGGATGCTCGCTAGCCACAGACATACCCGACTAAATACACCGGCTACGCTGGTAAAGCCGCCCACACCCAGAGCATATGGGGAGAGGATGCTGCCAGCTTGCAATGCAAAATTAATCAATTAATGGGCCCTTTTGGGCATTATTCATTAAACCCAACCCTTCGATGAGCCCATGCGGAGAGGAGAGCAGCAGCAGGGACCAGGCTCCTTCCCCAGGCGGGACCACCAGCGCACTCCAGAGGTTTCACACCGGGAGCCCGGTCCTGGGAGATATTCAAGCCCGGGCTTCGACGCCTGGCAGACCTGAGGCCCTGCAACCCAATAACTCCTCCAAAGCCAACGGCCCTGAACCTGTCCAGGTTTGTGTGAATACTGGCCCGATTCCCACCATTACTCATATCAAGAGCTAATCAGCCCAGCAAAATTAACCTGCTCCTTTGAGCTCGTCTTCAGACCAGCACTGTGTGCTTAACAGCAACGATAACAACCAGCAATGTTTCTTGGGTTTCCTTGGGATCCACAACGCATGTTAATTAAATGCCAGTTTGTTATTCAAACAGACTTCTTGAGACTTCGCAGCACCAATAAGAAGCATATCCATTTCTGTTCCCATCCACCCGCACTGACTTCGACATGCGGCTCCTCCACGTGAGCTCAGCATCACCCAGCCGGGAGGGACCTCTGGAGTCCCTTCCCCGACCTCCTGCTCCAAGCAGAGCAGACCCGGGGGTCAGACCAAGCTGCCCACAGCCTCACGTCAGCCAGATGTGTTTTGAAAGTCTCCAAGGATGGAGTTTCCCCACCTCGCCAGCTTCCCGGAGGCTTTGACTCCCCATTTCCCGGTGGCACCGGTGAGGTTGCCCAGCGTGCATCGTCCCTCCTGCCTTTTTCAATGGGTGCRATAGTTGTTTTTTCCAGCCATCAGAGCCTCCCCCAACAGCCGCAACCTTTCAAAGGTGACAGAGAGGGGTCTGCTGTGACATTGCCTGGCTCCTGTCCAGCTCCAGTCTGGTACGTGCCCTGAGGTCTTGGTCCCGCTCTGCTTTCAGGGTTTCTCACCCCGTGTAGCTCTGTGCAGGGAGYCCTGCTGAGAACAGCTACATCACCATGCGGGACGGCCAGTCCCTACGCACCAGTATCACYGGAAAGGCTGAACCCCAACAGCCTGAAGCCGAGCTAGAAAAAGCCTCTCAGGCTGTGCCTGCCAAGTCCTGGGGACAAAGAATATAACCCTCTTCCAAAATGGCATCCTTCCTCCAGAGAAAGGAGAGAGGATGCTTCGTGTTTCAAAACGGCAGGAGAGACCATGAAGGAACCAAATCTTCCCCAACAGGAAACACAACAACAGCCAAATCTGCAGCAATTCATCTGGAAGCAATACCTTGCTTGGCAAATCCATCCAATAAAGAACGGGGGGGGGGGGTGTGTGAATAGTTTTACATTGAATTTCTGAGCTTTCTAAGAAAGCAGGACTTGCTTTACCCAGTTACAGACCTAAGAAGCCAAAAGCTTGAAAAATTAGATCACAAATCTTTTTTCTTCTTTAAATGAGACCAACCAGCCATTACYAGAACCGACATCCAGACCCTCAGAGCAAAGCAGCGGGCATCTCTCCCGGCCGGGAAGGCAGGCGCTCGCAGCACACCCCTTACAGAGCCAAGGGGGCCCACCGCGACCGGGAGCCCCGATGCAAGAAGGTGAACCCATTTACACACCTTGATTTCATCACCTAAAGCAGTAAGTGTGGAGGACTCGGAGGTGCGAGCGCCTGAAAAAGGAGGTTTCTTTTGATCTGGCTCCCGGACTGCGCTGCCATCGCGCCCGGTAAACAAGAGACATGSAAGGATGGGAATCAGTGGACTCAAAGAGCTGGGTTAAATTGATGACAAGAATAAGGATGGGAAAAGCTATCAAGGCATCCAGAAAGGGGGTAAAGCAGCTGACTAATGGTCTTTTTGCCATCACTTCACCACAACTTTAGAGTCCTCTGGGGTGGGACCAGGGGCTTCTGCAGGTTTCTGGAACCCTTTGCTGCTGTTTGCAGCACGACCTGTGCCACCTCTCAGCTCGGGCTGGTCCCACAGTTAGTCAGTCCCTCTTTGCCTTTCTTCTAGTTCTCTGCAAACTCCCTGGGGACGCTGGGGCTCTCCTGGGACCGAGGGCAGCTGTAACAAGTGACACCTCTTATTCCGAACTCGGGAATCTTTTCAGGACCCATCTCCTCAAAAGCCAAGTTTGGAGAAGGCGGTGGTCCAGGGGCTTCTGCCCACCCTCCTCACGTGCYGCTTCTCATCCCGAGAAGGAAGAAATCCCCTATAACCAGGCTTCACTCACCAGCTGTCCTGGGAGCTGCGCTTGGCATGGGGACAGGGACATTAACACAGCACCCACCCTCCTCGCAGGGGCAGGTACCCCGACCGCGGTAAAACATGCRGAAAATACCAAAAGGCACTGACCCTGCAACCTGCTCCGGCTCAGGCGGAGGTCAGCCAGGCAAACACCAGTCCCTTGGAGAAGGGGCTTAATGGAGTTGGTGACGGGAACAATTAGGGGAGCACAGGGGGAGAAACGCCAGCCGCCGTGTGCTCCCTCCACGGGGGAGAAAACAAAGCCGTCTGCCGCAGGCTGCACATTAATCTCTCTGAAAGTGAACTAAGCAGTTTACAAGCACCATCCGACTTCTGGAAACCACCACTTTAGTCCTCTCCTTCTATAGGAAAGCAACTAGCACTTCTTCCAGCACCACAAGGAAAGGATTTAATGCCCAAAAAATCACATTCCAGGCGAGGCTGGGGAGCTCAAATCCCTCATGCGTTTGGTATGGAGGAGGAGAAGACCACGGCGGCCTGACCAAGCCTATCCCACCCTGCTCACCAGAGTTCAAGCTGGGCATTTCCCTCTGTGCAGTTCAGTCATGCTGTTCCAGGCTGGCACCGCAGGGGAAAGTCAGGGCRAAGCTCAGTTCAGTGCAGCAGCGTCCTCCCAGAGCAAGGGCAGGACACGACCCTCCATGGAAGCTGTCTCCTGAGCTGACTGCACATCTTGCCAAAAAAGGTGTTTTAAAAAAATGTAACAGAAAGCACACTTGCTAAAAATCAGAATATTTCTCTTCTACATTTCAGTACCTCCACGAAACCACAAAGGCCTTTTATTTTCCCATCCCCAAGAAACAATTTCCACTCCCTGCAGACCAAAACTGCCCCAAACCACTGAGCCCTCCAAGCACCCGAGCCTAATCCTCAGCACGTCAGACCGGGTGCAACCTGTGCACCCCACACACCGCCTGCAGTTGAAGCTCTAGTCCCGTCAGCCCCAGTCACCGGTGTTTTCCCATCCCTCTGCTGCGAGCCAGGGCCAGCATCCACACTCCAGCACACACACGTCCCCACTGCGCCTGTACACCTCTGGATGCGAACACAGCCGGGTTTTAGCCACACGGCTGCAAAGCGCCCCATGCCACGGCAAGAAGGGCCAACAGGACCCTGAGCCGTCCTGACGTCTCTGAAACRGCTCAGGAGGGAGCCTTGGGAACGGAGGCATCCGAGCACCATCCTCCCTGCATCCCTGGCGCTCGTCAGCTCGGCTGGACCACGTGCAGGGGGGTCATCGAGCATCACGCGGGACAGGACGGCACGGAGCCGTGCTTACCTTCGGTCCGGATGGTGAAGGGCGAGTCCCCCAGGCGCTTGGCTGAGAACTGCCCTCCCAGCGACGTCATTAGGAAGCACAGGGTGAAAAATCCAATGCCCAGCACRAATATCCTGCAGGAGGGAAAGCAGAGCTATAGCAAGGTGTGACGAGGAACCGGCTCGCTCCTGGGACAGCCCCACCACCCTTCACCCCCCTGGGGTAACCCCTCTGCACGGCAGCAGGAGCCACTTTGGTTTGGGGTGTCTGGAAGAGGCAGCCGGGACAATCCCTGCCTCCTTCCCAACTGCTCCATCCCAGTGGCTCACCCCATCCAGCCTGCGCAAGGAGCATCTCTGCGGCCCCAGCCCCGCGAGAGCACACCAGTACCTCACCCCAACCACGGCCAGACCCACATGCGCTTCGTGAAGAGCCCCAAGATGCTTCTGCCCAAACCCTGGCACTGAGCAGGCAAGTTTTGCCTGGGGACACCCTCCGAAATCCCTGCAGCCTGCTCCGACGGGCAGGCSTCGAGAGGGAGCGGAGGAGTTGCACCTTAGGTGGGAAAGCTGAGCCAGACCACGACTGCCCTTCGATGCTCCTCTAGATCCAGCCCAACAACCCAGACCACAGGAACCGCTACAATAAACAATACCCATTTTCCTCCTCGGAGAGTCCAGAGAAAAGAGAGACCTTGTACCTTCCCTTCCTCCCAAAGGATCTAACAGAAAAACCATTTTTTTTTAAAAAAAGGTCTTTTGTTCCCACTGTAACTAGGCCACCGGTATTTGCCATCGCGTCCGGCATCGCCGGCGCAGGCAGCCCTGTGCACAGCAGGACGAGGAGGGACCCGCGCTGGCGGCACACACGGTGGCCTGGGACCATCCCATTGCTGCTTTGTTCGTCTGGGCTGGCAGGAAAGCGGCTCCCACGGGGCCGCGCCGGGCAGGATGCCGACCTGCACGTCGCTCCCAGCCGAGCTCGTGGTCACCTCCAGCTGCGAGAGAGGCAGGAGCTCTCAGCGCTGCTCCTATTCAGGCCAAATTCAGGCCAGTAACTTCTTTGGGGGGTGAAAAGGCTGAAGGCAGGAGCTCCGTGCAAGCWGGAGGGGTATTGTGCACCAGGGAGCATAAAGCCAAGCCTTCCCGGCTCCCCGGCGTGCAAGCAGAGCACGCTACACTGAGGGACGGACGCCTGGTCTCCTTCCRCCGCTCAGAGATGCTGCCACTGCCTCCGAGTCTCCGTGGAGGTGCAGCATCCTCCAGCAGACACACGGGCAAAGCCCCGGCAGAGCCGCTGCCAGGCGCCGCATGCAACAGCTCCCAGAGCCGCGGCCGTACCGGGGATCTCAGCCRCCAAACCCAAGGAAAATTTCAAGCAGGAAAAGGAGAAAAGACAACTGCCAGCCAGCCTCGTGAAACAACGGGTTTGTCTTCAAATAGATCAATCCTATGTGGGATAGGGAGCTGAGCAAGCCCTTAGGGGTGCCCGCTGGCATTTCTGCCTCTCAGCATCCCCAAGCCGAAGGGAAGCAAACCACCGAGGCCAGGAACCAGTAACTCTCCTTTACAAGTTCACAGCATTATCCGCAGGGCTCAGGAGCCACGCACAGAAACACAGCGCAGCCGCCCAACACCAAAACCAGGCTTTTCCAGAGAAAGGCTTGCAAAGGAATGCCGCAGCCCTCCATCTAATCGTTGTGTAGTTAAAAGGCAGAGGATTAGGAGCCAGCCATTACGTCTGGGCTACAACACGCCAGCATTGCAATTATCTGTTGCTGGAAAGGGCTGGCAAATAAAGTAACTTGCTTCAAAGCACTCGTTAGCTACAGGAGACGTTGTGGAGAGCTGAAGTACAGCGTCAAGCAGCTCAAGAAGGACGGGGCTTCCCCAGGGAGATCTGCTGGAGGAGCTCCCAGGGCAGGTCCCTACTGCCCCAGCACGGCATAGCCAGGCTTCCCCTGCCTGGAGAGCCTCCTGGGCAAGACACGGTGCTTCACAGGACCCCACGGGCTCCCTACCTCCATCCCGCCAGCTTCGATGATGCTCTCACACAGCCGACACACACCTGAGCCCCAGACCTAGGGCAACTCTGCTCTCAGCATCAGGCAGCTCAAGAGCAAAGGGTTTCCTCTGCCTGCTCCGAGGAGGATCAGCCCTGCCCGCCGCAGGCAGGCATCTAACCCCCGTCCATCCCCCCCCGCTCCTGCGGATCAGCCCTGCCCCATCCCCAGCTGGGTCCCAGCAGATCAAGAGGCTCTGGACAAGCAGCACCATGCAGCTCCCAATCCCCTTCTTACTTCCCTCCTAATCAAGAGAAAAAGCAACACCCTGGGCTCATTAGCATTAACGAGCTCTGTGAGCAGCACACTCAACCCAATGCAAACACTCACGAACCCTTGGAGACCCGCAGCCGACCCACCTGGGAGGGGGGACAAAGTGCATCGGTAAAACTGCCTGACATCCCTGTGCAGGCACTCCAGGAGTGAAGCAGCTCAAACCCCTTTTATTTCTCAATGAGCCTGCCCTGGGGGGTGGAAAGCAGTTTAAACAAGCTATAAAAAGCATCATGCACTCGGCTAATCCAGACTCCTGTCCCTGAAGGCCTGTCTATAGGCACAGCCTATATGTGCCCTACAAGCAGCCGCCAGCAGAGCAGAGCACAGCCATCCCCTCCCGGCACATGCTGAACCATCAAGCTACAGCGTTTGCACATGGAGATGACTATGGACCTCAGCCCCCCTCCCAAAGCAGACCTCGGAGAAGGGTTTCCAGAGAGCCATGGTCCAGCTCTGGCAGGGAGGTGACTGCGGAGGCGGCAGAGCATCCCTGATGCTGCAAAGCAACGTGGTGTCCCATAAATTGCTTGGGGAAGGGGTGATTTGGGGACATTAGTCCATTCCCATTATCACACCCTGTGCCCAGCCACGCGGCACGGCACTGGGTCTGGAAGAGGCTCTCGGGAACACAACAGAGGGGACTGCAGCACCCATCTCAGCCTCGGAGGGATGAATTTGTCCTTAGAGCAGGAGAGGGGGAAAGCTGCCTGCCGTGGCACCTCCCGGGCGGGAGAGGACAACAGCACAGTGGAGAAGGCACAAGCTGGAAGAGGAGGAGGAGGTCAAAGCCCAGCTGTGCCCCACGACCAAGGGTCCTCCCTGGGAGCACGTCATGATACAAAACCCACCCAAAGGCCCCATCCAGCTGCCAGCTGCCTCCTCCCCCAAGGGACGTTTTAACAAAGCATCACCTGATTAAAYAACCAGAGCTGATCCTGCTCTTCATTCTCACCCCTCCTATTGACAATATCTTCATCATTATGCAAGACCTTGTTTATGCATTTTAATCTTCATAGTTATACTCTGGCAAGGAGTGAAACACCAAGAAGAAAGAAAAAGGAAGGAAAGAAAAAGATTCAAAGGTGATCTGTGCTCTAGCATCTCATTAGGAGACAAAATCTTTTTGATTTTGACTGGATTACAGAGAGAGTGGGGGAGATGCAGGATGCTTTTTTCCTAAGAAAAGAGGGATCAGAGCCTAACCAGAATTAACGTGCCTAGGAGAGAAGCGGATCCAGCCCAGCAGCAGTGCTCCAGGGAGCAGGGAGGTTGCAGGGATGGGCTCTCAGCCTGAGGACCCCGTCTCTTTTACTTTATGCTGATGATCTCCAGGTGAATAAAAACATTTGGCCCAGCCTTAACTGCGTGGAAACTCCTTGTGCAGAAAACAAATACCATGAAGTAGGTAAAACGTATCAGAGCCCAGATCTTCCGAACCGCCTATCAAATGCACTGGGCCCTCTGCCCCCAAAATCAAGTCTCACTCACTGAAGACCATGGAGCTCCAGTGACCAAGTAACATCTACTCTGCACACTGGCTTTGCCTGTCACCACACGTCACATTCAATTCATCGCCTGGGCATGGTTCTGGTGCCAAGTCCCTCTCCACATCCTCCCCAAACTGAAATGTTCACAATTCTGGGTTCTGGCTTAGTGCCCAAAAGAGAAGGAAGCCAAATTCTCCAAATTCTCCAAGTCTTTAGTGAAAATTGGAAGTGATGCCCCAGTCATTGCAGATTTTGGCCCATGGAACTGAAAGCTGGATGCGGCCAGGAGGGTCTGAGCGATGAGCTGGGAGGCGATGGGGGGAGGAAGGCCAGCAGCACCCAGCAGGACCGGGCTGTGACACTGGGACTGTCTGTCCACAGTGCTGCACCACCCAGCTGGGACCTACAGGGAGAATATTTCGCAGGTGCATGGGGAGCCCAAGGGCTACAGGGAAAGGTAATATCTTTTATTAGGCAAGTTTTCAACACCCAAGTCTCTTGAACCCAAAAGCTGAGCCACAATTTCTAACAGCAGCAGCCAGGCTAATAAAAGATGCTCCCTCTCCTGCAAACCTTGTTTTGCTCAGAGCCCAACACTGTCACGGTGCTGTCGAAATGATGCTCAGCCACAGGAATCTTCCTCCACGAAGGGACCACAGTGAATTCTCTTACTGGCCAATGTTATAGACACATGAAGAGCCTGGCTTTGGTTTCCAGCTGACAAACTTGCCTGAACTCCCCACGTTCTGCAAAACCAAGAGCTGGGTGAGCTGGACCAGGGCTCTCCCAGCCCCACAGTGAATTCTTGCCTGAATCCAGCACTGTCACAAATGAAACACCTTTTGGTGTGAGATGAAGTCAGAGCCATCCTTGGACATTTCTACAAACGGTTTCTACATTGATTTGCTCTCCCCCCCCTTCCCATTTGCTGCAGGTGCCTTCACAGCTCAGGGCTTTGCATTGCTCTGCTAAGCATGTCTGGAGCACAATTAATGAAATGTTTTGGTGCAAAGGGTCAGGTTTCCTCTTCACTGTTTGCTGATGGCACCGCTGCCAGGAGTCTACACCAGGCAGGSGATCGCACCATGGGCTTCCGTAGAGCAGCGAGGCTTTGCCCAGCCAGCAACGAGCACCCAATTTACAGGACCCATCCTGACTGCCAGTATCTTCTCCCGCTCCTGCAAGTCGTCCCTGATTCACATCAGCTGAGAACGTGGGGTGCTGATTTTAGGGGAGCAGTGCTGATTGGCACCGGGTTACAGCTGGAGTGGGGCAGTGCCAACGCTTGCCCACGCTGGGCTGGGAGCAAGGCAACACAGGACCGTGACGCGGAGGGGTCCGGCTCAGCATGACACCAATGCGGAGGAGGCGCAGAGCTGGACGCTGCGGGACAGCTAGGAGAGGGTCTTGGGAATTTTCCCTCTTATACAGGGAGAGCCTGACTGGTTAACAACAGGGTAACCCTGCTGGTTCCAGTGGTACCCGTACTGGTCTGCACTGGTTTGAGAGCAGAAGCCAGCCCAGAGCACGCAGACAGGACCATGCAGGTGATCCACTCTGCTACGGACACCAGGGACCCTCCAGCCTAGTGCTCTCCTGCCATCACAAACCCCTCGTCCACACACATCCTCACCTCCAATGGGACTTTGTGACCACCCTGCGCCTCACTCCCTGCGCTCCCCCGGCCTGATCCCAGGTCACTGCTGAAGATGGGCTTCTCCTGCCCCAGGAGTGATGCCCAGAGCATGGGGGAGAGCGATGCTCAGGCCCGTCACTTCCTCACTATGGACTTCAAACCTACTTAAGAAAGCAAATAGCCAAGCAAAGAGCATACCCCTGGGGTGCGTGTGTCCTTCCCACCTCTCTCACCATCATTCCCTGCCCCACGCTAGGAGCAAGCCCGAGCTGTGGGGACCCTTCGTGTCCTGGCTCCATCACTGCTTTCCGACATCACCTTGGCCAAGTCCCCCAGTCCCAGGGCACTGCTGTGGGATGCAGCTGCAGGAATCCCTCCAAGCAATCGGTGCAGAGCCAGGCAACTCCAGGGGAGAGGCAGACAACACCTCCAAACCTGAGTACAAGCAAGCAGCGCAAGCGCAGCCCCGTCCTCCTTCCCAGCTCCAGGCAGTGGCCTGGGCTAAGCAAAAAGGCAGCAAGCAGACCCCTACAGTGATCCCAGGTGATCCTTGGCCCCCAAACACAGCGGGGAGCACTGGCAGCTGCCGGGCTAGGTCACCCCACCCTGTGCTTCGCCCCCCGGCACTTTCCCCTTCTGTGGGTTTTTGGTCCCTCTCCCCATAGAAAAACCAAGCAATTACCAGCGTCTCCCATGTGTCTCATGTCTGGGAGCAACCAAAGCGCATCTCCAGCGAAATAAGGAAGCTGGAGAGCAAGGACTGGAGAGGGGAAGTGAAGGCGTGGAGGCAAAAATGGGGAGAGTTACACCAAGGGGAAAAAAGCAATAGGTGGGCACGGGCGTGCTGGAGCCAGAGGGCTTCAGGCTTGGATATCAACCTCAGCCCCGCTGCCAGTTCAGGGTGGGTTTCAAAATCCCCCTCAGCACCAGCAGATTTAAACCAGAGCAACTGATTCCCCCGTGAGTACCAACATCTCCGAGAAAGGTATTAAAAAAGACAGCGGCAAACAGCCCTGTAATTAACCCCCAAAAGATACCGGCGTGACGAGCGCATTGGGAGCCGCCACACAGCGAGCGCTGCAGGACCGGCACGCTGACCTGCGGGCAAACTTGCCTGGATCCCTGACATCCTAATCTGGGCTCAATCCCCCCCACGGCGAGCCACAGCCCCCCACGCAAAATGTGCTCCGGCAACCGCTTCCCACCCCGCAGGGGCCGAGCCGGGAGGAGGGACAAGAAAATAGCAACTTTACCTAAAGGGTYTCAAGGTGACGAGGCATCTCCTGACCATTATCTTCCCATCCGCGTTGACTGTGATCATCGTTCAAAGTTGCGGGGGGAGCGGGGAGGAGGCGGCCCCCGCACCCCCCCCCCCCTCACCGAGGCAGCGAGCGGGGCTCAGCGGGCGGAGCGCGGGGCTCCGCGGGGGCGCATGGCGGGGCGCGGAGCGGGCGCGGAGCAGCTCCCCGCCCGCCCTAGCCCTACCCGCTGCCGGCCGAGCCCATTGCCGCGCCGCTCCGCTCCGCGCAGCCCGTGCGGGGCGCCGCGCCCTGCCCTGCCCCGCTCCGCTCCGCGCTGCTCCGCGCAGCCCCGCGCAGGCAGCTCCGCCCCGCACCGCCCCGCGGAGGCTGCGCCGGGCGCGCCGTGCCATCTAGCGGCAGCCCGGCGCCGGGGCGGGGGTGCCGGGGGGGTATTCCCGGGGGTGGGGGGTGCTGTGCAGCGGGCGGCTGCCCCCGGGGGGGCGGAGGCGTTTCTGGGGGAGGATGGCCGCATCCCGGGGCAGGTGGCAGCCCCCGGCGTGGTGGCCTGGGGAGCCGGGGATGGCCTTGGGGGGGGGGGGGGGGGGGGGGGGGGTGTCAAACCAGAAACGCCGCCGTGCAGCCCCCGCGGGTGCTGTTTGCATTTGGGGGGGGGGGCGAGGCGCAGGCCAAGCCCCGCTTCTGGGGAAAAGGGGGCGTCTGGAGTCAGGCTCTGACAGCACCAGCCTGCGGCTTTGCTTCCCCATCACCCTGTTTTCTTTCTGGGGGGTCACAGTCACGGCCCACGACGTGGCTTCCCAATGTCCCCGGGCACCCCTGGGTGCTGCCAAAAGGACCAGGGTGGCGTGGAGGGGCCGGGGCGGGGAGGCAGGGAAGCGTCCTTGGGAAGACAAAGAAGGGGCCATGAGAGCTGAGGCAGGAGAAGCAGCTGCTGAGCTCAGCAGAGGTGTTCCCGGCTCACGTGTGAAAGGTGCCAGGCACAAAAAGCCTCCCAAAGCTTGGGCCTTAAAGGAGCCGAATGTGCACAGAGCCCGGGGGCACCCCGTTTCCAGCCCCCAATTCGTGGGCACCCAGCTGGCACGGGTGCACCCCACCAGCGGTAAGGGAGGGGATGCATCGCCCCGCGGGGTGAGCACAAAATTGCAGAGAGCTGGAAGGAGACCGTTGTCCTCGGTGTGCACGTTTGGCCAGGCTCCGGGACAGGACCAGGCTCTTGTCTGGGGGGGCTGTGGTGCAAACAGGGCCCCCTTGTGCCATGCTGGCCCCGTGGCTGGCCGTCCCTCTCTGCACTTGATACCACCAYGGGCACCATAAAGCATAGGGTGACACTGGGGGAAAGCTGCCCCTTTGCCTTCCCCATGGTGGGACGCTCTCCTCCCAGGGTCTTTCCCAGCCCTTCCCCATCCTGCTTGCTTCCCGGGCGAGGAACATTCCTCCAACCCCGACAACCTGCCATGGCTCAACCACCTACTCTGCGAGTGCTGCGCAATTWTAACGCCCTCCCAGCACCACGCAGCCAACTACCCCCTCTTTTATAAACTAATTGTGGGCTCTTTTGCTTGTGCAGAATCCCAGTGTTTTCCCCTGAGGCTGATGAAGAGGAAATGCCGTATTATGACTGTTGTGATACTGTAACTCCGATTTCCATAGGGATCCCAGGCACTCACTCTGCTTCCTTCTCCCTGATGTAAAGCAGGGGTGGCTTCGGTCAGCAGAGCTCCAGGTAGCATATGCTGCAACAGCATCAGCCACAGGCGAGCTCAGAGACAAGAGACAGCTGGGAATTTTCCACGAAACAGCACTTTCTCCCCATGAAACAGCACTTTTTGCCAAGGAGAAGCGAGAAGAAAAACCATATCCTTTAGGTTTTCATAAATACAAAAGGATTTTTGTGTTCATCCACACTGCTCATGGGCAGGGGACAGGGAAAGAGTCATTGCCACACCGGGTCTGAGCAGGATAATAGCGGGCCGAGGCAGACGGACACACAGACATGCTGAGGATTTGCAGAAAGGGTGGCTCAGAAGCAGCAGTCAGAGCTGTCCAGCCAAATTCAAACCCCTAGGTCAGCTCTCCCTGATCTTCAATACAGGCAGCCCAACGCCTTGGCAAGGACATCCCACCCCGAAGCCCATCCCGTGGGGATCTTATGGACATGACCGCGCAGACCCACAGGGCTGGACAGACACCCAACTCCAGCTGGGGTGTCTCAGTGCTTGCCATTTTAGGTGCAGTTGGGAGTCTTTTGGTGCATCTGGCCTTCTGTGGGAAAACCACCTGGTTTTCTTAAGCTGGCCTTTGGGAAAGGAGGGAAGCAGCAGGCTAATGAAGGTGCTATGGGCATGATGTCCTTGCTCCTGCCTGCTCCCTCCATTCCCAGCTCCTGCTCCTCTGACAGGAGACCCTCTGTCCCCATCTGAGCTGTAAAACCCCCTTAAAACCTGGTGTTGCCCCACTTGCTGTTCTCGAGAGCACCGCTCCAGCAGCGGGAGGCAGAGCCTTTCGCTCTGAGCCCAGCTCAGCGCAATGGGGCTGGAAACCTTCTTAATGCACGTAACTGCACAACATGAAGTGGTCAACGGAGCAGC
This sequence comes from Phoebastria nigripes, assembly GCA_035582835.1. Taxonomy (NCBI): domain Eukaryota; kingdom Metazoa; phylum Chordata; class Aves; order Procellariiformes; family Diomedeidae; genus Phoebastria; species Phoebastria nigripes. Next base: position 428,214 of record JAYKAV010001898.1, on the reverse strand, counting down.
GAAATCGCTGCCGCCCGTGTGCCAGGAGCCGGCTGCGCCTTCCCGAGAGGTTGGGAGGAAAACCTGTCCTGGGGGGTGCAGAGCCGGGGGCTACGAGAGCTCCAGTGTGGGGTGAATTTTGCTGTGGGACGGGACCCCCCTCTCACCTCCGTAAGGATAGTGCCGAGGTCCCTCTGCGCATCCCACAAGCTCTGGGTCGTTCCAAGTGGCAGCTCTTCCTTGAGGCCAATGGCAGCGACGTCCCAGCAGGAAAAGGCCAGGGTTTGGCGAGGCATGACACACTCATTTTGTAAGACTTAAGGGTGAGGGTCATCGGGGGGGGAGAAGAGACCAGGGAGGAGATGGTGCCCCCCCATGCCTCCCTCCAGGGCTGACCCCAGGCTGGATAAGGCCCCCATCAGCCCTGCGAGGGCCTGGCAGAAGGCAGCTCAGCCGCCTTGGCTTCCTCCAGCTGCCTCCTGCAGCGCCAGCCAGCAAAAAATGCAAAATAAAGTAAAAGGCAGAAATCTGCTCTTGGCAATCCCCATTCAACAAGCTTTTACTGTGCCAGCACATTAGGCGGGAACTGCCCATTACCCTGCACGGGAGCACACAGGCACTAGTGAGGGTGTAACAGCCCTATCAGCGATGTGCAAAACCCCATAAACCCGGCGATTACCGGGGGAACCCCGACGTGCAGGAACACCTCCGCAGCCAGGCGAGGGAGGGAGGCCACCAGAGCCTCCTTGCTGCAGGTCTCCTGCCTCTCGTTGCAGAACATCCAGCCTCATCCCAAGTCCACGAGGGAGAGGGATTGTCCGGAGATGGGGAAAGGCATATCCCATATGCACAGCCTGGGAGGGTGCTGGGGTCAGCAGGGAGCAGCAATTGCCGCTCTCAACTCCCGCCAGCGCCGTYGCGTGCAGGATTCGTCACCCCGTGGACAGAAACGGGGTGTTCACTGGCCCCGCGGGGCCCGAGGAGAAGCGCTGCAGCAGTCCCCTCCCTGTGCTGCTGCTTGAAACAAAAGCTTAATTAACTACCAGTTTGCTGTCTGTTTAGAGGAATAAATCTAAAATCCAAGGACCGTAATAAAGCGGTGAATTATCTTCTTCAGCGGCTGAGAAGCAATGGCCCCAAAAATCAATATGCTGAAGTTACACATACACACACACACACACACACGTATGTTTGTTATTACTACAAATCAGGCAGCAGCAGAGAATGGAGAGAACCAGCTCAGCAGCTGGCTGGTAGAAAAGAAACCAGTTTTCCACCAGTTACAGCCCCTGCCCAGCCAGAGGTAGACATGGAGCATCTCCAGTACGGGCTCCCGACAGCCACCTCCGCAGTCCTGCCTGTAACCCAGGACAGAGCCGCGGTTCCAGCTCCGACACTGGAGCATCCTCCAGCAGCCGGACTCACCCTGCTCCGCTGGCCCAGGAAAAGACCTCAGGAATTTTCAACTGATCTTGAGTAACCGTATTACCATGAGTCCCAAAGCTCCCTAACCCAGCCATCGCTGGGCAGAACATGATGGTTTAGACCACCACAACTGGAGGAAAGGGGTTATAAACGCAAGGTGGGCTGTAAACCACCATAGACAAAGCTTAAAATATCATATCCCTGTAAAGGGCACAGACTGACAGTCGTAGCTGCTCAGCTGCGGGCAGCACACCCGTGGGCAGCTCCAGACAAGTCACGGTGACAGCGTTTATGTCGGCTTTTGGTGAGCGATGCCTGAGTGCTGCCAGGGCTCCAAAGGCACCCCAAGACCCTCCAGAGAATCCCTGTTCCAGCCCAGGACCCTTCTGCRATGCTTGCCAAAGCCTGGGGCTCAGACTCTGCCCATGTTTCTTCTTGGAGCCTCCTCTTGAGTGTCAAGCTACTGGGTCTTCATGGAAAAATAGTGATCACAGAGGAAGAGAATCACAGCGAACCACTGAGCTGTAATGCGCTACGACAAGCTACTTTCTCAAGTTCTCCCYGCACACAATTTTGCCCTTGAGATAAGAAATATAATTTGATTGCAGGAGCTGCAATGCCCAAGTGCTTTGGGCATAATATCACTTAGTCACAGTAACTTCTCCGTTCCCCTCAAGCGACATTGCTGGGTACAAGGCGCTCTTTATTGATATAAAACAACTTAGCTCCATAACTGGCTCAGCCTCAATTACTGCATTCACGCCTCTGTCCATCTCTGTAGCAACAAGGCGGAAAGGCTTTGAGCCTGGTACCGACCTCCCGCGCCGGCGAGCATCACCAGCCGCCCCGCCGGCGCAGAGCTGCCTGCCAGCGCCACGATGTGCTCTCAGTGTTCCAGGGGCTCCCGCAGGCACCGTAGGGCTGCGATGCCCGTCCAGGCAGCCCTGCTCCACCCCTGCAGTGCACCAAGGCTTTCTGCCTGTTCCCAGCCTTCCCGGGGGCAGCAAAAACAGCCCTAAATTTGCTCATATGTCAGCGTTTGGAGAGGGCACAGGGCAAAGACCAGGGAGGGGATGGTAGTGTGCTAAAGCCACCTTTGCATCCCCACCACAGGGAGCCCAGGAGCCACATGGGTCCCCAAGGCTGCTGAAGAAGAGAAGACTGTTTCCAAGAGAAACTGGGAAGGGCCGTGGCTGGTGGGACATCTCCAACAGCAAGCAGCACGGATGGCCTTGCTGCTGCCAGAGCACTGAAGCTGTGGGTGTTAAAGACTCATCCGCTGGCTTAGAGTCCCCTGCGATTGCGGCCTCCAGAAGATGCAACGTTTCCCTTCAAAGCTTGAAAAGCCCAGGCGCTGCTCAGCTAAAAGGCAGCTGCGAGAGTGCCCCTGACACTGCCCCGGGGGGGTGTTTTACCCACCACGARGGTCCCTGGGGCTGTTCTCCGGTCCCTGGGGGGTGCAACATAACCCCAGGCAGATGCCAATCTCTGCGCCCTCCTTCCCTGGGACAGCAGCTGGGAGCCCAGCAGTGACGTACAGCACTTCTGCACGGCTGAAAGATCAGAGCCAGCAGCATCCCCTGGGCACAGATCAGGCAGGGTTAGGGGCTGGTTGCAGCCCTCAGCAGTCAGGCYGGGCTCTCCCAGCTCGCCAGATTGCTCCGTGCTGCTTGGGGAGCAGGAAGAGCATTGCAACCCTCGCAGGGCTGCGGCTGCAATCGCCAAGGAGTGCTGCAGCCCACGATGCTGGTAACACAGCACAGGACATACAGCTCCGGTGCTCGGGTACCCGCTGGAGGTGCACAGCCAGGTCAGGTGTAAAACATGGGATCCTACAGCTCCCATCAGCGTGGGGCAGTGTCAGCACATCCTTGCATGGGGAATTTGGGAAGCTCCTGCCCTTGCAAGCCTGTCAGCACAGTCAATCCTTCACTTCCATTAGCTGCTAATTCACTTACAGCAGAGGAAAATAATAGAGGTAAGGATCACTCCTCAGCTCCCAATAGGATTATGTGTTCTGAGAGCAGAAGGGAAGCTGAATTTCCCTTTCTCTTCTTGGAGAAAGAAATTAGTGCATTTTTCTTACAGTGTTAATTAAAACCAGCAATGACCCTGGCTTCACCAAGAAGAAAACACAAAAGGTAAAAGGAAAGCCTGAACCAGCTTTATTGGTCAGAAAGGTTTCCTGACTGTCCTGCTGCAAAGGGAGATGCCCAGAGGAAATAAGAGCAGCAATTAAAAATTAAAGAGAGAGGGAGAGCTGTACAGCAGATTACCGAGATGTATTTGTGTCTCTGCAGTGCATTAACAGGGCTGCAGGTCCCCGGGGGGGAACTCCTGACACCCGCGGGGAACAGAGGCACCCGCAGTCGTGACAGCAGTGGGCAGCTCTGCCCAGCCCAAGTCCAGGCAGGGAAGGGGAAACAAAGAAGGGACCAAGCCCTGGGTAAATGAGAGCAGCAGGGGAGAATGGGTGGGAGATGCTGAACCACAGCTCCCAAGGAGAAGAGAGCATCCTCCCTTTGGGGGAGGTTTTTTGAGGCTAAACCCCCCCCAGAGAGCCTCCGCCGGGAAAGGGACAAGGCAGCACGTTCTAGGTTGGATCCAGACACCTCAAAAAAAAAAAAAAAAAAAAAGTCAGACCCGAGGGCTGGATCTGTGCCTTTGCTGGGCAGACTTCTCAGAGCTGCCAGTTCAGGTTTGCCTCCTCCTCTGCCTTGCTGTCACACTCAGCTGAGCAGCGTTTCCCAGCCCGGCACAGTCCCAGGAGGACACTCCGTTGCTCAGCCATGAATTAGCATCGAAAGGACACAGCACAGGGGAGACAGCAAGAAAAATAGGCTGGAGGAGCCTCCCAGGCTTATCAGCATGTTACACTGAGCCCCTGCAGCAAGTGCTGCCTCCCCAGGTGGGGGGTAGCCAGGGGCCACCGGTGCCCCCCAGCCATTCCACTGAGGATTTTATATCCCCCACGGCCCCAGGGCTCAGCCAAATGAGCTTGCTGACCTGGTGGCATCAACATGCACAATTTGGAGAGGTGCTTGAGCTCAAGAAAGGAGGAGGATGCAAAATGGTGCACCAAGGGGCTGGGAAGAAGGGAGAGCTTATAACCCCCCACCACAGCCTCCCGCCTGTGCATGGACTTACACAGGGGCCCAGGGCTCGTATCGACAGCCCAAAGCGAGCCCAGGGAGCCTGGGCAGGACACTGACACCCCCTGCAACGCAGCTGGGGAGTGCCAGAGCCAGGAGTCACCGCAGTTAGCAGCGGGCTGCTGGAAGGCTTGCATCAGCATTAGCCAAATCAAGAGGGACAAGGCAAGTCGAGCTTCAGCTGTAATTAAAGAAAATAAAGTCAGGGGTTAGGAGAGCAAGAACTCTCCAGCCTTTTAATTACTGTGGGAGAGTCGACGCTGCTGAACGGCTCGCAGCCCTTCCTGCTGGGGTTCGTAAGGAGCTTGCTGCCTCTGCCCCACGTGCACAGTGTCCCCAAGCCCGGCAGCCGCAGTCCAAGCACCCGAAGGGGAGCTGCGGGCACGTGTCCCCGTGCCCCATCCCTTGCATCCCATCAGAGGGGAGAGAAGCACCGTTGTCTCAGCCAAGGCAGCCCCAAGGCAGCCCCAAAGCTCCCCCCAAACACTGCCGTACCCCAGGCAAAACGCTTCTCCTGCTGACACGCAAGCACAGCTCTGCAGCCGGGCAGCGAGCACATCCCTCCGCAATGGGAGCCATACATCTTCATTTCACATCTCATAAACCCGTCCCGCTCCCTCGGCTAATGAAGCCCCGGCTCTCCACCGGTGCTGCCGCATCCTGGGCAGGCTGGGGGGATGCAACACTGGGATGCCCCACGCCAGCTCCTGTTCCTCTCACCCCAGCTGTCCCCAGGCAGGGAGCCTGGGAGGGTACAGAGCCCATGCCTTTATAACCGGGGAGGCGGTACAGGTGCCTGTGTGGCTTATTGACGCACAACCATTATCCACGAACCAAGCATTCACACGTGGCATGTCCACAACACTGACCCTGGCATCTCACACTTCTCACAGATAATGGGGAAAAGGGTTCAGCCATTGCTGCTGTTGGTCCCCGGGGGCTGGCAGGAGGAGGTGACGGTCCGACCGCGCCAGAGCCAGGTGGGAATGCCAGTGCTTTGCTCCAGTAATGAACTGAGCCTCATCTCGCTGGGCGAGCTGCATTTTGGGGATGCTTGGGGTGCCTCTGTGCTGAGCGCTGGGCATGGCAGGATCAGAGCCCAAACAGGGTCCTCCGCTGTCCTGTTTTGGACACAGCTCRTGGAAGGGGGAGAGCAGGAGAGTCCAGCATGGGCTGAGGCTCCCTGGGGTGCCCTCATTGCAGCAAGGACTTTGGGAGCCTCCAGCTGGGTTTGGGGGTCCCTACCTCCTGCTGGTCTTTCCTTCCAGTCACCCCTTCAGTAACCCGAGGGACAGACCCCCTCCCAGGCTCTGGATGCTGCCCACCTCTGACGGGGCTCAGCCAAGCTACTGCACCCCAACAGCCCCAAAACTCACAGCAAGCACAGCAGCCCAGCACTGACRGAGGCAGATGCAGATATCGGGCCCAGGCAGCTTTTGTTACCCAGCCTCTCTCTTAACTTAACACAAAGCACCTGGTAGACCCCGGGAGCCACCAGCACCTTCCTCACCCTCTCAGCCCCATCCAGAAAGCGAGGTCAGCTCCAGGCACAGGGCACAGCCCCAGGAACTGGTGGTGCTGGGGATTATCCGAGCACGGAGCAGCTGGGGCTGAGGAGGAGGCATCAGCCCACAGACCTCTCCAGCCAGCACAGGGGGATGCCCACGGTGACTCCTTCAGGTGCCCGCCAGCCCTAGCCATGCTGAAGGCTGCTAGGTCAGGAGGCATCCTACTGCCTCCACTGTTCAGAYAGACCGGGAGAAGTCCCATTTTGCAGCCCCATCTCTGCCAAAAGACTTCAAAAATCACCCAGGAAATCATATATTGTCCTGACTTATTCTACCACATAAAACAACAATTGGAAAGCCCCCAGCTATGGGCTGAGATCATGCAATTAGACCATTAGAAAATAAACCTCTGAAACCCTCAGACATTTAAACCTGATAGGCCATATGAAGAAAAACGTTCACTTTTCATATACAATGAGTGCAAATCATTTTAGATTTTTATTATTATTATTTTAGAAGGGAAATAAGCATATTTCAATCCAGTCAAGAGTGAAATTGAGTTTAACAACAAAGCAATTTCTATTAGTGGAGACCCAGGGAGAAAAAAAAAAAAGGATGAATAGAAAACTCACAGAGAAATGTGTCAGACAATGGTGGAATTAGGAATTAAAAGCGACTTTGCTTTACTGCTGATAATATAAGCACATAATGATCTACCTCATCGCTAATGCGCTCCCTTCCCATATAAACACTAAAATCACAACAGCAGAAAAGATTGGGATTTAATTCTGCCCCTCTCCCAGCAGGGAAGGGAAGGGGGTGCTGTGCCTTGCCAGCCCCCCTTAGGGCTGGTCCACCTGGAGAGCGCCTGGAGCGAGATCCTGGCCGTTGCACCTGCAGCAGGCTGCCTTAGTCTGGGCTGAAAACGGGGTGGCTTTCACCCCCGCTGAACGTCTGGGGCTGCCCTTCACAAGAAACAGCCTCGAGGGCATGGGCAGGCAGGCACCGGGTGCCCTCCACGCCGGGCTGCTCCTGCCTGCCCTCCGGCTGCCTGGACCGCGGGCAGAAACACAGGCAGCAGCCTGGCAGGGCTCGCGTTTCCCGAAGGCAACTGCTGTTGGGGAAGGGTCTCTAATCCCCCGGGATGTGTCCCGGCGTGCCTCTGCCCCTGCCGCCGCTGGTCGAGGTGACCAGTCCTTGCACGTGTCCGGGAGCTCAGGCTGAGCTTCCCGCGAGGGACCTGGAGCCGTTGCAGCCCTCTCCCCCAGCTCCCAGCCCCAGAAATCTCCTTGGTGAATAATAACCTGTAATTAGCTGCGTTGTTTGCTTTGCTTCGGTGTGTGGCTTGTTTTCAGGATGGCCTCCTGCCCCTTCACCCCAGGGGGGACAACAGAGAAGAGAGAAAGGTGTTTCTGCCTCCTCCAGCCTCAACGCCCCGGGGCGGATCTGGCTGAGATGGAGAGGAGAGAGGAGAGAGGAGAGAGGAGAGAGGAGAGAGGAGAGAGGGAGGAGAGGAGAGGAGAGGAGAGGAGAGGAGAGGAGAGGAGAGGACCCCCCGCGCTCCCACCACCCGCAATTGCGGGGTCCGAAGCAGTGGGTGCTCAGCGGGGGCAGGTGCACAGGGCAATGGAGGGGCAGCATCCCTGCTCGGGAGAGAGGCAAAGCGGGGTCCCGAAGCCGGGCACACCTGCGTCACAGCCGCAGCCTGGACCTGCCAAAAACCACCCTCATGAACCCCAACTCCTGGCCAAATCCTGCCCTACCATGCAGGTTGTGCCTTTTCCTTCACCTCCCCTACATCCTTYCCCATCCCACTCTTCTTCTCTATTCACTGCTCACACTTTTGGGGACAGGCAGTATCCAGCTCTCGCATGTCCCCCGTGTGTCCCCCACCACCACTGAGCCGTGAGGGACCCCGAGGGTCCGCATCCCAGGGCACACAGCGGCACCGTGGGTTCTCTCCAGGACGCCAAGGTGTCATTGCTCCTCATCTTGAATCGTCTCCATTGCCAAGGATCTAGGTCGTTGGGTTAAAAATTGAAAGTTTGAATAGTCTAAAGTATCAAATCTTAAAGCAATTACATTGTCCTAAATCTTTATTGGCTTTAAAGATTAACTTCTCATCTCCAACGCGGCAGCTCCACTTGTTTCTCCTCAGCAGGATTCACAATTTGAATATGGAGACAAAGGAATATTGATCGCACCGTATATTACTAAATGGAATTTTTTGCACCATTTTCTTTCATTTTTCTTTCTTTCTGTCATTCTTCTCCTATAGATGAACCAGTGAAGGTGAACTGCTGCAGGAGCTGGAGATGGGGTCACCAGGCGCTCCATCACGGAGGCTGAGAGGAATGCAAAACTCAATTTCAAGCAAGTCCTGTTCCCTTTGAAGTCAATTAAGTGGCTCCCAAGGACCTTGGTTGAGAGGAGACGGACGGAGGCAATCGGGGGAGAAGCAGTTGAGTAAAAGAGCAGTAAAAGCACAGAGCAATTCCCTCGAATGCTGCTGATCCATCAGCTAAGAGGGTCTGTGAAGGAAGAAGGCTCTTGACACCTGATTTTATAACCAGCCCTCCATCCCCACCCCGGCAGAGCCCGGCGGGGGCACGCTGCCGAAGCCACCCCAGCCGCAGGACCCTGATGCAGTGGGACGGCTGTGACTCAGTGGCTTTTCCCTGGGGTCGGATCCAGCCGTGGGGTAGGGACCCAGCCATGTCCGTTAGGGATGAGACCTCAGCCAGCCCGGAGGGCACTTGTCCCCATCCCGGGGGGATTCCCCTTGCTTCAGGCTCAGGATCCTTCCAGCACGATGGGGGTCCAGAAAGGGACACCACGAGGAACACGCGGTGGCATTTGTGTGACCCCAAGGGGCCCTGGCYGGGATGGAAAGCCGACTGAGAACAGGCAGTTCCTCAGGGCATGATGGTTTGGGTTTTTTCCCTTACATTTGCTTACACACGAGGGAAGAGCACACTGCTGGCAGAGCGTGTGTTCCCACGTTTACCCACGTCAAAGCTGTCTCGGAGCCCGTCTCTTCTGAATTTCCAAAACCAAGAGGAGAAAATCAGAATCAGCAAATTGAGGAGCAATTGGAGCTGTGCTTGGCATTCATGAGGATCGATAAATCTCCTCCAACACCGGTAAATAACCAGACTTCGCTCCTTGCTTGGAGGAGGGAGCATCCCCCTTCCTAACACCTGCAATAAGACACTTGCAATTACTGCTTTGTCTCCTGGAAACTAGTAAATAATTCAAACAAACTCCTTTTTTTACTTTTGTTTTTCATTTTAATTAATCCACATAGAATTTTGTCCTCCAAACACAATCACAGCAGCACAGGAACAGCAGGTAGAGAATCTCATTACCCAACTTACCAGCCAGATCCTAGAGCCATTATTAATGGAGACTTCACCACGTGAGGAACTAATAAAACCTGATGGCGAGGGGGAAGGGGAACGCTCCTTCCGGAGCACATTGCCCTCTCCACCTTGTCCCCGGGATGTCTGATGGTTGGAGATGCCGGGGGGTTGCCATGCTTTAGGGACAGCCAGCACCCTGCCTCCTGCAGCACCCAGTTTCTTGGCCCTGCAGCCAAGTGCCACCTCCAGCGCACGTGGTCCAGGAGGAGCTGCCGGGTTCAAAGCAAGATGAGGAGATCAGGAAAGCTGCCTCAGCACAGGCAGGTCATTGCACAGACTCTTGCCCAGCCGCTGGCAGGAGGCAGAGTCCAAACGCATGTTCTGATGGTGTGGCGTTAATCCTTCCTTTCTCTCTCGCTACACCAGTTACACCAGTAGCAGCCACATCCTCAGAGCACTGCCTCAGCACCAGGAATTGCTCTCGCCTGGGGGTGGCATTACGGAGATGCAAACACCCAGGCACTCCCAGGTACCTGCGCTGGGAGGAGAGAGCAGGACCGTGTCCCCCAGCACCCCAGCTGTGGGGGGAGGCCCCCATGCCTGCTGCTTTGGGGGGTTTGGATCCTGCCCCCACGTTCATGCCCATGACCCCCCTGTGCTCACAGCTCTCCTACAGCGAGCACCCAGCTGTCCGTCCATCCCCSGGTGCTGGGTCCATTTTCTGGGTGACCCCACGGGAAGGGTGTTTCTGTAAGTGCCCAGAAGAAAACCCCTCTTCCTTGGAGCACCCACTGTACTGATGGGTTTTTCCTGACAAGGCATTCCCAATGGGGCAGGCACATGAGGGACACCATTCTCCCGAGGGATACTGCACGCTCGGCACGCTCGTGTAACAACTGCCACAGAGGAAAATGCCAGTATTACCTGGAGCTGCTTGCACAGAGACAGGGCATGGCCGTGGCTGGCTGGCAGCACACGCTTGTTCGGCTCTTTCTTTCCGATCTGCCTTTTCTCCTTGTTCCCCCAGACCCGGGGCTGAGAAGCACTGTGTTGGGCGTGCAGGCTGCTGCGCTGCAAGGCAGGGAGGAGCGATTCACTTAGGCTCGACGGCTTCTCTGCCTTGATCAGCTGCACTTAGACAAACAGCAGTACATCAGTAAGAAGCTCTAATTAGAGGTGTTAATAGTGCTGGGAGCTGGGGGAAAGCGCATCGAGGCAAGAGGGAGAACGGTTTACAATGTAAGGAGAGCAACAGGAGGAGCTGGGAGACCTGGGATGCCCAGGACCTTCCCTGTCTGCTGCACACCCAGGGGGTGGGATGATCAAGCTCCAGGAGCCCACGTGAAATTGCCAGGGAAATATCCCCTGTGCTGATTATCTTGAATAATTTATGCAGATGTTATCATGCATTCATATTTTATGGAAGTCTTGCAAAGCCATGATCATGGTTATTCACAATCATTTGCTCCACTTCTCCATCAGTGGGGGGTGMGGGGATGAAGCCGGAGTGCAGGTTACACCTCGGGGACCTCGGCTCCCCACGACACTGGGACAGGGCACGGAGCAGCGTCAGGGCAGCCACATTCCCAGAGGACCAGCACAGGCTGGGTTTTACCCCTCCATCCCAGCATCCATCCCCCCAGTACCTCCAGGAGACAGGCACCCCAGGGCAGAGGGGACGGCAGACACTGAGAGTCACGGACGCAGTGCAGCAAGCACAGCTCCCACCGCGACCCCGCTCCTGCACCCGTCGCCTCGCAGCCCTCTCTGGCCCTGAGCCTGCAAAGCAAAGAGGCTCCATGGCCCCGAGGAGGGACCCAGGAAAGGGACAGTTCCTGCAGCACCGTCCCCTCTGCTCAGGAAGCTGTCACACAGCGATGCTGAGCAGGACAAACGGACAGGAGCTGCTCCCGGGGGAGCGGGTCCCTCGGTCCCCCGACGGGTGGGATACAGGCTGGGGCGGAGGGGAGCCCAGGCACCCACTACCTGACGCTGAGCTGCGCAATCCTGCCCGCGGCAGGCAGGAAGGGGCATCGCTTCCCTTTAGGAAAGGCGGGCGGCCGAGCTGTGCAGCAATTCCTTCCAGCAAGGGGGATGGATGAAAGGCCACGGCTCCTCTGCTGCCCAGCTCGAGGTGGGGCGGGCAGGAGCCTTCCTGCCCGGGGCTCCCCGAGGCTGTGGAAGGGCGTGAGCCATCCCCGCATCTCCCCATTGCTCCACATCTCCATCTGCTTTGGGGTCAGGAATACTCAGCGCCTTGACTCAAGGCCACGTGGGGTGGTGATGGTCGCTGCAGGAAAAGCAAAGGACTTTGTGGGGAAAAGAGAGAGAGGAGGAGGAAGGGGCAGGTGGTGCGTGGGGTGGAGAAGAAAAGACAGGAGTAAGGGGAAAATTTGAGGAACCAGAGGGGAGGTGCTCAGACCGTGCTGGAGGAGGACGTGGCTGCAGGGAAGCCTGCCAGCATCCAGCAGAGCAGAAAATCAACAATATTAAAGCAAAGTCGCTGGATATTTTAATTCCCTGCAGCTCCTGCTCCTCGGAGGACAGCAACGATGACTGAAACGCAAGCAGAAGTTAAACAAGAGGCATCTTGGTCTGGTTGTTCAGCCTGTAAAAGGCACAAGGAGCACAGCAGGGACGTGGCTCACAAAGGACCGGCACGTGTCCCCAGCCAGCCCCAGTGCCACCCCCGCATCACGCATCCCTGGGAGGTGCTGCCGGCGCTGCCTCCCCACCGCCACGCTCTGGTGTGTCCCTTCAGGGGCACCCCAGGAAGCCTTCGCTCAAGCCAGGCTGCCCCCGCCTGCAGCAGCTTCCATCTATTTCAATCAGAAAGCCTTCCCTGACAAGGGGCCAGAAACGTCAGCTCCTGCGAGGCGGAGCAGGGGGATGCAGACCAACGGCCTCTGCCATGCTTGGGTCCRCTGCTCAGAGCCTCGTTTATCATTTACCAACAACACGGGCATGCCCAGCCTCCCCGGCACCGGGCAGGGGACGAGCAGCACCCCRTCAGCGGCCGGGGTTAATCAGGTTTGGCCCCTGCCAACGACATCTCGCAGCCCGGGGAAGGAGCACGCTGCGTATCCGAAGGCAAGCAGGAGCCTGGGGGCTCACCCAGAGCTGAATTTCCTCCAGGAGCTCGCATCGAGCTCAGTCAGAGCACTAGTGATTTATTAGGAGAGCTGCTCCTTGGAGCAGCTGCGAGCCGTAAGGCTGTAGTACAGGCATCTGCTTCACCAGGGAGGGGTCGTGAACAACACGGGGTGATTTATGGGGCAAAAGCTGCTGGTTTAGCACAGGGTGTACAGCGGGGGGTGGCCCTCGGGGCTGGCTGGGGCAGGAGAGCTGCCACCAAACCCAAAGGGTCCCTGGGTGATGAGCAATGGGTGGCAGGGCTTAGGGACGGGGACACCCCCACCTGCCCCCAGCCCAGCCGGCAGCACAATGCAAAGCAGGCTGCGAGCCCTGCTGCCAGCAAGTCGAGAAACAGAGCAGGCAGAGAGACCACATCTCAGCTCCGAACCTACAAAACGACCCTTTTTTTTTTTTTTTTTTTTTTTTTTTTTTTTCCTCTCCCTTCCCTCTTTTTACAGGAAACAGCTTCTCCAGTTTTTGTCTGGAGCAGCCAATCAAACCCAAAGAGTTGCATCTGACTGCAAGGGGAAAAAAAAAATCCAGGTCTATTAAAAATGATGAAAGACACCTTGACAATGTCCTTTTAATGTAATTAAAAACCTATTTAAAGGCATGCCAAATGTTTACTAATTAAACGAGCGCTTCATTCTGTAGCCATAATGAAAAAAGTAATTGTGATACTTTTAGCAAATCCCAGGCTTTTAAAGAAATAATTACTTTATAGACAATCAGTTACTAAATTAAACTATTCTTTACCCACTGTTATTTTTGCTCTTTTGCGCAGCAAGTTGAATCCTGAAATTACCTGGGACAGATTTTTATTCTGAATAATGAATATTTCAAAGGAAATAGGAATAGAGAAAGAAGAAAAGCAGGAACCATTAATRGGTCCCCAAACCTTAATACGTGGCTGGTGGGAGAAGCGTGATGTGGTTGGAACAGGCAGGAACGTGCCCGYGTGGCTGTACACCTGGTGCACCGGTGACAGACCCCCAGCAAACCATCCCACTACTGCTCCATCACTACCACCGAGGCAAATGAGGAGCACCGACGGAGGCAAAGCCTCCGCAGCTCGGGCACAAAGGGTGGGTCAGCCCTCCGAGCAAGATTGCCGTGTTGTTCATGGAGTCAGCCGTAGACTACGCTGATCCCCTGAGGATGAGAGAGGTGGTGGAGTCTCCATCCTCGGGGATATCCAAAAGCCAACTGGACATAGTCCTGGGCAACCTGCTGTGGGTGGCCCTGCTTGAGCCGGGGCTTGGACCAGATGACYTCCAGAGGTCCCTTCCCACCTCAGGCAGTCTGGGATTCTGCGATGACCAACCCCAGGAGCAGGCGGGCAGGGAAGACGGTCTTGTAGGACACCACAGCCCTGCACTCAGATGCCTTCGAGAAGTCGCGTAACATCTTGTGCCCTACCTGCAAAACAGGCTCCTCAGCTTAGACCACGAATTCCTCCAAGGCAGGACCGTCCCCTTGGTGAGCACCTGCAGAGACCCGACGTGCTGCAGCCGCACACCCCAGGGCTGCCCAGACGCGGCCAGGCTGCCGATGCTCCCCCCGAACRGGTCTGAGCTCACGCACAGAGGGACAGGGAAAGGAAACCAAGCACCCCCACCCACGTCATTAATAAATACCCATCATGAGAGTTTCTCTGCCTCCTCCTTCCGCAGACACTCTCAAAAGCAATCCTGGCCAAGAGAGGGCTCTTACTTCTGTACCGGCGCACACAGCACTAAATTGAACATGGCTCTATAAACCACCCGGCGCTTGTTTTTCAGCCAAGGTGCGTGCGTGTGCTTCAGCCCGTCAGCTCTACCTGGCTCTTTCCGAGAGGAGGCACAGACTTTGAACACAAGCCCACTAATCTAAGATGACACTAGGCTGAATCTAGAGAGGCAGGCGAAGGCGCGGCGGTGACCAAGCGTCTGTGCAGGCAGGCAGCGGATGGCTGGCTCCCAGCTGTCGGGTTGCAGGGGCCTTTGGTAGCAGATGGAGAGTCTGATTGCATTTGCTGATAATGGATTAGGAGGCTTATCTTTGATCTCGACTTTCTCCCAGTTAGTCGATTTCTTGAGGGGCTCTGCGGGGAGGCGTTACAAGAGATTTATTAACAAGATGAACTGCAATGCCAGGAAAAGCTACTTCTGCAAAATGCACTTTCCCTCTCACGCAAGCAGAGCTTAAACCCGCCCCCCCTCTGAATGCACTCAGCATCTTTCCTCCTCGGGGGACTCGAGCAGATCTGCTCCTTCCCTCGSGGTGGGCTGGCAGACGTTCATCGATGCGATGGGAAGCGGCTGCAGTCCTTGCCCAGCCATCCAACAGCCTCCAAAATGTCCTTATTTGCCAACAACGGCAAATGAAAGCACCTCAAAAGTTAAGCACCCAGGGCAGAAGAAACTGCAGGGAGAGGCAGCTGTGTCCCCAGCACCATCACAGCCTTTCCCCGGGGCCAAACTCCYCTCAGCTGCTCTTGCAACGGGACCCGGGAGCCCAGCTCTTCCTGGGGCTGGGGAAACAGGCAGCACCTCCAAAGACATCCCGGTAAGGTGAAGGATTGCTTTGAACGCCCACGGGTTTTCAGGAGCTGGGTCTGACTGGCAGGCCAGCCCCTCGGCTCAGCTTCTGCAGAGAAGGTGGATGCTCCCCGCTTACCTTACGCAGTCTCCAAAAATAACCGAGCGCTTCCAGCAGCATCRCCTGCCCCCGGCTGCCCCTCGAGCTGCAGGGAAGGAGCAGGCACACAGTCCCCTCCTGGGTGCAAGGCAGCTTATTTGGGCTGCCTGAAGGCAGGCATCGCATCTGGAAGCCCTACCTGGCCCCGGCGCGTCTGACCGCAGCCCTGAAGCAGGGCTGTTCCTGCAGGGATCGCTCCCAGCCCTGGGAAGAGCCAGCGACTGAAGCTGCATGTTGCTGGCCAGCAAGTCTGAATAATTCATTTTCAAGTGTTTTTCCTTGAACGTGATCCACCAAGCACGCCTCGCGCTGCCCCAGAATCGGGCTATTTTAGCAACGGTACCATCCTGCAGGTAAGGAAGCCAAGACCTGCTCCAAGGCACCTGTCTAAGGCCAGCAAAGGAGCCAGGATCAGAGATTCAGAGCTCAGAGCTCAGCTCACTAGACTGCCTCAGCTGTACCACCCGTGGACGCGGCACGAGGCGACACTGCTGAACCTTTGAGATAGCTGCGACCACCGCTACCTACCAAGCAGCAGCTATAGGGGAAGGAAGGAGCAAGGAAAAAAGAGATAAAGTGATGAGGGAGGCAGACGAGAAGCAGGGAAGGTAAAGGAGAGAGGAAAGCAGGGAGGCAACCCGCACATTCATCACCCCGACCCCACCGTGGGAGTTTTTGCCCGTTTTCTCTACAGACACAAGTCTTCACTGCTGCTAGGGAACAGGGTTGCCCTGTTGTATCGGTGTCGCGCTCAAGCAGAGCGGCGCAGCCACGCACGACCTGCGCTGCCAGCCGGACCAGAGTCTGACCTCAGGCTGGACTGTGCACGGCATTTCGGAGAGTATTTGGCTTTGGGGAGAAAAGAGCAGGCCAAAACCAGCCCCCTCCCGCCCCCAACCTCAGGGTCTCCCAGAGCACCTCCTGGAGCAGCCCCAGGGAGGGGAAGGTAGCGCTGGCCGTGCATCTGCTCTGCCCGAGAGCCGTGTCCTGATGCCCCCTGCTACCTGGCGCGGCCCGGCACGGCCAGCACGGTTTACCCCTACTCCCTTCCAAAGCAAACACAACAGGTGAAAATAAAGCAGACACCCCACCTGGATGGATTCTCAATTTTCTTTGCCAGCAGCTCTCACCAGCTGCAATTTCTCTGTGCTTTTGGACCCTGCTGCTGATCTACAAACCCTTGGCTAGTGAGAGCGCAGAACTCCCCCTTCCACTAAAGTGCACGTTCGTTTTCCCCAACAAAACCACCCACCGATCCACAGCACAGCTCTGCACAACAGGACACACCATTTCACATTAACGTAGTTATTTGTATTGCAAMAGCATTCGGAAAGCCTAGGCCCAGGTTGTACGGACACCGCTCCGAAGCGCTGGCAATTCAACTCAACAGTCATTTATTCGTCTSTCTCCGGTGCTCACGCGGTACATCTGCGCTGCACAGCGGCAGCCAGCCCGCGAGAAGGGTTTCACAGTTGACACCAAGAGCAGCGGTGAGGATTCGGCCAGAACCCAGATTCATACAAAGGGATGCAGTAAGTGAGCACCGGGGTACGGGAACGGGAGTCTTCCTTAAACAATAAGCAGCCTGCTGCATGTTTAATCTTATGCTTCACTACAAACTAAATAAATTGGCTTTTCCTGAAACCATGGCCACAGCACACACCGTCACTGTGCCTGGGAGCCTGACAGCATCTCACAACCAACGTCCGTTGAGGGGTTGAGCCGTTGAGATTAACAGGTCGGATCAGAGCGGTTGTGTTGCCTTTTAGCAGCCCCCTTACTCTGTGAGAATTAACCCCTTATCTTGTAACTTTAAGTCCCTGTGGAGTGGCGCTGGACTGTCTGGTCCACGAATGCCTTTGCAAAACCAAAGCACAGGTAACCCCCTGGCATACAGACCAACAAGCCTTATTCTTTCTTTTCTTATCCCTGTTGCACATGGGATACTTGCAACAGATGAGGCCGCAGGCAGAGGAGGAGCGTGGCAAGTGTGCAGCTCAGATTGCACAGCAGCCGTTCCCGTGTCTGCCTTCAGACCCAAGGATGAAAAATGAATTCAGCAACCAAGCCACAATTCATCTCAGCTGGCTAAGGTCTGCCTTTACAGCCGGATCCAAGCACAGACACCACTTAGCCTGGCCGATTTCCTGTGTTGATGCTTCACCCAGGACCCTGGCAGGAGAGCCTCATTAATTACAGAGGCTGGAATTGTCTCTTYGCTAGATAAGGGGGAAGCCAAATGCACATCAGCAGCTGTACGTGCCCAACAGAGCAATAAACTCTGCCAGCGAGTGCTGCTACGAACCAGCCCTAGCAGGGGACGACAGGAGTGCTGCGTGCTCAGCTAACCCCGGCTGGGCTGCCCCAGCTGCAGGTCCAGCTTGGTGGGYGGCATATCGATGCCTGGGGGAGGAGGGATGCTGCCACGTTCAGAACTCTATTGCCAGCTGTAGCCAGCTAGMAGAGGCTTCCTCCGCTCCCCTCGGGCTCTTTGCACATGCTGATTTCTACCCRCTCATCTGCGGGTGCTTTGCAAAGGAGGTCAGGAGCTCTGCGGGGGCACCTCAGCCAGCGGCCGCAGGGACAGGACCGATCCCCGCTGCCTGGTTGTGACACATCCCCACCCCAAAGCGGGGCAGGTTGGTGGGAGCTCGCCTCCTGCGCCCGGGGCCCAGCACGGACCCCGCAGCTCCATTGCTCCGAGCTCGGCCGCCTGTGCGGTCACACTGAGAGGGTGAAGGTGCTGTCAAGGTCACGCACGAACCCCCTGCCCCAGCCGGGCTTCTGATGAATCACATTAAATGCAAAAATATCACAAAGTTCCTCCCATTCCACACGATATCCTCGGAGGCTCTTAATCACCTTCCTGAACCAGCAGGATGAAGCTGCCACCCCACAAAGAGCAGGGGAAGCTTCCAGGATCAACCCCATCCTCGAAAGCACATCCAGACCGGCATCCTGTCCACCAGGCCCTTACCAGGAATGTCCCACCAATACCACACCACCTCCCTGTCCCTTCCTGTGTCCCTCTTGGCCTCCTGCCTCTCCAAACCTCTCTCCTCCGCAGCTAGGAGGATTTGCTCCAAAATCCAGTCCTTCCCAGCGGAGAGGAGGTCAGCCCCGCACCTCTCCCAGTTCCTCCTTCAGTTTCCCACCTGAGCCGACCCCGAATCCAGGACCTGCAGSCTCCACAGCCATTCAAGCAGGGACAGCAGCTCCTGCTGACTCTTAGCTGGAAGAAGGAGTTACCTTCACACCTGGGTGCTGATGCAACTAAAATTGCCAGTTTGCTCATCACAGGGGGCCCAGCTCCTCTCCCAGCCCGTCAGCGATCCCTGGTTTATGCCCTGTGACAACAGAACGGGGCTGCTCACGTTTAGTGCCTCAAAGCAAACAACATCACTTCATTCCTTTCCTTTTGCTCCATACAAAATAGGCTACAGAGGCCTCAATTATAAAATAAACAACACATCTTCCATCTCCGCTGTACAGCACCGAGCACCTTCTTATTAACGGAGGGCAATTATAATTATTGACACAGAGGTGAATGCAGAAACACCGTCAGAAGAGCTTGTGTTTGAGAGCAGCTGTGTCCCGCATCCTGAACCAGGGCGTCATGTTCTGGCTGCTTCAGGAGGATGCAAAAACCCTTTGCAAACACACGGGACAACCTGCCCTCACTCAAGCCTGTTCCTGGTTTCTAGCACTTAGAAATTGGCCTAAGCCCCAGCACAAGGTCTAAGAGCCCCTCTGCTATTTCTGTGGTCATTAGTTATGACAACTGGCTCTATCATGGTTTTACATGCTGGAAGTGCTGCGGGGACAACAGCTAATCAGCATTACGCATGCCCTATCACCTCTCGGTGCCCACAACCCCCCATCCGAGCCACAGCTCTGCAGAAAAAGTCGCTACAGAGAAGGAAGGAGGAGAAAGGGGAAAAAAAAAAAAAAAAAAATTATCTTGGCTCCCAGCCCAAGCCTTTCTCTTTTTAAGATGCATTTCAAGAATCTGCTGGCTGGTAACCTGCTCGAGTTACAAGGAAGGCTGCTTGTCAAGAGCTGACCTGAGCTGGATGTAATTGAAAGCCAGTTGCTGGCGGCGGGAGCGAGAGATGGAAAGGGCACCTTGGGGAGGCTCAGCACAGAGCAGCCCGGAGCAGTCGGGGCGGACGGGAGCCGCACGAGCAGAGAGCACCCTCTGCAGCTACGCCGAGGAGAGCCAGAGCCTGGATTCGGAGAGTCTGGGTTCTTCAGGTCTGCGTTGGAGAGCCCTGGGCTGCTTCCCTCAGCTCCTGCCTGTTAAATCAGATCCAGCCTGTTCGCTTTGCACTCAGCAGGCACCGAGCCTTCTGCAGGGTACCTCGGAGGGCAACGCGCCGCTTGCATACAGACCCGGCACCGAGAGAGCCCGTGTCACGGCAGCAAGACCCAAAGGTCTGTCTCACAGCACCCGGACGCAGAAGCCCATTTCAAGGTGTTTCTCCGCAGAGGTTTTCCCACAGCACTGCCAAACACAGAGCAGATACGGTGCATTTCTCCCTGCGCCCCCGAACCGCGCAGCTTCCTCCGCTCAGGTGGAAGTGCTTCCTCCGCTCCCTCTTCATCAGCAGTCGGGCCAGCAAAACTAGGATGAGAGCCAGCCAGGGACGAGCCAGCGCCTGCCCCGGGCTCTGCTGCTGCAGGTCCTCCCACAGCTTCACAAACCAGCGAGCCCCTCGAGCGCTCGCAACCTGCCTCTGTTCATCATCCCTTAGAGATGTAACTCTTCCCACCTCCCAGCCCTCAGACAGGAAGGCTTGTGCTAAGTTTTTGGACAGTATTTTACATCCTGGGGAGGGGAGAAGAGCTGTTTGCAGCTACAAGCAGCTCCCAGGACAGCAGTGCTGCCAGGGGATTTGCAAACTGGATTAGCTGGGAGCAACCGACTGCTAATCCCAGCTCCACCACTGAGGATGCCTGTTGTCTTGGGCAAACCACTTCACTTTCCGTTTCAAAATTCTCCTGTTTTGCAATATTTATCTCCTGCATGAAGTGTTTTTGGCGGAGGAATTTATTAGCAGAGGAAAAACAAATCAAGTATTTCACAGCAGTACTTTGCAGTAGAAAATACTGAGCAGTCTCCACACCTAAGTATTATCGATATCCTAAGCCTTTAATTCCACCAGAGACAAAACAAGTTCATTTGAGAGCTTCAGTCGGTGACCCAGGAACATTATCATTCTTGCTAATTATAGCCTCTCATGAAAACATTGACCATCGAACTGTGCTTTCAGCTGCTTAGTACTTACCAGGGTATTCCGGCTCCTTTTCCCTGCGGCCCAAGCCCCCGCCACCTTAAGACTTCATCACCATCTGAAAAGAAGTTCAATTCTTAATGGTGCAACGTGACCCTTCACTCCTCTCAAAATAAAGTGACACACGTACACACGCACACAGAGTGAGACCAAACCACACCACAGCATGCTGCGAGTTGAAGAGCCAGTGAAGACAGAGGCAGAGAGCTCTCCCTGCGCAAGCCTGGCCCACGGGCTCATCTTCACGGGCGATCAGGATCTCCGCTTTACTGGTCCCTCATTATCGCTACTTATCAGCACATCATTTCTTAACTCCCGGTTGCCTAAATATGAAAAATAATCTCCTTGTTTTCCTTCTACGCGTTGAAGCACTCACCTCTGCTTCTCACCAACACCGCCTGGCCACGGGCAGCCACAGCCTTGGCTCCCTCACAGACCGAGATCTTTTGCTTTGATCCTGCAGTGAATCCAGACCCACGGTGGGGGGGAGCTGGTGTTGGAAAGCAGAATGAGACCCATATATATATATATGTTGGTTTTTTTTTTTTTTCTTCTCCAGAGTTTGGACTGGGGTGTGTGAAACTGCCTAAGCAGAACCAACTTATGCCCTAGGAACCCTTTCCCCGGCCCAGTCATGAATGCCAAGCAATACTTCACTTGCCCGGTGAAAAAAAAAAAAAAAAAAATCCTTATGGTGGGTAAAAAACAAGGTCTGGTTGCCCATAGCCTTGTGACAGCCCCAGGAACGCGTCCATCAACCCAGAGCTCCATCCGTAGCAGACCCACCGGGTTCCCCAAGCACTCACGGTTATCAGGGCAGCTTGAGCTGCCCAACGCCCGGGAGCAGCAGCAGTGACAGCTCTGCAGGGCGAGCCAGGAGCGTGCCACCACCAGCAAGGGCACAGGCCCACAGCGCCCAAACGGGGTGCAGCGATGGTAGCCAGGGTTAGCCACAGCTAGCCATCGCTAGGCAAGGCAGGGCCGAGGCTAAGCGAGTAAGTCACATCAGTAAGACCTGGTCAGGATCAGCACAGTAAGAGGCCAGGCATGGACACGCACCTACTTTGTAGCCTAAACAAGGACCAACAGCAAGGAACTGAGCTCAAACACGGTGCCAGAGGGGAGCAGGGGGTTGGAGGAAGGTGGCCAGGCAGGCTGGAGCTAGGGAAATAGCCACGGGCAAACGTGCTCATAGCTAGCCCGCAGCGGGGGAAAAGTCCCTGTGACCATCTCGGGGCTATCTACAGTCACTGGCCCTTCTCCACTGGAGTCTGACAGGCACTCTCCTTAACTAACAGCATTACACGACACRCCTGGATCTCCCTCAGTACAAAGGGGTCTTAGCCGGGAAGCACGTCTTGAACATGAAGCTTCCAGTGCTGCAGCATTTCAGGTGATCCTCCCCTCCCACTCCCTGGGACTGGCGGTTTATTTGTTTGCTGCAGAACATTGTAAATACGCTTACCAGCTAGCAAACTTTTAAATCCAATTGCTTTCTGCATGAAATGAAACCCAGTGTGCGTAATGCCCTTTCCTTCCCCTACAGTCATTTTTTATGTGTATCAAGTCACAGCAGTGCTAGCATGAAAGCACAAAGCGTAGGCAAGCGCCGCTCCACGCCGACTCTGATGAACACCCGCAGGGGCACCGAGCGCCGTCCTCTGCCGCTGACTGCAAAAGGGCAGCACTCCGAGTCTTACCAACACGTCTGAGAATTTGCAGAATTAAAAGCTTATGAAGTATAATTATTATAATTATTCATAAACGTCATTGAGATCTGCCTGCGATTGCTGCTCTATTTCACTCTGCAGTGAGGTAAGGATGGCATATGAATGGGAACACTGGAACGCTCATTTTTCGGACTCACTCATGCCGTATTTTCTCCAGAACTTCCAATCACAGCACAAGTGCCCGTTGTACCGGTGAGTTTAGCACTGCCTAGTGCCTGCCCGCTGTGTGCCCCGACACGCCAGCGGAGAGCATCAGCCTCCCGCCCACGCCGTTAGCCTGCTGCCTCTGAAGGCAGAGGAGGAATCCCAGCCCTGCGGGGAGGAAGAGCAGATACTTTCATCGTGCTGCAAGGCTGGGTCACCTGCACACAGAGAAAACACCTAAATGGAAGYGCCAGCTGATGAACGTGTTGGTTTTACCCTGTGTCAAGCTGAGCATAGGAATACATGACAGCGGTCATTTATATCCTATACAGATATTTTATAGGAATACGTATAACGGGAAGAAAGGTAGTTTAGAAATTTAGTCTGCAAGTTTTAGATGAGCATTTGGAGAAATTTCAGCAAGGGAAAAGGCTGAGCACTCACTGCTATCCTCCACCTGCGTTCTCCTCCGTCAGCCACGCTGCTTGAACAGGACAGAGGCACTCTGGCAGCTCGCGATTCTTTCCACTGCCCCCTGCTTTTAGAACCACACACTCGGTCCCACGGCAGAGGAGCACAGCACGCAGCCCTGAGCATCTCCGCTGTTCTACTGCTACAGAGGAAATACTTTACTTCTTAGCACAATCATTCAGCACTGGAGCTGTTAAACAAATGCTCTGTACCACAGTTATATTTTTGCGAGCACGAAACAAATAATGATGTATGGTGTGAGGCTCTTTTAAACAGGTTATTATCTGTGTAATTGTTTTTTTTACAAAGATTAATAATCATAACAAGCTTTGCAGGTCAGGCATTACCACAAGATGAGTGGCTCTGACAATAAGCAGTCACCACTGCATTTAGTAAGGATGCTTAATTGAAGCTAATTTCACTAAGTGACCTTAACAAATAGCAATTTCCCTTTATTATGACAGAATGAATGATTTTTTTTCATTTAAGGCACAAACCTTCTATTTTTTTCCCCCTTCATGATCTAACTTTGAAGTGCAAACTCCTAAATGTCCTTTTATCCAAAGATTCAAAGGGCTGTGCGCAGCAAAAGCTAACCTGCAAGGTTCTTTTCTATTTGTTCACATAAAGGATTTTACAGTCGGCTATTGAATACAGATTCTTTCCCTCAGAATACCAAGGCCATCCAAAGATCACGCTAGTAGAACCACAGTGGATTTTGATGAATCTGCAAGTTACTGAATCTCAAGGGAAAAACGCAGCAGGAAAAATTTGTCTGTAGTGGCCTCCTTGCATGAGGCACTTGTTACCTTCCCTCGGCATCTGCATCTCTGCAATCATATTCTTTCACGTACAATCCAGCCCAATGATAGCCAGCCAAGCTGTTCCCCTGCTGCTCCCCCCATGCCCTTAAATCGCAGTGTGAAGCCAGGACTGAATTGCGCCTTTTAGTCACACAGTTTCTGACTGGACAATAGCCCTCCACATCTACATTTAATTTTAGATAAACAGGACCCAAATACTCCACAATTCTGATGAATTTTGTGGAGTCTTTCAGACATAACAACACTTGAATTAGGAGAAAAATATCTGAAGTCATGGGAAAGGATACTGGAAGAATCCACACACACACAAAAAACCCAAAAAAACCCAAAACCAACCAACCAACCAAAAACCCACCCAATGAAAAAACGCACATTAGACAYATTCTCCCCTGAACAACGGGATCAGTTTTCTTAAGATGGGCTCTCAAACAGGACAGGGAAAGAAAACGGGCTAGGACTGAAGCAGCCACCCTGATTTCCTGAGGACATTTCACTAGTCTACACCATGACTAGAATTAAGTGGTTCAAAAGGGCTACTTAGCACTAAACAAAACATTTTCGTTTTCCTAAGCGGGCCCTTACAGGTGGCACAAGGCACTGCCGAGATCCACCAGTTAAGGCTGTCTCCCTTTTCCAAAGCCCCTGGCAGGACTGTTTAAAACAGCGACAAGAGCAATTCTGACAACTTAATAAGCATGTTAACAAAAGCATTGTCTGTAATTCACTTTTATTTGCATGGCTGTGACCGTGAAAAGAAATATAGTAGAGTCAGGTACACTCACTTGAAATCAGCATTTTCACTAGGATAATCACTGTGTGAGCCTGTTCTCAGTTATCACCAATTCTAACCCAAAGACACCTTTTATTAAAGTAAAAAAAAAGTTTCAGTCATTTAAATTAGACTTCTGCAGTGTCAAAATGTAAACAAAAGAGAAAGGATAGCTTGGAGGAGGACACGTCAACAGCTGACATAACTAAGACAGCAGAGAAAGTATGAAACAAACAGAAATTGAGTCAATGCCAGCAGCAGCTAAATGCCCAAACTCAGCTGAACAAAGCAGCCCCTTCATGTGCCCGCTGAGAATTATTCTCAGTTCCAGATTTGCTCTCTATTGCACTTTAAGGATGCTTTTTCCACTCTCTCATTAGTGCTTCTCTGTGGTACTAACACAATCTCTGAAGTTGAACTTATCAAAGCATCATTCTGAATTTATCCATGAAAGCTACAACAAACAGTCTCAACCTTGCTTCTGAACCAGTGTGGTCATATCAGAATGGCAAGTGTTTGTTAAGCAGCTAACTCCTCAACTTCATCTCCATCTTTAAATTCTCCCATTTTTTAGTATTTCTGCCAGCATGTTAGAAGACCTACCAGGGAACAAGGAAAACATGGTATTAACTACCACTGCCATTGAATTAGCTTAAGTGAGGCTACAAGACTTCCAAGGAAAATAGTGGTGTGGATAAAGTCTTTGAAAACGCATTTCRCTAGAAAAATTAATGGTCATGATTGTAAGATCCTGTCTTAACTAACATAGTTGCACAAGTCAAGTCAAAGTTGAGTATTGTGTCTACTGGCATGATGTCAAACAATGTGGTTCCTATTTATACTGACAGCAAACAATTCATCATTGCCCTAGAAAACAATCTTTGAGGTTCTCTTCATACACRCCTACTCTTCAAACAGAGGCAAGATGCTAGGCAACCTCTGTAGCATTAATTACCGGCACTTAATCAGGTTGGTGTCCAGGGAACCACATTCCCCAGCTGAAGTAAACTTGTGGAGTTCAAAGAAAGTCAAATGGAGCTTTCCCAGTGTGGTTAACTGACACACGGTCCTGAATTTATGGTCTTCTACGCTTAAATTATTTTTCCATCAAGTTATACCAGCAAACTCCACTAGGAAGTTCTCTTTCCAGTATAGTTTAAAATGGTCACAAAAATTGAAAGAACTATACCCGCAGAAGAGATCTTTTSTTTTTAATAACTGTACCACAGGAAGGTTTCCACTAAGATAGGGACCTCGGTAAAGGTTCTGGTTTGGTTTGGKTTTTTWTTTTYGGTTTTGTTTTGTTTTTTTAAAAACTTTTTTTATATCCCGTATGAGTTTAGCTGTATCTGCAGAAATTTATAGTTAGAATTATTTATAAAGAACATTTTATAAATGGTTCTCTTCCTGATCTCAACTTGCTAACATAGATTGTACCTAACAAAACTAACAAAACAAAAGCACATCACTTAATTATGAACAAGGTCTACAGTTGTAGAAATTTTGTCTTTCCATACATTCATACATCAAAATGAAAACTGGCAAGACAAAAATATAGATATGTTTATATGATATGCATTAAAGACAAATTTGTAGCAGTTTCTTTGGCACTCAAATGTCAAGAACATCAGTTTTCATATTCTCTTTAGCATTTGTTTGAAAAACTTGGGGATGCGATATGTCAAGATATTAAACCTTAGTAACAACCTAAAAAGACAAGAAAAAAAATGAAAGAAAGACTTTTTTTCAATAAAGTCAAGCAACTTAATGTGTAATTTCACTTATAAAGATAAAATCCCTAGTGTAAAACAAACCCACAATACCAGAAATGCAGCAAAAGCCTTTTTTCAAATCCCACTTAATTTAACAGTAAGCTCCCAATTCAGATTAACGTGAAATTGTTCAAAGGCCAAGGAGGTGAAATGAATGGGCTGGTAAATGCTGACAAAAAGATCAAGAGATGGAATCACAAATGGATGTCAGCATTACTATTCTTTATATTGCTATACCAAAAATTTTGACTGAACTAACAATTGTGTACAGCTGGGTGGATTTTTCACCTCCTGACAAATTGAAGAAATAGGAATAAGTGAAAAGCAATCATGTGTCATCATCAGCTTGATTAACTGAGAACTGTCTCTTAAGATCAAATATCAAAAGCGATACTTATATAGTTAATAGTAAAAAAAAAAAAAAGGCTATCCATGATGCAGTTTTGAGAATTTCATGATTTCTTGTAAAACTTGTCACAGAGCAATAATACTTCACTTTAATGACCCAATAAATAGTTCTGAACAGCCTTCTAACATTATCTGATACTGAGTCAGACCAAGCAGAACAGAGAAAAAAAAAGAAAAAAAAAAAGTAAAAGCATCCGATTCACAGAGGTACTGAAAATCCACAAGTCCTAGTCCATTAGTATCCCTGAAACTCGGTCTCAAAATGCTTTTTTGAAACTACATAAACTTAGCAATTTTCTTTAATTTCTAATAAAATAGTTGATATAATTCTTATATGGCAGATGAACAACACAAAAGTTCATCATTAAAAGGAATCAATTTAAAAAGCAACCTCACGAGAGCTGTAACCTAGCTACAATTAAATGGCATTGTTTTAAAAGCATTTATAAATTACTCATCACCACAAGGCCCAAGAATCATTCCCCCCCCCGCYGCCATGTACTGTAAGACAAAATTGTTCCTTGTGAACTTCCAAGTCTTTCTTCTCTCATTGATATGCAGGGGAAAACAGGTCCCAGGAAGAGTTCGGAGACAAAAGTCAGTAATTCCCTATCTTAAAAAGAGCTCTTTATCCCTTTTGGTACTTGGGAGAAAACACAAATGTGTAGCAACAAGAGAATTCTAACCACTGGCAGCATCCTATCATCTCCACCTTTTACGGTGCTCAGTATATAAAAATAGTATGCTTCAAATTGCAGGGTAACAGGAGTGGATAAGAGAGAGGCATTAGAGTGCTGCTAGTCACATTAATCATATATATTGATTGAATACTGAATGCTTTTTCAGTTTGTCTGACAAATTGGAACAGCTTCGGTAACCCCTCGCTCAAATGTGTGTTCTGTCTCATTTTCTTTTACATCATTCATTAAATCTCCTGGGAATACACAAGGCTTTCTTTCCTGGCTGTCCTCACAGATTTCTTTGCTTGCGAAATGTTCAGGTGCCCTCTCATCCTCCCATTAACACCTTACTGATCTCACAGCAAAAACCTGCAATGAATTTAAAAATCCCTTTCTATATGCCTGTAAAATAATCCCTCTCTGTGGTTTTACTGTGCATGAAGAGGGCTGTGCTTCATGGGAGTTGTGTGTTACATGCCCTGTGAGAGCAAAAGTGACAGCAAATGTCACAGGAGATACCATACTCCCTCACCAAGTTTAACCTTGGGCACACCTACGTAGTTATGACAGGCAGGAGCTATGACACATACCGAGTCGACTTTTTTTTTTTACTTGTCTTTAAAGATAAGACATTAACATTCTGACTGTGCATAAAAAAAAGGTTGGTGAATGGTACTTTTCTAAAAATAGCTACATGGAGTGTCTAAAAACACCTTCTCAGTGTTCCATACCCCTCTCGGTTGCATCTTGTTTGCCCGCTGGACAGAAACATAACTGCAAGTACTACAGAGTCATGTAGACAGATAAAATCAAGGTGAGTTGCATTCATTGCCTATATTATATCAACTATAACAGTTTTGGATTAAAACTTAGTAACTATGCTAGTATCCCTGGTTTTGCATTTGGCAGAATAAGATTACAGTACAGTCTTCCCAAAATACACTGAATGAAACAACTTACGTCAAGCATTTCAGGTATTTTTAGACTATGCAGTAGAATAAACACTGCAAGATTCTTCTTACAGTTCACATTCTGAGTCTATTTGTACTTTAAAAAGTGGTATCTTAGACAATGCTCCCATCACAGATTATGATGAAAGTTTCATTGAACTCAAAAGAACTATTTGAGAGTCTGGGAGGGAAGCCATGTCTTATGGTCCTTCATATAGCATTACCCTGAGAAAGTTTCAACAGCTATGCCAACACAGTTCAATTCTGAGATGCTGAACCAAGAGATTGTTTTCAATTATCAACACTTCACAGATCTCAGGATCACATCCTTAAGATGGCCAAGGGTAACTTCCTCAAATTCTTGTAAAATCTTTCGTGTCACACTACAACCTGATTCACTTTGTTCAAAAAAAACCCATGCATCTGATAAAATTTAAGCACATGAAACAGATTAATAAACAAATGGTTGGGAAACAAGGAACTGGGCGATACAGAATAAGAAGGCAACATTTCCCAAGAAATACTTCTACATACCTAATTGTTGAAAAAGTCAATGACAGAAATTGATTTCTCAGTTGTGCAGACACACTCTGCGATATAGTGTACCTTATAAAAATATCATTCATTCAATACAAGAATTCAAGTGTCTGCAGAACTAGAATATAGGAAAAATAATTTAAGGGGAAAAAACGAAACTGTAATTCTATAGCGCATGGTAGAGTGAAATTAGGCAACTACATTCTGAAAGGTATGCCTCAGAACAGAATTGTTCAATACATAGAGCTCTACATTTCCTTCCATTTCTAATACCGGAATTTTATGAACATGCATACCATGCTCAGTTGATCAAAGCAAGAAAAAAAGCCTTTCAAATTGGCATTTTTTACTCCCATGTTTCACTGACTGATGGTGATTTAGTAGTAGCTTCCTCCATCTTAACCTYTGCAGCAACTTGATCTTTTCACCTTCTCGTGTCACTTCACAATAAATGTGCCTGTGTTCTTCCTTATGTTGGACTAGGCAYGGTATCTAGATCAAATGCTGCTGTAGTCCGAGCCGCGGGCAACAAGAGCTGCTGCTGCTTCCCACTCCACTGTAAAGAAGGTAATTGTTCCAAAGAAGCCCACAACCACCATGATCAGCAGTTGCCACTGCAGAAGGAAGTAGTTGCTGTAGAAATATGCAACTGCAGCACAGATGGACTGAGAGGGGAAAAAAAAAAAACACAACACACAATGTAAAAAGATTATCGGTAGAGATATCCAGGCTAGTATTACTATACAAGGATTATCAAACTGACATACACACAGTTTAATATGCAACTCTCAGTAGTAGGCTTCTGTAGAAGATATATAATCTTAAAACTTCATTATACCCCAACATATGTCTTGATGTGATATACAACAGGTGTAGTTTTTACTTGTTATTTAAATAGTGTTCACTGCAGAAAGCAAACACAAAAGTGTTTGTAGCATCACAAGCGCATTCTCTGGTATTTGAAAACAATTTGTCTAGAAACAACACTGCCAAGGCTTTACGACAAAATCCAGAAAACCATTTCCAGTTTTACAGCATCACAAACTATTCTGTATCAAAATAGCTAGAGGCTTTGACAAGCAGTGTTGCTTACTCGCAATCTATCCTTTTTAAAGGTAAAATTTTCATTAGAGCTCGTATAAAGAATCTTTATATTCCGTGTCTATCTCAAATTCTTACATATCACCGAGAATGGTATAAAAATGGAGCCGTGCACAAGGGGGGCGGGGGGCAGAATCAATCTTTCTGAAGCAAGCAGCTGCCATCTTTTAAACTAGACATGCCCTGACCTCTGCTCCAGCACTAGCTTGCTGTTGGTGTGACCATGCATGAACAGTTTCAATGCTTTGCACCAGTGTTTTTCTACTGATACCTCTGATCAACACAGATCTTGACCTGGAAAGTTCAGAACCAAACAAGATTAATGCCTGTGACTGAAGTGATCTATCCAAAATGCAGCAGTTGCATTCATATTGTATGAAGACTTTTCATCGAGCCTCCAGCTAGCATAGATGCATTTATTTTGGCATTCTGACAACTTAAGGACAGATAAACATTACTTAATTCTTCTTTGTCTGCATACCCACCTGATAACTCCCAGTGATATGGTACAACATCCACAAACTCTTCAACTACTATTTACACAACTTGTTTCCTTTTAACTCACACCCCTCTGTCAAAGACTTCAAGTAAATAAATTCAGTAAATGATTATTTAAATAAAATCCAAGTCTAGTTAACTGTACTAGCCTTTTGACTTTAAACTACAATTCCCAACACTTCTAACTTCCCTTAAAACTTGTAAGTAACAGCAGTTTGATTATATAATCACACCAAGCTAAACAATCAAGCTACTCCTACCTAAAAACTTTTCTCTCCTGTGAAAGATAAAAAAAACCAGGCTGAAATCCTTTGCAGAAACAACATAATTTTTCTCAGCTCATTAAAAAACCCAGCCCAGTATTTCAATAACATTCCAACAGTCATACTTTCAAAAGGCTGTGTCATGTAATACCTGAACAAACTTAAAGATGGCGAAGGCAGGAGCACTGTCTTCTGAATACAGGAATCCTAAAATACTGAGGAGCTGGGTGTTAAAGCAGCTGTCCCCCAGGCCCAACAGAAAGCTGCAGAATATGGCCACCTCTTTGCTGAAGGAGAAAGTGAATCAAATTTAAAAGCCATTCGTTCAAACAGCTTACACATGTATAAACTATTTTTGGCAGACTTATTTGGAAAGTGAGAATGGAAGAAAGTTATCAAACTTTAAATTTCACTGGGAAAGAACTRGGAACGCTTGGCTTGGCAAAAAGAATCGTTTAATCAGATTTTAATTTCTTGAATGCTAAGACTTCTGTTACTGTTACCTGCAGTCAATTCTGCACTGAATTAGAACTGCTGGAAGAACTCATTTTGGTTCTTGGAGCCACAAAGCCACAAGGCAGCGATTAAAAGCTGAGACACACACGGTGAGTTCATAAAAACTGCAGGCATACTAGAGAAATACCAATTCACTTTGCAGAAAAATACTCCAGTTAAATAAAGAATAGTCACCTGCACAGGCACAAATGCTTATAATTGCAAGTTAGCAGCTGTGTCTGCACACTGACAACACTGTATTTTCACACAAATTGCCAAAAATACACGCCAAAAGAAAGTTGCAATGAGATAAGAAAGCTCCCTATATTCTTCCCCTAACACTGAGCAGTATAGCACGGTATAGCAGCATAACAAGAGATGGGCATAGCGTGGCTCCAGTTAGACCAAGTGGACTTTGACAACAAGCATTCAAAGACTTTGGAAAGCAGTGCAACAGTGCAAGGCTGGTGCTCCTTGCTGTAGTAAAACTGAGACCAACACTGTTTTAAAATAAACTGAATTCCTGACATCTACTACAACAGTTGCTGGTCTCACTAGATGTCAGGAATGTCAGTTTTCAATGACAGAATTGCTACCAAACATCCTCATGCTTTTTATTCTTATGCCATTTAAATTCCTAAATCGGGTGCACACTGGTAGAATATCTACCTTTAATAAAAACAGAATTCCTGAAACCTTTTCTATGGAGTTAGTCACTACACAGAAAAGCAGCTTCAAGGAGTTTTCCATTAGAGGAGCAAGCTGTTTACATACATCTTGAGTTATACCAGCCAAAGGAAAAAGTTTATGTACCTTGGAATCATATAAGCAACATCATCTGTTCCTTCCATAGGAGCAATAGGGGCATCATTTGGCATGTTGAAAAAAATTAAATAAAAGGCTATGAAATGGACAACTATGCCTAGCATCACAACAGGATTCCTGCCAAAGCGATTATTCTTGCTCAGTAAACCGAAGATTCCTCCACCTGTACAAGTCAAAAAGATTGGATAATTAAATCAGAACTGAAGATGTAAAGAACAGAACCAAACTTAAAATACTGAAAAGAAAAAAAAAAAAATCTGAAAACTTAGATTATAAACTTCCCCATATTGGATAACTGAAAGATTGACAGACATGAAAACAGTCCCAAGGAGTTTGCCAGATCCGCCAGCCCCATTTGCCAGATGACATAACCTTTGGGTTGCTAGAGATGTCTGGGAAATGCAGGCAGGAGACTTATCAGATGATTGCCGATGAAGACGCTTAACCTTTTTGCAAGTACTTTCCCAGCAGCCACTGTTCCCTCCAATATTGCAACACTACTAACTGAAAATGGATGGCCTTGTGCTTAGCTCTTTTGATTGCAAAAACATGCATCTCTATGGATCCAAGTTGCTAGTGAACAAAGACTGGGTTTTTGGTTTTGTGGGTTTTTTTTTTTTTTTT